>OX638254.1:19574335-20174335 GCA_951806755.1 Brenthis hecate
TAATACCAGCTTTTCCCTGTACCACAGTTCTTAAAATATATTTCATTTATTTAACCTTAAAATAATATTGCAACTTTATTTCAATATTTTTTTTAGATTTGACTGACTTCTAACATGTTATGTACTCTAACTGGAGTAAGCATATTTTTGTAAAATAGTCATAAGTAATTGCCATGTAAGAGAATCAAACCTATAAGTATCGCCTCACTAATAACTTTCAGGGACTGCGTCGTTACAAGCTGCGTTGTTATTAAGATTACTGTTTAGTAGCCGAAAAGCACAAAAATTTTAATTAGAAATTAGTGGTTTAGCACAAACGAACATTTGCATTTTTACCTATATGGAATGTTAGCTTTTTAAATAACCTTTCGCAGCAGGCCAATAATCATTGGCAACAATGTACCGGGACTTTTCGGCCCATAGATACGATTCGTACGTGTACCATTATTGCATGAATGAAGAACAAACTAACCAAGAGACAGCATTGCATATTTACTATAGTAGGGATATTTTAGTTGCAGTACAGTCTATCATATAATAAAATCTATACATATAATAAAATTGTAACTAAGTCGAATCTGTAAATTAAATATTTTTTGGTAAATCTAATTGAAATAGATTATCGATACAGAGTCCGAATCTATAGTTTTTAGAATGTTTGTCTGTCTGTCTCTCTGTTACCGCATTACGAGAAAACCACTGGACAGATTTTGGTGAAATTTGGTATGATGATAGCTGGTTATCCGGGTCAACATATAGGATACTTTTTAAAAAATATCTCATTTTTGAGAAAAAAATACAAAAACTGCATTGTAAGAGTATACTAATATGTAAAACCTAAGAATTTGGTTTTTGGTCATGTGAACGCGGGCGGTGCCGTGGGCAATGCTAGTTCTATATAATTTTATGTAAATAACACTTCCATCCAGAAATCTAGGTCTTCGTAAAAATAGGCTTAGTCGACCGTGAGCACGTCAATAATTCTGCCACTTGTCAACAGCAAACTGCTTACATTGTCGTATTTTTGGATTGTAAGGGATGAAATGTAAAACAAAATTGCTATTCATCACATTATAATTCATTCATTATTAAAATATATTATATTGTAATATTTGAATATTTATTATAATTTCGTATTCATATTTATTTTACATACGATAATATTATCTTCAATATTTGGTATCTATACAATACTAGCGACTCACCCTCGCTCCGCTCGGATTCGTCCCTAACGTGGGCCACCCTTATCACTCAGGGGTATGGAAAATAGATAGTAGCCGATTCTCAGACCTACTGAATACGCATATAAAATTTGGTAAAAATCGGTAAAGCCGTTTCGGAGGAGTACGGTAACTAACATTGTGACATGGAAATTTTATATATTAGATTTATATAGGTACATTTATATTGCTTTCATTTTTTTTATATGAAAGAATAGACAGTTTCTGAATCGATATATTTCAATTGTTAAAGTCATCATACCCTTTTATTATTTTCCCTTGACCCTTTATATTAACAGAACAAGTGCTCCAGTTATTGAACAATTCCTAGTGAATTATAACTTTCTAAGTTGAAGTTTAAGTAATGGCTATTAAATTATCATTTTATAGTGGAAAATAGTAGGACTAATTAATTATAACAACTATTTCTTTATATGAAACTAAATTAACAGAGACAAAAAGTAACTTTTACCTTTATTGCTAGCAAAAAACTAAGTACCTATTGTATCGCTGTTTTTTCACTGTCACAATAAACCAATGTAGCTTAAATGTACCTAAGTAAAGAAGCTATTAAGAGACTTTTGCTCATTACAAACCTATTATTGTACTATATTTATATATACATTTATTGTTTATCGATTCATTAGTTAATGTAAGTCATATGTCGTTAAATAAAATGTGTATTGATGATTTAGCTAAAGTACTCTTCAATACAAAACGAGTAGGCTATAGTATGTATAAAATTTTTACTAAAACGAAATCTAGTATTACATTTAAAGTATCTGGCAAATTAATATCATTATACGCTTTGCTTCATTCAAGGCTCTTACGGTTGCGCTGATAATTCTGCTATTGATGGTATACCTACTTTGAGTCCTTAATTAATACCCTCGACGTTCGTTAATATTAGATCATTAAAGCCACAATGTTGGAAAACTTACCTTCGGAAACTGAAGTTATATAAACAAAGAGAACTTTATTGTTCTAAAGTTTGTGCCGTACTTGTGTCGGATTTACAAGCAATGTTTCATATCAATTAAAAATTTAACAAAGCGTGTAATTTATAATGCGTAACACGTTTACAAGTTATGAAGTTAATATAACAAAATATGTAATTTATACAAAAAATATATCTTTAAAATATGCTGGTAATGCAATTCGTTTAATTCGTGTTATTAATATAAGCTTTTTATTTTTAAAGCAGTTTGGGTGTATTTTTTTAAATAATTGGTCCATATATAGATGATAAACTTCGTTCAATCCTGAACGTGGTTTTCGCCATTTTCAATGTTTGACAGAACGTACTTCTAAGAGCAACTTTAAAACAACCAAGTGATCCATTACTTCTAAAGCTAACATTCTCACTGGCTTTTAAATAAAAACTTTAATACTATTTTAATACATAAATACTAAATGGAATACTATAAATAATATGCAAATAAATAGAAAAGATTCAACCACAAGCTGGCAAATAATTTATTACTTATAATATATAAACTTGAACTCGAAAGTAAAGCTGCTCTAGCGAAAAATTAAACATTATATGTATTAAACTATGAACGCATGTAAAAGGTTATTTTAAGTGCAGAAATCAAACAAAAGAATTCTCTGTGGCTAAAATTTTCAACCACAGGAACTGCAAATTGACTTTCGCAATGAATCTCGCCCGAGAAGTTATGTAAAATTTCCATAAAACAAGGCCTTTTTAAGCGAACGGAACATTAAATATTTCGATGTTAACTCTTTCCGCTTCAAGCATGAATTGTAACATTTAAGAGATAGAAAATGTTTGTTTGCACAAAGTTAAAAAGTAAACCTTTCACCTGTAATGCTCGGATGTAAAGATACAAAATAGAGACAAGCTAGAGGCAAGCAAAATGGGTAGACTATTCCGAATGTCTGTTACATTGGATTAAATAAACGATTTTGTCACAATAGTTAATTATTTATTGCTCTAATATGAATATAGTGACTCGTTCTTACTTTGCTTACTCCATGACTGCTGACATCACATTCTTTAATACTTTTTTTCAAAACCCTAATATCCCACGGGATCCACTTTATATATTGAGTTAAACTATCTCTTCATTGCTTCTTTCCAAAGAACCACAAACAAACATCCTTCTTTTAGTATATATAATACTAGCAGAAAATTGTCAAAAAATCTCTAAAAAATTAGTTTCATACAAACTTTCATCCCCTATTTACCCCCTTATGGGATGAATTTCGGAAAATGTTAAAACACGTATTTATTTAATTTTATTAAAAAGCATTAATACCAAGTTTCAAGTAATTCTGATGATAAATATTTTTTTGAATTTTATTATAACGTGATTTCTATGGGAATTAGATAATCTCCCGCGTTATGTCACTCTCCAGCCCTCCAAATATCTCCACACAAAAAATCACGCCAATCCATCACTCCGTTTCGATGTGAAAGAAGGACAAAGAAACAAACACACTAACATTTATAATATTAGTATGGATATAGTACTAATAAAAAAAAATGTAAAATAAAATATATAGTTTCATTTCTTGTATGGTACTGAAGCATTCTTCTATATCTCAGATTGCTGATTTGATTACCGGTTGAGGTAAATATTTGCAAAGCACATATTCCAGCTTCAAAGAGAATTTGCTTTAGATTTTTACAGACAAGTGAAGCGCGGTGGAGTAACAAGTGGCTATCTTGATTATAGCTTGGGTACTAGCATTTTTTTGACTCCGTAAAGATACGCGTATGGCTGACTGATTATTGAGCTATAGCTAATAATACTATTACATGCTCAACACCTATTTCTGATAACGTTCCTATTTGGAAAATGTTATGTGTGATTGTTTAATGCAATTAAAAAAGAAATGGGCGTTAACAAAAACCGATGATTTATAAAATCGGCCATAGCATAAACTTTCGTTGTTTGTGCCATTTAATGTGAATTTAAATTAAAATTATAAATGACAAAAATCGTTTTGAATTGGAATCATACCCATATAATACGAGTATATCATTCGACAAAATGTTATTGAATTTTGTATAACATCCCTAGATTTCTGGTAACCAAATCTGATGCTGAACCCCGTTTCATATTTTGTGGCGGAAAACAAATAAAGCAGATAAAACATGAAATCCAATTAGATCCGTGTTCGCCATGTTAGAATAAGTTATTATGCAAAATTGGCTCCGAGTGTTTTTCCGTAAACCCTGGAGCAGTTACAAAGAAAATTTTGTGATTAAACTCTATCAGTGTGTATACTCGGTATTGGTAGAAAAAACAAGTCATCTGTAATATTCCCAACACATTGATTGATGAGTTTTATACGGTGTTTCAATTTACGATTTTATACATCGAATTCTCATTACTTTTTTCCGGTTAAGTAAAAAAAAAATCTCTTTGCAATCTGTTTTGGACAAATTGCCAGGAAAAACAGATTTTTGAATTTTACTACTTTGAATATATATACGCAGTACAAGATTTCGTTCCGCGTGGGTCGGTCGCTTGGTTGAAAATTTTTTATTAACAAGAACCTATGCGTTTCTTGCTCTTTTTGAACCTATGTGTTCTTGACCACTAGCCTTGTTAGAGTGAATAACTCCTTTCAAACGTACATATACATACAAACTTCCGCATTTATAATAGTATTATTAATAAGGATTATTAAAGATAATGACAACAAAATAAGCTTATTAAAATAATATAGATGCAAAGTTGTTATTAAATTTTTGTATACGCTAATAGCGGAATTAAATCACCAGAAATTTCATTCCCCAATAAAGTAGGAGCTTAAAGCTCAAGCTACCTAAATTTGTCACCGCTAAAATTACGCGTTTTCACAGCAGCGTAATGTGGCCTCTAAAATAGCGCCCATCAATCGCCCTTCGGGTACATACAACTTTCTGCACCAACGACTTCAGCGATCCGTTTCTGTAAAAGTTAAATTAAGGATGAAACCAAAAGGATAGACAGTTTAAGACGAGAGATCATCCACGTTTGTCTTAGACGTTTAAATTAAGTGTCAATTTCCATTGATTAAAGCAACCGTTGTATATTATATGAGCTGGAAAACGTTTATTATCGATACAGAGGCCGAATCTATAGTTTTTAGAATTTTTGTATGTCTGTCTGTCTGTTATCGCATCACAGAAAAACTGCTGGAGGGATTTTGATGAAATTTGGTATGGTGACAGCTGGTTATCCAGCTCAACATATAGGATACTTTTTACCGCAGAAAATTTCTCATTTCTGTGAAAAAATACAAAAACTGGTTAGAATAAAACCACGATGATACTATATATATTTTAGCAAGGTAACTTACTAAATAAGGCAAAAACTATTAAAAATTTGAAGAAAAATATAACAATAGCGCTATTTTATTTGGTTTTTGGTTATCTGAACGCGGGTGGAGCCGCGGGCAATGTTAGTTCTTATTATAAAAGTATTCTATAAATAAATATGTATTATTTAGTGTGGCGCCTTATGCGGCAATGGATTGACATACAGTGTGTGAACGTCAGCAGATTTAACCCACACACTCAGAACCCTGTAAATTTTTTGTTCCATTTTTTTTAATTTTTAATAAATAATAAAATAATTAAATATTTTTCATTAATTAATATTTGCTTCTCTATGACTGAATATCCATTTTTCTTTGCTGTTGCAAATCTTTAATTAGAACTGTCAAGGCTGATTCTTTACAAGTGCAAGCGCCGGTGATTCTAACTTATGATTCTTGTATTTTAAACGACATATTTTACATTCCTTTGTAAATAGCTATATTAAATTATAAGTGTGCAATATTTAAATATAATATATTGATCGTTCGTTGTATGGAATATTTCTGGGGTTCATTTTAGATTTGACAACCTAGATGACTTGTCAAATAAACTTTGTTTTATGTTTGAGATACCAAACGTAGACAATAAAACTTATTTTTACTCATTCTAAGTGTTTTGTGTGGCATTCAAAGGATTGTTCGTATAATTCCAGTTTTTCTACCATGTTACTGTTCACGTGCAGTATTTAGCTATTTCTTCATATTTTACATAATTTGATATCCAATATAGATTGATATATATACTAATATTTTTCTTACTCACACATTTTAATTGGTTTTTTCTTACTGATTCCTTACTCCTTATACTATTTACATTCTGCTTTCCTATCAATTAGACTTTAGAAAGAAAATATGATTTTATAGAACAACAAAGGGTACTTGCAGTAGTAAAACTGCAAATAAAGAAAATTAAATATAAATATATATACATATAGGTAATAAAATTGTAACAAAGTCGAATCTGTACATTAAATATTTTTTGGAAAATCATATTGAAATAGACATTATTATCGAGTCCGAATCTATAGTTTTTAGAATTTTTGTCTGTCTATCTGTCTGTCTGCTTGTCTGTTACCGCATCACAAGAAAACCACTGGACAGATTTTGATGAAATTTGGTGTGATGATAGCTGGTTATCAGGGTCAACATATACGATACTTTTTACCGCGGGAAAATATCTTATTTCTGAGAAAAATTACAAAAACTGCATTGTAAGAGTTTACTAATATGTAAAATCTAAGAATTTGGTTTTTGGTCATCTGAACGCAGGCGGGGCCGCGGGCAATGCTAGTAAAATATATTACAGGTGGATTAACAATAAAAATCAATATAGATTTACCTAATGGACTTGAAAATGCATATGCGCCATTACTTTTACAACCAGAGCGCCCGCTTAATGTACTATAGTTATACTATTAATATTTATACTGAAAGCTGGTAAAAATAAATATTTTTGAATTATTATTAATTTCGAGCATGCGTGATATAAAGATTTACTTTTTAGAATTTTAGTTTGAAAAATGTTTATAAGCATATTTTTTAAGTTATTTAAATATTTTTAAGTATGAATTAAACGAGTTATTCACATTAGTGTTATATATGTTATAATATACATATGAGTGTGGATGTTCATGTTTGTTACTCTTTACCGCTGGAACACAGGCAAACTATGATCTGAAATAACACACAGGCTAACCTTCGATTCCTTTCGGAACGTAACGAAACCTTTCGGTTCGATTCCTGACATTCGATTAAAGCGAGAATAAATCGCCAGTAGTTTATACGTATGTAAGTACAAGAGTATATCGAGGGTTGCTCACTTAGTGTACACGTTGAGAAGACAATTATAGTCTTCATAAATTACACTAAACAATGCAATTAATTCGACATATCAATTAATAGCTACTATAGGCCGAATTATCAAGGATATCATATTTGAACAGTTTTTTCAGATGAAACCCAATTAGTGTTTATTCTATACAGCATCTCCACTCATGTGGTTAAGCGTTAAACTATCCAGACCTTTCGATACACAACACTCAACTAAAGCCTTATTTACCTATATCCTATAAAATGTCGATGAAACGAAAAACTGCCAGAAGAATTGTTTTTAATTAAATACATTTGCGTATTTTCCGTTCAGATATATCCCTCTTTAATTTGACTTCATTTACCACGCTCTGGATTTGTGTGATTGTCTAAATCTAAATCTTAAAGGATTCATCTTTATAATAATTTGAATTCATTATGTTTCTATTATTCTAAATAAGATATAGGTAAGATTTTTAATAATGCATAGTGGCCAATCTAAATGAGGCTTATGAGACGTGCCTCTTACGCGGGCGATATTACAGTAGATCAGTATATGTGCAAGCACAAATGGACTTTTTTTTTCTAGTTTTCAGTGGGATGTTATATGACCAAGATCACAGAAAGATAAAAACGCTGGGCCTATAGAGAAATATGGCAAGTAACACCATCAACTGCCTATTCAGTTCAGATACCTACAGAGATTTTTCATAAATACCTTTTATCTCATTTATCATTCTCATCTATACAGATAAACACAACTGAAGTGTCCGTTTAATAAATAAATAGAATTATAAATTTAAAAATATATACGGTACTAATAAGAAAAAACAATTTTTAATTTTTTGTCTGTCTGTCAGTTTGTTCCGGCCAATCTCCGAAACGACTGGACCGACTTTGATGGGACTTTCACTGGCAGATAGCTGATGTTATAAGGAGTATCTTAAGCTATTTTTATAATAGAAAAAGAATCAGGGTGCCACGCAAAAAAATTAAAACCCATGAAATTGTGAACTAAACCCGCGTACCTAGGGACACATGATCATAGTTGATATATTAATAGGTTAGGTTTAGGCTACACGTATGTATGTAGTATGTACATTTAATTATGTTTTTTGTTTCTAAACAAGTTTTGTTACAATTGTTGTTTCTAAACGCTTCAACTATAAAAAAAATTTCAACATGATTAAGGAAAATTCGTACTGAGGGTGAAAAATGCTAATAAGCTGGATTTAATAAACAAAGTAGCTGCTTGTAAAGGTATTCAAGCGATATAATGATACCACAAGTCATACAAATATTTACTAATGGCGTTATAAATTCTGAACTGGCCACCAGACTATAATTCAAGCATAGTATATACAAATGAAACGTTTCAATCATAACAACTGCACGCCATTATATGCCTAAATATGTTAAACTCAAGTGCGAAATTTACATATATGATTTTCGTGTTGTATAGATGCGATGTGGTCGACCATACATATTGAAACTAATAACCTGAGGGCTCTATAAAATTTGTCACATGAATGGCTATCTATCAAAGTGAAGTGAAGTGTTACTCGTATGCGCCGCGCTAACTGGCCAATATAATTAGAACTTCACAGTGCAGTTACGGCTGTGTTTACGATCAAATTGTCGTAAGATTTCTACAAAAGGATTTTTCTCATACGTTATTCTGTATTTTTTTTTTAATTAACGTAATTAACTTTTTTTTTTACTGCGTGGTCACACTTCATCTTTACTTCAGTTTATTCTCACATATATGTATGTATTTCTTTTTATATCTTTTACAGAATCGTGTTTTGATGATCTATTAAGAAAATTATAAATTATAGATATATTAAGGAATAAATAAGTAGGATAATTTTCAGTATGAATAAGATTTTAAATAAAACTATCTTTTCGAATTATTTCGCGGATTTACAGCAAATTTACAGCAATCATGGTCACGGGAGAGACTGAGTTTGTAGATGTCTCAAAGGCGTTATATACTTGTTACAGACAGTGCCTACCCACAATTTTTACATTAATGATTTTAAAAATAGCACCAAAGTACCTAATAATATTTGTTGATTTAAAATTAAAACAAATCCACAAAATAATCGGAATTTTTATTTAAAATGTCAAGTATTCGCGTAAATCTAAGAAAGTATTATATGAATAAGATTGTGAATTATTATGTAAGGCTTATCAGCATTATATTTTTTTTATGTTTAATTATATTCAGTGACAAACGAGCAGACAGACCACCTGATGAAAAGCAGTAGGTGTCGCCCATAACACCTACAGTTCATGCACTTAGGTTTTATGTACCGTAGGTGCGTTGTCACTGTGAGGACTAAGATGATATGCCTCTTATCTGTAATTGCGCTGGCTACCTTATCCTTCAAACCGGAACACAACAATGTAATCATTGTTGCTTGGCGGAAGAAATAGATAAGGGGGTGGTATCCATCTATTCGGACTCCTCAGGCTTCACAGAGTCCTACCACCGTTAAAATTGCCGGATATGTGTTTATTATTTACATACATCCTGCAATTAACTAATGCAAATAAATAATAACTTCCTATGTATATACATGTTCTAAGTAAGTTGATATGGTATGATTTTTTATATATTTTTTTTAAAACTAGTGTTTTATTCTCAATGAAAGAAATAAAGCAGTATAATAATAGTTTGCCTCAACATTTTCTTTGATGCACTAAAGTATTGAGTGAAGAGAAATAAAATAAATAAATTAAAACCGTTATAATAATGTAGCGGAGAGTTCCAAGTATTTCTTTAAGAACTTATAAATTAAATACTGAACTTCACAGAACACTTAAGGTTACTTGTCTGTTGCACAGTTGCGATGACTCTATTGTTTGAGAAAGCAAAGATAGATTGTAACTTAATAAGAGGATTCATTTACATATTGACATTGTTAGAATAAACTTATTAACATTATGGATATTTTGTATATGATTTTAATTTAGTTAACAGTCAACATAAAATATAAAAGCTAACAAAAGAAATTAAAACGCAAACATGGACTTAGCATTTTGTATAGAAAAGGAGAGAGATACAAAATTTTTTTTCCATAATTTTGGTACACTAGTCCTCGATAATTAGAATTCGTTTATGTGTATTCAGCCCTTTTTAACGTCGCACTGCTGGGCACGGGCCTCCCTTCAGTACGAGGGGGATCAGGCCATAGTCCACCACGCTGGCCAAGTGCGGGTTGACGGACTTCACATGTCTGTCCAAAACTTGCCGGGTTCTCTCAGACATGCAGGTTTCCTCACGATCTTTTCCTTCACCGTAAGGCAAGTGGTGTTCATGTTAGAAATGATTCGCACATAAAAATATCAGACATGCGAAACCCGGGATTTGAACCCGCTTCACTCGGTTTCCCAAGCGAACGCGTTACCACTGGGCTACCACTGGCTTTCGTTTATATACAACTAGCAGAACCCATGGCTTAGCCAGCGTTCAATCTACAAGAAAATTCTTTGGTTTTTTGTTATACAGCAAATACCTATGTATTTATATATATATATATATATATATATATATATATATATATATATATATATATATATATATATATATATATATATATATATATAGTTTTACAATAATGTATGGAAGTCTGTCCGATTTGTTGATATTTATGATTATAATTGCTCCGCTCCCTTGAGTCGTAGCATGATGATATATTATATATTATTATTATATTAGCCTATAGCTTTCCTCAATAAACGGGCTATCTGATGCAAAAAGAATTTTTCAAATCGGATTAGTAGTTCCTGAGATTAGGGCAATCAAACAAACAGACAAACAAACTCTGACTCTTTATAATGTTAAGTAGATATAATTATGATCCATAATTGGGTCACCTACCCCTATGTGGTATATGTAGTCTAAGTAGTATGTAGGGTAATTTCAACTTTTTATCTGTATATTTATCTGTATGTATACTCGTAAAAGATATATATCTGATAGTTTATTTAAACACACGACGACCCTTACAAGGATTCCGTTAGTTCGTCAAACACACAGACTACTAAAATGAAAAAAAAAAACGATATTCATACTATTAATACTTGTATTAGTAATACTAATAATATTTGCATGATTTAAATATTAACTTTAGTTAACATTTTCATTTAAATTTTAACTATATAATTTTCAAGAATGAATCAACTGCTAGATAACTAACTTTGTACTTTGTACTGGGTTAATCTAAATACTGATGGTGCTGATAGCATTTTGTTTCTTGCAAAATTAATATCTCGTTACCCTTATTAGTGTTGGTGTACTGTTCGCCATAGTGTGCTCTTTGGTATAGATCACGTACAAACAAGAGGTATTACGTACAAAAATAAACTTACGAACCATCCCGTTTATCGTTTGTTTACACATATTCAAATTTAATTAACTTTCAGACGCCGTCTCCTTTGTGCGGGGTCCAAGAAAGGGAATGTTTGCCAGGCAAATGACTGCACATAGACTTGCCCGGGGTTTTTCACCGCATATTAAAATCTTTTTACTCCATTTAAGGCAGACGCATTCTGATTATTCTCCCTTGAATAGCGCTGTTAATTATAATTTAAATTAAACTTTTATGTTCAAACTAGTCTTTGTAGTTAGCCTATATAAGCCCAGTATTTTTAATATTTGCTATGAAAACATAATCAAATCAAATTATAATTATATACTAGCTACTAACCCTTGCTTTACTCGGGTGCATCTCTAGGTACGTTTTAAATATAAATAGTTATTTACAGTATAGGTCCCTTAGGAGATAGACATATGCTTGATATTGCAGACTTTTCTGTAGACTTTTTTTCTATTTATTTAAGAAGTTTGTCGACGACTATGTCGCTCTGTATGTGCACCTAACACATACAAATTTTATTAAAATTAACTAATTATACGGTTATTATAATATCGCAAGTATACAGTTACATTCAGTTATATTCAGGTAAAAAAGGTTGTTCGCGAGGACCTTCTTGAAACCTACAATTTTCTATTTCATTGTTTCGATGTATGTCTTAAGGTTAAGCCAGCGTTAGCCATATAAAATTCTAAGGACGACTCGATTGAACCAGTTATTGTGTTTTCCCTTGGGAATGAAAGATTTTCCTGTAGTAAAAGATATCCTAAATGTTGACCTGAGTAATATGTTATGACTACACAAAATTTAGTTAAAATCGGTTCAGTATTTTTAGTGCGAAATGCGCACACATAGACAAACATCCAAGGAAACAGACAAAAATTAATAACTATTATTTTTGGGGTCTATAATATTATTTACACAGTATGTTACAACCATTGTTTTTGTAATAGCTTGTTGCTAATGCAAGTGCAGCATACTATCGAATGCTTAATGATTAAATAAAAAAACAATTAAGTCGATAGATAATAAAGAAGGCAGAACATAATCACTAAGTAAAAACAAGGTCGGCTCTCGGACTACAAAGAGTCATTGAACAGCAATTACCTCGGAGGCTTCCAAAAAGGTCTTTAATTAAATCCTTCTCCGATGACATCATAATTATAGCGCAAATTGGATTGGGACACCCTTCTGTTTTGTTAATTGTAAGTAGAAAATTTTCTTATTTAATTAATCAGTTTTAACAAATCTAAGTTCAAAATAGCATTTAGTTTATTCTAAGGTAACTTAAACATATCAATATAACATACAACAATTATAATATATATATATATATATATATATATATATATATATATATATATATATATATATATATATATATATATATATAATTAGTTGGCTGCAAAAGTTAATATTAAATAATATATTTTTTATAGTCATCCCGACATTTATAACATTGTAGTATACTAAATATGATTGAAATATAAATAATTTCGTACTAAATTAATCAAAAATGTATTAATTATGTTATTACTATTATTACTGCACTAAATAAATATTGATATAGGTAAGTACAATGCACTTATATAATGATGAAAAATATTAAAAATTTTACTTACAAGTTACAGTAAAAATAATCTATACATATAATAAAATCGTAACTAAGCCGAATCGGTACATTGAATATTTTTTTAGAAAATCTTATTGAAATAGACTTTATTATCGATACAGAGACCGAATCTATAGTTTTTAGAATTTTTGTCTGTCTGTTTGTTACCGCATCACGGAAAAACCATTAGAGGGATTTTGATGAAATTTGGTATGGTGATAGCTGGTTATCCGGGTCAACATCTAGGATACTTTTTACCGCGGGAAAATATCTCATTTCTGTGCAAAAATACAAAAACTGCATTGTAAGAGTATACTTATATGTAAAACCTAAAAATTTGGTTTTTGGTCATCTGAACGCGGGTGGAGCCGCGGGCAATCCTAGTTGTGCTATAAATATTGAAATATCAGTAACGCATAGCGTAAGCGCTTATCTTTTCAAGTAAATTTAAAACTTTCTCACTTCTCGTTTCTTAGAGTTTGCCCACGGCATTTAGGTTCAGCTTAGTTAAGCATTCTGCATTAATTTATTATATCCTATAAATACATCCGGTTTTTCAATGCACCACTTAAAGTCACGCGGTCAGTAAAGAAGAAGACGAGTAAGTACTCGTGAGATTGAAGTATACACTTGCTTTAAGATTCAAAAAGTCTGTTTTAATACTTGTCTAGTAAATAATTTAATTTTAGCTAGAATTTGAAATTATACTTTAATTTAACTTGTAACCAAAGCAAGATAAACGTTCTAAAGATCGAAAATGATACGGTGTACACCTGATGACGATGATTTACAATCCTGTAAAATATTTTTAATTCTGTCATTTCGAAAAGATATTTCAATCATATAATATAATATTTCAATCTAACTGAAATTAATATTCCCTTTGAAACGTTTGTAACCAATTTTTATGTTATTTTTTTTCCATTTCCGTGACATTTTATAAATATTTTATTTAAAACTAGCTTTACCCATGATTTAGTTAGGGCATAACACCTACGACACATTAAATTAAAAAAAAATGTAAAGAAAAATATCACAAGACGTTTAATGTGCGTGTAAATATAACACAAAAACACTACATTAATAAATAATAATTATAAAAGATAATCAAAAGATTGCGTCTTGTTGCTGACCTAAAAATTACAGCATATAAACTATTTTAGTTAAAATCATTTCAATTTTGTAGGACAATTAGAATAGTAGTTACAGCAAAACAATATAATATTCATGAAACTTTTATTCTTAGTAAAAATCTTTGTGTTTTCTGAGTTAAAACTCGCACTGATATTTACTTTGAGTTCGACTTCATGGAATAAAGCTTAAAGTTACATGCTAGGACGTATATTACAGACCACCGGAAATCGTATAGAATAACTGACGTTTTTTAATATTTGTCTATTCTATAATTTTTATTTAGTGTGGTCCACGCAAAAGTCACAGAACATTTTCATATAGGGTGTTACATACAAACAGACAAGCAAATATTTTTAACATTTACTATTTGTATCTTAATTAAAAATTTAAAATAAATGTACTATTGCTAACAAAAAATAATTTAATGTTTCTAATGTATGGTATGTATTTTTTACGAAAAAAATCTCTGTAATACATTTAAAATTTCTTATTTTGTAATGTTACAACTTGTTGCTATAGCTGGTATTTTATGATATTTTCTAATGTTATTTTAAGAATAATATAAAATTTATATATATATATATATATATATATATATATATATATATATATATATATATATATATATATATATATATATTAACAAAACTACAAAGTTTCCTATACCAAAATATCTGGGTTACGCTAACATATTTCGACGCGACACGCTCGCGGCTATTCTCTTTGCTATGACAGTACGGGTATTACTATCTCATTAGCTAATGTGGGAGTACCATTCGTGCAGTCCCTCGTTTGTTTTAAAAGCATAGCTTCGTATACGATGCCTTATTTAACGAAAAATCTGTTGTTATATTATATTATAGTAAAGTGATAATGGAGTAAGCGCGATAATGAAAATTATTTTTGAGCTGATTTTTAACTACATATGTATGTACTTAATTAAGCAAGCTTTAAGTTTCACTATTTTTTTTAACTTACTGACTTTAAAAGATGCACAATTCAATTCTTCTTAGACATATTTTATGTTTTTTGATTTGCCCAACTTTAACATCCTAACGGGTTCATGTAATTATAATATAGATATAAGTATCAAACTACATAATTTTTGATTTAATTTATGAATAAATATAAAATTCTATAATTATGTACATGTAGGTACTAATACAGCGATAATGGCCAAATTGTTTACAAACAAATACGTATGGATTTAATATCTCGAAATAAAGGTTATTATTATTATTATTATAAGTATTACTAAATTATAGCTTCAGAAATAATTATAAATTAAAAATTAAAAAAAAACCCCTATGCAAATTAACTTGTCGTTTAACGTTTACACTGGCACGCGTGAAGCACTTAATCGAGTAAACATACGCAAAAATGCCTTACATCATTTTGGAAAAGAGCTGATGCTCTTATACTGATGGACGGATATTAAACAAACATAGCTAAGAACCACCGCAAGGAAACTGGCTTTCAAATGAAAAACAAACCGCATCAAAATCGGTCCATCTATTTGAGAGCTACGATGCCACAGACAGACACACACACAGACAGACACCGACTTCAAACTTATAACACTCCTCTTATTGCGTCGGGGGTTAAAAAGAGCAAGATTCACGTAACTAGTGATTCATGTATATTGGTTACATAAAGTAAAGATGGGTCACTATCAAATGAATTAATTTTTAACCTCGATTAACAACAATAAAATAATAAATTCAATGAAGAGGTTAATTAATTATCTGACATTATCTAATAACGCGGACACACCACATGTAAATATGCTGTTTCAATGCTTACGAATAATTTACCATATTTTGGCTAACTATCCGGGCGTAAGATTTACCAATCGAGTAGTATGGCCCAAGTTAATTAATGTATTTTTTTAAATATTTAATTTATTTATATGGTAAAAACACAAGTTTCATATTTATAAAAACTTTTTCAGTACTCCATAACAATAGAATTATTTAAAAAATAATAATTGATATAAATTAATCTACTTTAGTACCAACGTGACCTACAAATTATAACAAAAAAACAGTGATTAATTAACCAGTACAAAATTGAATATATTTTATATATACTTCACAATTTCAAAATTGCTGTTATTGTATAGAAATTTACTAAAAGCTCATAGCTTATACTGATCCACATATTATCATTATAAATACATGCGCCAGTAAAAGAATTATAATAAATTAAAAACGTTGTTTCCCGAAAATATGAGGGAAATGAAGCATCATTTTGTTACGTATATTGAAATTCGGTTTACCTAAAATCAATCGAACCAACGTACAAATTGCAATATTTGCGGTGTAAATTAATAATGTATCCATAAAATAAGCCCATCGTTATTATCCATTCTGCTCCTACGATGTAAGCTTTATTTAGTGCCCAGTTTTATTTGAGTGGTGATTAAGTCTGTATCCCAATGGAAAAACATAACGGATTTTATAAATCCGCAAATGTATACGCAATGAGTGTTTTGTTATTCATGTTACTTTACAACATAAAAATTACACGCAAAATCCTAACTGTTTTGAAATATCGACCGTTTCAATTTTATATGTACCCTGTTAGCCGATAAGCTTGCTTAATCGTGATATCCGCTTTACAATAGAGCGCGTTATACAGACAAAATCTTTCCTTCTAATAACTTTTTTAATATTGTAAAGATTCTAAAGGAATAAATTTATATTACATTATTTAGAAAATTTATTCTGTTTTGAGCTTAATATATTTAGTACCTACCGATTAAAGGCCGAAATTTCATTGTTTATTCTTCGATCAATCGTTTTATTTTGTGGTTGGGGTCTAATCTTATTCCTATTTAAACCTTATTTTAGTACTATGAGAGTAGAAGTGTGCAGTAGTAAATCAAAATAATAGCATATTTGATATTCTTTAGTCAAACCTAAGCAGTTAATTCTCTCACAGCTTGTTATTTAATAGACTAAAGTCGCTAACATGGCAGTACGAGTATATACACATAAATTCGCGAACAACAAAATTTGCCAGTCAAATGAGTTTTCTAAAAAGCCGATTAAGCGGAAACTAAATTGGTTAATTATTTATCCAAAACTAGTGCATATATGGCATAGAATAATGCTAATGAATGATACAACAATTTGAATTAGGCATCATTTAATCCTACAGGCGTAACATTTGGTAATACAGTTTTAGATGTTTACATTTTCACATGTTCCATATAATGTTTTATTTTCTATATTTATTATGTAAATATAAATTATTAAGAAAATTACCTTTGTAAAAAAAAACGGCTTACCTGAAAAGAAAATAAAATATTAACGTTATATCATAATATTAAAATATCAGTTGAAAACCAGCGAGCCGAGAACATACTTAATTGTGACTTTACGAATCATTAAGACAAGATAATTTATTTTTAGCAAAAAATTTATGGTCCAATATAAATTAATAAACTCAAACTAAATTAATCATTTTAAGCAAGTTGGGACTACACAGTCTATATTAATAAATATCGACTCACCCTAGCTTGATTCCCCATACAAACTTTCATTCCCATTTTCACCCCCATACAGGATGATTTCCGGGATAAAAAGTCTTCTTACTAACTGTCTTCTTACCAAATTTCATCTAAATCGGCTCAGTAGATCAAGAGATTACACACTACAACGTCACAAACTCACAAACATTACCTCTTTATAATATGGGATGATTTCCGGGATAAAAACTATCCTATGTCCTTCCCAGGATCTCAAACTATTCTCTTACCAAATTTCATCAAAATTGTCACAAACTCACAATTCACAAACTCATAAACTTCACCTCTTTATATTATTAGCATGGATAAAAAAATATATTTTATGAATATATTACAATGAATATTCATACGAGTATAGTATATATTATCTTCGTTTTCTCAAACACAACCATGTTTCAGTAATGAAACTCAATTAGAACCGAAATAAGATATTATACTGTAACATCAAGCATACCTATTAAAATTAAAAGTATACAAAACCACACATACCCACACATACATTCATACAAATAGGAATTTTTAGTACTTGTAATGAAATTTTTGATTTTTAATATTAGCTATACGAAGTTGTCTTGCGTTTCATATTCAAATTAAAATTCAGCTCAGTTAGAATTTTATGTATATATCTATACATAAAATTCTAACTGAGCTGAAATTGTATGTTAAATAGTTTTTGGAAAATCTTATTGAAATATTCATCATAAAAAAAAAGTGCCACGATAGAACGTGACATCGGAAATAACGCGCATTTTCAATTTTTCTATCATGGTCACAAAAACAGTGACATAAAAGAGAAAACGAACGGCGGGGAATCATAAGGAAACAGGTTTAAAAAATGTCACCGCTATATTATAAACTAGCGACTCACTCTCGCTCCACTCGGTTTGGTTCTTAGTTACGTTTTAACGTTTAGTATAGATTTTTCAGATATATTTTCTCGCAGTAAAAAGTATCCTATCTGTTGATATGTTGACCCGGATAACCAGCTATCATCATACTGAATTTCATCAAAAACTGTCCAGTGGTATTTTCGTGATGCAGTCACAGACAGACAGAGAGAAAAATAATTCTAAAAACTATAGATCCGGCCTCTGTATAGATAATAATGTTTATTTCAATAAGATTCTCCCAAAAAATATTTAATGTACAGATTCGGCTTAGTTACAGTTTTATTATATGTTTAGATTTATTTTGTTTCCATGTTGTGTTTCAAGAAACAAAACGCTCGGCAGTAAACATAAATAGTATTCTTAAGGTTGTTCTAAGTCAATTGTATTACATCTACAACACTTTGAATGCAAATAACAATTTTACGGCTCGCTTTTGTGAGTTTTATGTATATGTTATCAAATTTAACCAGCATTTTAAGCTCTGAATTTATAAGATTTCACAATAAATACCAAACCAGTGATTTTTATTATAAACTATTTTTCGTTCGCGGCTTCACTCGGGTGTCACTACGATAAAAAATATCTTAATCCCTCCACGACCGCGGGCACGCCGGCGTTACAATTAACAATAGATTTCTTAGAAATTTAATTAATTTCTTAAAAATTTACCTGGAGGTGTTAAGACACTCGCAATTCATTTCAAAAACTCATATACGTATATCAATACTTGCCAATGAACGTCCCATTAATAGCCCTAGAAGAGCTGTTCTTTTTCTACTATACCTATACATATCCTACTTGAACGGTTTTTTCTATCCTTGGATAAATATTCACTTATACCTCTCAAGTAACGCTTCTGAAAATTTCTTTGAATTTGTTTTGCTGTCCCAGAGATTGGCTGATAGATTCAACAACCTTTTTATTAATAATAATGACTATTAGAGTATCTATGTTTTAAAATTACAATAAACATTTCAGATACATATAAATAAAGTTATATATGATTTTTTCACTTTCTATAACAGACTTTATAGAGATACCTTTTATAGTAGATTATCGACTCACCCTTGCTCCGCTTGGGTTCGTCCCTAGTTACCTTTTAACGTTTAGTGTAGATTTCTCAGCGATGAGATATTTTCTCGCAGTAAAAAGTATCCTATATGTTGACCCAGATAACCAGGTATCATCATACCAAATTTAATCAAAATCTGTCCAATGGTTTTCTCGTGATGCGTTCCCAGGCAGATAGACAGATAGACAGACAAAATTTTAAAAAACTATAGATTCGGCCTCTGTATCGATAATAATGACTATTTCAATAAGATTTTCCAAAACATATTTTATGTACAGATTCGACTCGGTTAGAATTTCATTATATGTATTGATTTTATCACGATTAGCTTATAATATATGACAAGAAGTCAAAGTCGTAGCAGCATCATAAGATAATAAGGACTCAAATCTGAATTCTGTAGTACAAGATGCAGCCCTTTCGCGATAAGGCCACCAGATGTCGTTGATGTAATTGCGTCGCCTTTGTACCATTTCTAATGAAAGGTCGAAACTGATATAGCTATCTTTAATCAACGCGAAACTTGCGCATAGATGCGGGCTGTTGTTGCAGACAGGTTGGATTTTACGTCACAACGGTGCTCCTATAATGAAAAGCGTGATTGAAAGATAAGTTTAGTGCTCAAAATATTGAGTTACGATTTTCTTGTGAGATTGTTATGTTTATTTCTAGAAATATCGGTAGTCTTATTATTAAAGGAAAAATATATATTAATTTAAACGGCGGATTTCTTTGAAAATGTCACTTATCATGTATGTATAATATGCCTTATTACTTACACAAACTTACATTGGGAAATTGGTAGTAGGGGATACAATGAATTAAGATAAGGATAATAATTTCTTTTTTTTTTACTTACGCGGGCGAACCCGTGGGCGGTTAGGTAAAAGGTTTTTATATTTAAAATAATATATTAACTCAAAAGAAGAATATTGCTCTTTTTTGTAGAATAATTAGAATTGTTTAAAAAGGTTAAAGTCCCGTAGACCTCCTAATCTTATTTTTTTTCTATTGTGACGCATTTTTTTTTCTAATGTCCCAACATTCATTTATTTATTAATTTATAAAAACCGTGAGGATTCCTGCATGTCTGAAAAAACTTAGTAAGTTTTCGAAAGACATGTGTTGTCCGCCAACACGCACTTGGCCAGCGTGGTGGACTATGGCCTGATCCCCCTCGTATTGAAGGGAGGTCCGTGCCCAGCAGTGGGACGTTAAAAAGGGCTGTCATTGTCATGTCATTTTGGCCCTTGTTTTACTCAGGCCTTAGCTCCTCGCCACCCTCTTACAGAATTTTTTAGCTGCTTAATCTACTAGAATAATTAAAGAAAGAAGTAAAATAAGAAACATTTTATATGAGTGTTTTATTGATATTATTATTATATTTTTGTATGGAAACGCACATGGCAAACCCCATTCCGTCACGACGTACGAGCGACATGGGCGATCCGTATCCAATGACCAGTAGGTATAAAAAAAAACAGTGTGAAGATTTTAAGCATCATTATATTTTCTATTATCCAATAAGTAAAATGTAAACTTACCGGAAATACTTGTTTATAACAAAGTATCATGAAAATGACAACAATCCCGGATATTGACGTTACCACCATTTTGTTCTGTCATAACCCTAAAATTAATCCACATCAGAGAATTGTAGGGAAATTAATCTCTTTGAGACAATACCGACGTATCTTTGGTTTACGACGGCCGTCTTAACTGAATCTACAAATATTTGAACAATCGTCTCACTATGGCAACTATTGTCTAGGTCAAACTAATTTGGAATTCTGTAAAGCCGTAATTCAATTTTGCATAGAGATCATAAACTAAATTAATTTAGTAAAGCCTTTCATAGTTAATATACATTAAGAAAAGTTTTGTAAACAAAACAGGTTGTTTAGTTAGCTCTCTTCTCTGAATTTACTTCAAGTAAAATAATTATCTAAAAATAGTTTTTATAATTTTCAATACGTTTTCAAGTGATTTAATTATTATATAGCCTTTGGACTACAATAATCAATAATTAAAACGTCAAACTGAATATTGGGAAGACGAAATAATTTGGCGCCTTTACTTTGACATGCATAATATGACGTAGTATAGGTAATATAAATGACGTGTAAAAAATTCACTGTAAAAAATGTAAAAAAAAAAAAAATTGAAACCATAATTTATGTACCTTCATCAGTCAACACATGAAAAATTTGAATCTTTTATTGTTTATTATAAGTTATTTTTAATTAGTAACCGTTTATCGATTTTATAGATAAATACCTAAATATATAGCCAGTCATAAGGAAGTTTACAAAAAATAACTTTTAACTAACGTATAAGACTTCATTCTTCGACAATACCGTTATATTGTCATAGTAACAAAAAAATTTATAAGAATTGATTTTAATTAATCCATTTCTCTAACATTCAATTATCAAATTGTTTCATAATAACACTTTCGCCAAACTCAAATGAAAACTAAATTCTGTATAACAAAAGGTAAATGCAAGCTAAACTAACCTAAAACACTCCATTACAGCAAATGGTATTTAACTCATTATAACAATAACAACGAGCTAGGTAGACCTGGGCTTCCCGCGCAAGCGTTCCGCTCTAACGCATGAGGGTTCCTTGGCGCCCATTTATCACTTAGTCAACCAAAACCACGCACGCGCTGCACTAACTTGCAATAATTTTACACCCAGGGATTTCGTATGCTTATACAAGAATATCTCGAACATCTAAAACAATATCAAAGATATTATAAGTGAATATTTATCCTAAGATAGAAAAAACCGTTTTAGTAGGATTGTTAAATTTGAAGATAAGAATTCAATAAAAATAATTTAAGTATGTGTTAGGCGCCTATGAGATTCGAACACATTGCTCGCTATAATACCATGAACGGTTGCATGATTATACCATGAACGGTTAGAAAATTAAATTATATTTCATAGCATTCTGTACTAGGTTTTCTGTATGTTAGAAATCCGTGCAACACATATATACATCAAGTCTACGATTACAAATTAAAATTTTTGCCCAGATCAGGATTCGAACTTGTACCGATTGACGTATAGGCAAATATGTATTATCATTTTAAATATATATTATATTTTCATTTTAAATAAAATAAGAATTCACTTAAATAACAAAGTAATAAAAATAAATTGTTTTTCTAAATACCTACATGTTGTTAGTAAACTATACCCACTAGCGTCCCTAATACTACACTACACTACACCCTACGGTTTATTACATCCCATGGAAATCATTTGACTTACCAGTTTAAAGCATTTTTGGTCCATAAACTTAAAACAAAAAGTCTCGTCAATCCACATACATAATAAATATTACAGTAAGGATTATTATACAATGATTACTCAAACGAAAAGTGAAACAAAAATATAGTATATCTTTACAAAGGTTTCGTACTGTAATAACAAATTTAGATTGACATTTTTGAGAGACAAGGTAAATATCATCTTGATCCACGCTTCAGGCAAAATGCAATGTTTGTCGTGTGGTGTCAAAGACCGATGTTTTTTCTTCTCTGTTTATTTAGATTTATTGCCTTTATATCATTTTAACTGTTAGTTTAGAATAGACAATAATATATATGTACATTATAATACATATATAATTAAGAATGTAAAAGTAGGCAAGTACTTTAAAAAAAGAAAAGTATTATATCAATTACTTGAGAAATGATTGATGATACCTGATGAATGAATGACTATACCCCACACAAACTTCTATTTTCTTACTGGATGGTTTCTGGGATACAAATCATTCTATGTCCTTCCCAGTGTCTCAAACTATCTCCATACCAAATTTCATCTTAAGCGGTTTAGCAGATTAAGAGTAAAGGTAACAGACAGACAGACAGACCGAGTTACTTTCGCACTTATAATATGTTGAAGTATATAATAGTGTTGAAGATAGTGGATGAAGGTATGATAGAAACTAAAGTTGAGTCACACTACTATTTAAAATTTGTATGTAAGTGTATATTATATTTGTAACTCTTTCACGCTGATATTGCTGGACGGGTTTGAATAAGTACACAAATAGACTAGACCTGGACTAAGATATGCTACCGTTACAAATGTGTACACGTATTCAGCCCTTTTTAATGTCCAACTGCTGAACACGGGCCTTCCTTCAATACGATCAGGTGGATAAGGGAGATCAGGCCATAGTCCACCATGCTGGCCAAGTGCGGGTTGGCGGACTTTACATGTCTTTCGAAAACTTGCCAGGTTCTCTCAGACATGCAGGTTTCCTCACGATGTTTTCCTTCGCTGCGACCGTAAGGCAAGTGGTAATCATGCTAAAAATGATTCACACATAAAATTGTCAGAGCTCCGTTACTAATAAAATTTACCAAAAAGGGGCCCTACCTGTACCTGTATATCGGACGGAAGTTTGTATCAGTGAATGTTTATTCCTCCTTCACGCTAAAGGGGCTTGATGATTATAGATGTAGTACAAAGATAGATTGATGATAGATAGATGACCTGGAGTAAGACGAACGCTACCGTTAGATATTAAGGAAAGCAGCTAGTTAAATCGCTAGTAATATAATAAATACAAAACCACGCTAGTAAACTGTAGGTACAATATATACAGATAAATAAAATAAAAGTGTCTGTTTGTAATGTCAACATAACAGCTTTTTAATATATTACGCATATGAAAGTATTTACGGTACTTATAAGAAAACAACTACATACATATTTTTAAAATATTTGTTTGTCTGTCTGTTTTAAGAGACTGTCACATGCAGATCGCTGATGTAAGTATAAGGAGTAACTTCGGCTACTTTTATTTTAGAAAAAGAATCAGGGTTCCGTGCAAAAATATTAAAACTCATGTAATTGTGAACAAAATCCGCATACTAGAGACGCACTCAAACGAAGCAAGGATAAGCCGCTAGTATAACATTATAAACAAAAATAAATTGAACTGAATTTATCCTTAAAGCATACGATAAAAAAAAACTTAAAATCCGTATTGTAATGCCCATTTGACCTGTTGATTATGGAAATTAAACGCCTTTGATCAACGCAGTGCCACATACTGATTCGTAATGGAATTCGAAAAATTTACATCATTTAAAGTCAATTGAATTTGCTTGTTTTCATTCTGGCGTCGACGGCGATTGCGATGTAATGATCACGATTGTAAGTCCATGCTGAATTAATTAATAGAAAATTAATTAAACTTGTTTGAATAAATTAAGCAACAGTACATATTTGGAGATACCAAATGAAAAAATATATTATTTAACAATGCAATATTAATTTGCATTATTAATATCTTATCTCATTTCGTTCTTCAATTCTTTTGATAACTTGTTGTAACAATATAGAATTTTTTATTATTCTGTTAAAAATTATTTGTTTTTAGTAAAACAATATTAGAAAAACATTTTACATGTAGGTTCACGTTTTTAAAACTTTGTTTTATAAACTGACTTACTAACTGTTAAGAGACTGACAACTAAACGAAGCTTTTCATTACAATGGGAACCTACCTTATCAAATATTTTTGGAATCGGCATCAGCCAAGGTAAGGCAAAGCAAACCTATTTAGTTATGTATGAAAACACCACTATTATAACTTACTCTTAAATTGAAAATTAAAATAAAAAACCTAAACACCTACCACCTACCTAACAACCTAAACCGAGATCTCTGCAGTCTTTTAGTAAAAAGTTCATAAGTTGTAGAGTCCAGGTGACGCAGAATCAGGCCAATGTTACCCATATCACTGCCATATTATTAAAGTTATTGGATACCAAGTTTCTAATCGGTTAGATCTGTGCAAGCTGTTCATACTGTATCTGAGAAGAGGTAAGAGTTTGCAAATGACTGAAAGGATTGTATAGTTAAACACACTCTTGATCAAGTCACCTTTCATACAAAAGAAACTAAATTAAAATTGGTTCAATTGTAAGGGTGCTATTAGATGCCACAAAAACAGTTATACACGTTAATCTTATAACTACCCTTTTTGTGTCGGGGGTTAAAAATATACTAGAATACCATATCGGTATAAAATTGGTTTAATCAATTCTGCGAGTATAGAAATAGCATTTGAAATTTGTGTAAGTCCAATCACTAATAATATTAGTTTTGTCTGATTTACAACTTTGTGTTAATATTGACATAAAAGTAAAATAAAGTTTTATAGGTGTTAAAGTATTTGTCTCTACATTTTCAAAAACACGTTAAATACGTCTAACTATATATAATTCATAAAATTTAAAATTACAGCTTAAGCTTTTACGTTTGAAAGAGAAAATAATGTAGATATAATATTATTATTAATTTCACAGACAGTGTTGCCTTCTGTGAAAACATAAATCAGTATGAGTGCATTTATGAAATATAAATTACCATTTAACCTCAACCTTACCGCATTTTGAGAAATAAGCTCAGTTTCTATCTAAAACGTTGTAAATTGTGCAATTTAATATATAAATTAACAAACAAACAGCAAATAAATTAAACTCAATAGCTCTGTCAGAATTATCGATTTTAATTTAGTTTTTTTGTTTGAAATGAGATTTGATCAAGTGTTTATAGCTATAAATCAAGCAAATCCGTTCAGCCGTTTGAAAGCCATCAGCTCTTTTCTATACGGAAAAAGGATATGAGCAACTTCCACAGATCTCAACTATTCGAAACTTGGTATTGTGTTACTTCAATGACATTGCAATGCCATGATAACCTAGGACTGATGCTGCAGTGCCACCTGGAATCTGCAAGATTCTTAAGTCTTTACTAAAATACTGTAGAAGTATTCATTTTAGGTTCATTGAAATGACCTCAATAGGGTATTGTGTCGGAGTTTTTTTAAAGTCTGTATCTTTTAAAAATTTCATTTGGTGCTAAATATTAGTATTAATATATAACAGCGTTTAATAAACAATCTGTGATTACTTTAAAGCTTAAATGAATTTACAAATGTGTGTTTTCAAAACTATAATAAGATCGTATGGAAAATAATTATGCAATTTATGAATTATAAAAAATCTTAAAAGGAAATCAGAGCTTCAATAATAGATCAGTACATATTTAAAACCGCTTCCAGTGAAGCGAATCGATTAAATTTCATATGCTTCCACGATTCGGCAAATTAGATTGGCACTCCAAGCGGTCAGAAGTCGACACCGGGCCCTTCAACAGACATCACGCTATCCGTCCTCTTAGCAATCACGGGGAAATTTAAAAAATGCTGTCAAGATATTAACCTTGAAAGAATATGGGTTCCGTATTGTACAGGAGCTCGTCTAGTTTGTTCTAATACAGTTAGTTATACATAGATATAACATATAACCATAATATAGAGTTTATTGACTACTAGCAATTACAGCCATAATTAGATGAGTTTTATTTTTTTGGAACGGTACCCTGATTTTTTTCCAAATTAAATCCAAATTAAATTATCTTAAGTTATTGCTTATAACACCAGCTATATGCCAGTGAAAATTTCGTTCAAATCGCAGATTAATTTCGCAAATTTAAAATCGCAGATTAGCCGGAACAAACAGACAGACAGATAGACAAAAAAAGAAAATTGTTGTTTTCTTATAAGTACCGTATATACTTTCATACGCATTTAGTAAAAAAATGTTATTTTAATGTAACAAACAGACACTTCAATTTAATTTATCTGTAAAGTTTTTTTAAAGTCTTAGAAGCTAACATTACAGATATATTTCATATTCTAAATTTCTTACCTTTTCCTTCTAATTTTACAAAAAGTTAATGACCGTAGTCAAATTTCTTCGTCTTTCGTAGATTTCCACATTTTCATACGGTCAAATAAGCCAGTATGTGTGTTGTCACAAGATTAGTCAACAAATAAAGAAATGTTAATAGAATATTGTTTCAAAAAAACGTCAATGAAATTTAACATTTAAGACAATAGGATTTGTGACAATAAAAAAAACATTACACTATTATAAAGCGGTTCGTTTGTTTGTTACATAAAACCGAAATTCCTTATCCTGGAACAACTTGAGCTATTTTTTTTTAACGTTGGGAAATACATTTACGCACGAGGTGTGGGACTCACCGGCAAAGCCAGTACTACCCACTAAAACCCAACAAAACCTTCCCCCGTCTTAATGGGGCGTCGCAGGATCGCTTACGCATTCAACTACGACGCCCCGACGGCAGGTCTGCCGAAGCAGACCACAACAACCATGGGGTTGCTCCAAGGTCCACTCTGCTATCAGAGAAGTATCAGGAGCAACCCGCATGGTACACCGCCCCCCGAAGAGGGCCACCTCCTACCGCCCACCGAAGTGGGCCACCTCCCTGTGCGTTTCTTGGCTTCGCGCCCGGCTGAATTGCCGGGCACTAATGAGCCCCCCCACCTCGACAAGGTGAACGCACGTTGGGGGGGAGGAGCTATTTTTACCTAATTTTTTATTTACACGAGCGAAACCGTTGGAAAAAATGCTAGTTATTAGTATCATAACTCGTACTCGTTTTAAGAAAAGTTATATTTGCATATAAAGTAATTTAAAATATAAAACTTAATATATACTTAGTGAACGGAACCCAAGAAACGGAAAAGAAGATTATTCCCTTTTTCTCGCGGATCGGAAGCAGATCCTATTTCCTCCGACAACATCAAAGTGAGATAGCAATCAGTTTTTTATTCGAATCAGCAATATTTTGTACGACATCGACTAGTTAGCTTGCTCCGGATGAATTTGTTTGACATTAATTGCGCTGGGAATGTTTTTAAGCCTATTTTGATAGTATTATTTAAAGCCGAACGGTTCGTGTGGTTAATAGATTCACATATCCATTTAACGACTCTTCAATCAAAATATTTGGTGGCTAAATATTTTTGTTTTAGAAGTGTGGAATAAACTTAAATTTAAATTGATTTGATCGTTTTAATGATAGAATGATGTAGAAAAAAAGAGGTATAATTTATTTCAATGATTGCCTAGATATATCAGACAGAGATACGTGTTCGAATCCATTAGAATTACAGTTTTATTATTCAAAAGTAACATTGTCATTGAATATAATATTCTAACTAGTGGTCTTTCCTAATAGTTTAAGGGCGTCTAAAAGAAAAATGTCTAAAGAAAAATTATTTTTTTGAGCCAGGAACTTTTGCAAACGTATACTGAATAACCCACCAGAGTTTTATCATAATCGATTCCATGGTATAGGAACGCACAGAGGACAAACATACGAACAATCATTTTTATTGAATCATTCGAAAATGCCTCTGACCGCACTCCTTCAGAACTCGATTCTAAGATTAAGGGCCATATACTATAACATTATAATTGTGAAAGTGTGTTGTTTGTTTGTTTGTTTGTTTGTTTGTTTGTTTGTTTGTCCTTTTTTCACGTCGAAACAGAGCGACGGATTGGCGTGATTTTTTGTGTGGAGATATTTGGTAGCTGGCATAGACTAATTTTTACCTCCGGAGATTATCTAATTCCTCTAAAATTTATCATACCTTATATAATATATACCTACCTACTACCTATATATAATATATATTATAGTGTATCTAATCTATAGGTGCCTCGGTGGTGTAGTGGCTAGCATGTACGGCTGCACACTCGGAGCTCCCGGGTTCGAATCCCGGGTCGGGCCAAGTTTAGTTATTGAGTCTTTCTGTATAGTAAGTCTCAGTAACAGCTCGGAGTTGGGAAGTTGGCGGTGTTTTACCCCCATGCCTCGGAGAGCACGTAAAGCCGTCGGTCCTGCGCCTTAACTCTCACTGGTCGTGTCGAGCAGTCGTCCCACCGGAGTATGAGAGTGGCAGGAATAGAGAGTGCACGTTGTGTCTGCGCGTACACTTGTGCACTATAATATCTCCTGCGCAGTTGGCTAGTCTCAATGAGATTGGCCGCCGTAGCCGGAATCGGATAGGAGAACATCATCATCAATCTATAGGTACTGACTGTTAAAACGTAACTAGGGATGAACTTAAGCCAAGCGAGGGTGAGTCGCTAGTTATCCTATATGGAGATGTGTATCTACATGGTATAGATACACAACTACATATGCGAGCGAGGTATAAATAAATAACTATCATTTAACATTTTATTAACATATCAATATATTTGCTTTCAATTCGTGAAACGTAAATATATTATAAATTCTTAATTCAACAATTAGTTATTTACTGTATGAATTATATAGAATAATTCAAAATGGAATTATATTTTAGCTAGTTTTAATGAAAAATATTGTAATTTTCAATTTTAAACTGTGAATTAGTGATCAATTTTAATTATATATAAATAGTATGTAGTACTTTACCATCAAACAAAGATCAAACGATATATATTATAATAGGTATGTATGGGCATCTAACAAAGCCGAGTTTGTGAAAATCCGTAGATGGGTATTATTCCCAAACAACGGTTTTCTTCGCTTTTTCCTCAGCAGTCACAGGTGAAATTTATCTTCGGATAATTGGATAAAGAACGTACGCGAAAAGTGATACGGCGTGGAAGAAGTCGAAGGAAAGGTAAAGGGTGGTAGAAATAAACTGTTTGTTGAGGCGAGCCATATGCCCAATAAAGAAATGCGACCACATAAATATTTTTGGATTAAAACAAAAGCCAAACATTTCATGTTTACTTTTCAGCTACAAATTTAACAAAGTATTGTTATATTTATACACTGTTAGTTTTGGTATTTATTTAAATATTTGGACGCCATTCAATCAGCGTTTGATATTTTTTCAGGCTTTCATTTTTTCAATCTGTACTAAAATGCTAAATAAATTTCTTTTTAAAAAAGTTATAATTATTATCTATATATTCTAGAATATCTTTTAAAAATTTAATATAACATGAAAGATAATAAGTTTAAACCGGTTTAACAAGGTAATTTATTAAGTATCCAACCGCACACCGTTCTGTAATAAGCTATTTCTGTAGTAACGTAACGAGATACCATACCTAATATATTCCGCAAAATGTTAATTAAATATTTAAATTACAGATGTTCAATTGCATATTTTTCCAGTAATTTAAACCAACCACAAACAAAGAGTCAATATTCATGAAAATTATTTCCATGAAAAATCATTCGCTACAGGTTTCAATTCAATTTTATAATAGTGATATTTTAACGACAGCGGCATTGTGCTTGTTGTAGCCACTGTCATGTTCTCTTTGATATGCCTATATGAAATGTTGTTTTTAACATTACAGAAATATAAAATACCGTATGAAATATTTCAATGCTCTAACGAAATATAAGAATTTGAAATATACGAGTATTATTAAGAAGATTTTTTGTTTATCATACTTTAAAATTCGCTTGGTACATTTATGACTTTACCTTTAGCTTGAAGTTAACTTTATAAATTTTTTTGTATGTCAGCTTTCTTTAATTTAAAGATACGTCTTATCTTCAAGGTCGGTATTTTTTTCTATAAAGATGTTTAGTAAGTAAAATATATCTATATGATATGAAAGTCACACTTTCGTTAATAAAAAAAAATCATTTAATTCATATTTACGTTATCTGTGCAAGCAAAAGGCATGCCACCCTTTTATACATTTAAATTAATAAAAATGGCCATTTTTACTTCCTCCCAACTCACGTTTTTCGTAAATTTATTGTACAAACTCAACCTCATTACTTGTTTATATTATTACGAGTACATACATTAAATTTAAGCCGTACAACTACGAATATATAATACTAAAATATTTAATGTATCTCTTATAATCTAGTACTGATTTTCGTATTAATAGGGATTAAATTACATCACCACAGAGAAAGAAGTTATTTTCATTAATAAATAGGTAAAAACACGAACACATAAGTTAGTAAATAGTGTTAAGAATATTACCACAGGTTTAGGACACCACAATATACTTTAATATCACTCATTCTCTTAAAAAACACACACATTTTGTGTTCCAGTGTTTCACACTAGAAATGCCCACAAAACATAACGAGTGCTGAATACGAGACACACAAGATCGTGATAACTAATGTAAAGCCTAAAGGAGTGAGCGAGAAGTGCAACCAAGTTTCAATTTAAAATTCTAATCGAAAATTCAAACAGATGAAGTACATTTCACAAACGAACTTAGCGAGTGGTGGATGAGTGATTTAGAAAATATATTTACAAAGTCAAGCCCACACAGGGAAGGGTTAGCGTGGTGTAATTCAAGAGCGGTGAATAATTCATATAGAATTTAGATTACCTTGACCATTTCACGTAATGCGACGGTCGGCCACTAGGTGCGGACGGCAAAGGCGTACTTAACGCCAAGCGATATTTAAGTCACTTATGCTTTAAAACACTGCGCTCAAAAGTCTATTTTATTGTCTTCAGCAATTTCAGGATAATAGCGGGCCCTGGAAATTAATTCAAATGTTAACTTCTGACTGGAGGAAAACAATCATCTGACTTAATGAACCAATCTATCATTGTTACTTTAGATCAATTCTCTTAATAAATATTTTCCAAACATAATTTTATTTTACCTATTTTTTGCATACATACGTATAATCTGGGTATTTATTGCACATAATTAATTAAATTAACCTAACCTTATTACAATATTTAGCAAACGCAAACAAAATTATTACATTAATCATTTAATGGCGCGGTCAAATCAATGAGAGAGCTCTTTACAGTTTAAGCTTTATTCAAAACATTGACATCAAATGCTATTCATAATGAAAACTACATATATTATATTTAAGTTACTAGCATTGCCCGTGACTCCGCCCGCGTTCAGATGACCAAAAATCAAATTCTTAGGTTTTACATATTAGTATACTCTTACAATGCAGTTTTTGTATTTTTTCTCAGAAATCAGATATTTGCCCGCGGTAAAAAGTATCCTATATGTTGACCCGGATAACCAACTATCATCATAGCAAATTTCATCAAAATCTGTCCAGTGGTTTTCTCGTGATGCGGTGACAGACAGACAAAAATTCTAAAAACTATAGATTCGGACTCTGTATCGATAATAATGTCTATTTCAATTAGATTTTCCAAAAAATATTTAATGTACAGATTAGACTTAGTTACAATTTTATTATATGTGTAAATAATGTTTATACTATATATATTGGTTACAGGTAGTTTACTTGCGCTAGTATCGTCAAGTTAAATCGACAGTGTAACAGGTAACCAATTTAGATGGCTCCGTTGTGGATATTCGCAATTTTTTCCTTTTTTGGCGAGTTTGAAGTTGGCTCACAGAATTAGTTTACGCCGACGTTTGATCGGATATTCCTTTAAAGAAGTTAAACGACTCTACCGTAGCGGTAATTCGTGCAATATTATACAAACAGCCAGACGTTTCTGAGTTTTTGATAATCTACTTCATTAGTGATCTCTGATTGAAAGCATTCTATTGACTTAGTACAAGTTGTTGATTGAATTTGTTTCCAATAAATTATATTTGAGAAAAGTTTTGAAGGTTTAGAAAATATAATATAATATTTACTCGTTCGCAGTTTCATTTCTTAGAGTATGTATGTGTCATGACATTTGGGGTAGCTAAATAAAAATTATGACAATACAAAAATAACATTTCAATGGTAAAAACCATTCGTTTTCCAAAATTAATATTTAAAATATTCATTAACACTTTAACAATTAATGTAAAAACAATGAAAGAATAATACCGCGAAGAGCGCAGAAAGAAAAACTGTTATTAAGGAAAATTTGTCACAAAAAGAATGGTTGGGGAGAGATACCCATTTCGGCGCCCTAATTACGGAACTTTCGTATAATACGAGCATAGCTACCTGCAAAATTTTTGTACCTCGCGTAATAGATCATCTGTGAACTTAAGAATTACTTCGCCAACTTTCTTTTATTATAGGTATATATATTTATATAAAACTGAGTGAAAACTGTGTCGTAAAATGTATTAAATTGAAAGAAAACTTTTAAAGAGCACGAGGAAAACTTGAGTAATATATTAATATATTTAAATTAAAATTCATTCGAGAAACTAACAAGCTTTTTTATAATTTGATTGATATATGTGTTGTTTTTATCGTTTCAAGTTCCATTGAATTATAGATTTCAATTGACTAAGTCACACTTGCAATATCTATCGCGATAGGAAAAATATATTAAGAGTATACGTTTAAATGAATTATTATATAAATTAATTATATATTCTGGCTATATAAGAAAATAGAAAATTTTATTCCACTATACTATTTCTCCCGCTTGTGGAAGAATTACACGTTAATTTATTTATTGGCATTGTATTAAATCCATATATAAAATGTCTCATTACACCAGCGCACACCGCAATGTTACGCAGTTTACTCTGAGAGTTTCAACGGGCGACGCTCACATTAAAAATTTAAGTCTAAGAAGATGTGGCGGTAACGTAAATATTGAAGATGGTAAGCTTAAAAAAACAATAAACCGACTGAAAATAAATACCTTATACGATAAAATGATACAGCCATTATTTTTATAAATAAATAAGTATATGTAGTATTTAACATGGAAATGTAATCTTTTATGTTTTAATCTTATTGTTTATACTTCATCTTCTGTACGGAAATTATAAGTTTAGAAATTTCAACTTTTAGTTTGTTATGTCTTATTTCTAAGGGAACTAACTAATAGAAACTAATAGACCCTTGAGAGAAATAAGTTCCGACTCCATAATATTTTACAAAAGTTCTTATTTGAAATTAGTATTGATTTCAATATTTAACTACAATTTAAAAGTTACAAATGATATATTATCTGTCATAATATATCAACAAGAAATGTTGGTGTTATTTGTTCGTTTGAATTCGTTAAGTTTTGAAAAAAATGATTAACTATATAAAACATTGTAATAATTTAGTCCATACGTAATAATTTTATGATATTAATAAGGTGTGGTCCTAAACTAACAGGGTTTAATTTAACGCAAAACGTCTTATAACATGTGTATGAAAGTTATACGAATCTGCATCTTTCTAAAATGCAAAGAAAAAATGCTCTTTAGTTTAAATAAACTCTAAAGTATTGTTCAAAATCAGTTGAAGAGAACAAGGTGGTATTATTTTGTCCGCAAGCTTATTTATTCCCTTTGATATATTTTATTAGACGTTTTATACTAAAAGTACCTACTTTTAGTATAAAACATCACTTACTGCAGTATTATTGTAAAAAAGAACAATAAGTATAATAACGTATCAAGTTCGCTATATTTTACACACTTATATACACATATATACACACATTAGCGTTTGCCCGCGACTCCGTTTGTACATTATTTATGTATATTTACTATAAAGTCCGCGCATAAGAATCGTAGTATGATCTCTAAATAGGATACGAAATTAAAATAAAAATTAAACTAGAAGTTCCACAGATTAAAAAGTTAAAAAAGAAACGAAACAAAATATACAATCTCTTCAGCTCTACAATATCTGTCTATGTTAATATATAACACTTTTTCTACAAAAGTCGGGAAAATGAAAGTCAAGGAAGCGGAACTTAATCAGTTACGGATTAAACCAAACCCGGAAGTGTCCACTATCCAGGCGCCACGGACATCTTGTCTGATTGCTAAGACCTTCTTATATTTTTTATAAGTCGACTTTCTTTTTTTGTTATTCTTTTTAATAACAGGTGCTTTTTAGCTATGTATATAACTTCTTATGTAACTTATAATTGTTATCTTATAATATTAAATAAAAATTTTTATAGCTATATTTATATATTAATTTATTTCGAATATCTCGTAAATGGCTTTAACGATTTGGATCAAACTTTGTATTGACATAAAGTGCTACTGTTTAAGTTTATCTATATAGGTACCTTTTTTTGAAAAAAAAAACTCATAAACGATAATTGTAACCAAGTGAAACCAGGTTCTATAGGTACTTTATATCTAAAACATTATTTGGATGTTACATACTAATATATGAGATCCAAATTACACTACAATAGAAATTATAATTTGATACAATCAAAGTGATATGAAAGTGGAGCAAAGAGGACTATGGATTTGATTAATTAAAATCAGATTAACAAGATTCTTGCGTTATGAGAGGCGATATAGAGTATATCTTTGAATCTTCTCCACAGTCAATACAAAATTTAACCATATTTGTAAATACGAATAGCACCTAATGGTGAGCAATAACAAATATCTTAATAATAAATCCAGTTAAACTTAACTTAAAAAATTCGATGTAAAATATTGACCATGTTAGAGATTCATAATTTTATTGTATACTTTTATGTAGGATTTAATTCAATTTTGGCGTGATATTTATGAAATATTGTTGTAGACTATAGAAAACACACAATAATAATTAAAATCGATAAATTAGCTTACATTTCCATTAACATTATAAAATTTTCCGAATAATTTATTCAGTCATCATTTAAAACTACTTAATATATTATGAACAATATAATGAAAGAAATAGGTTATATTGTGATCAAAATAAATAAAGGATATGAATGTTGTGGATAAAGCGCTTGTCCACACTGAGCACGCGAAAGTACAATAAACTCAAGACTAGTAATAATTATTAATTTAGAAGATCTCTATTACGAAACATAATTATACATAATTAGACTAAAGATATAAAATTTAATAAAATAGTCTTGAGACTATAATAAAATTAATTTGCAAGTTTTCATAATATCAAAAGTTGTAAAATTCAATCACGTACAGAATTATTAAAAAAATTATTTAAATAAATCTTCTCATAAAGATTTTTTAAATTATAATAAGTATGAGAAACTTAAAAATTTTATCATAATAATATTATTAATTCTAATTAATGAATGATTTTGTCGAATTTAGGTGAATTCTCTTCACATTTATTTCGATTTTATTCCCATAGATTGATATTATATGGGCAACTCTCTTGAGTTTTAGGGACAATGAAAAACAAAACTTGTTTTACCAAGTCAGTTAAAAAGAGCTATCGCCATCAATTGTCACCTGTAGGCAATAAGCAAGAACGAAAACTTAGCCGTGGGATGGCCTTTATTACAAAACTTTTATCTACAATATAAGGAGTATGGAAAAATAAAGCTTCCGTACGTGGCACAAATAAAACATAACGACCGACAAACGTGGAAAGAAAATTAGAAAGCTTCAAATGAAATATTTTTAATGTTTTCATTAATTTTAGTTTTAACGACATCTGTGCTATTGTTTCTGGCATTCTTATTCAATTTGATATTAGATCACAATTAAACTAGTGGTAGAATTAGTACTCGTATATGCACAAAGTTCTCAACAAAATGAAATATCATATATTCAAAAGCATATTATGTTTCACAAAATAAAACAAACATACAGTAAAGTTAATATTATCCTGAATATTCATATTATATTGATAGGTATCATACCAAACGTTTTGTATAATAAAAGATGATTTAAAATAAGCTTACGATATATTTTATAAGGGGCCTAAAAAATGTAAAATATAAAAGAACACAATATATTGTAATAGTAACGAAACGGAGATGATGGAGAAGTAGCCATTTGTAAGAGAGCATCGTTTACTGCAAGATAAATTGATGTTTTATTTTTAAACGATATTTCTTAGTGTATTTTGAATACATTACTTTATACATATTTTTTTTTACATTTAGCACAAACTGAAACTAACAAAAATTCAATATATAAATAAATAAATATGTTCGGAAATTAATACACAGCACCATCTAGTTCCATGGTAAGCTACGAGGCTTGTGTTATGGATACCAGATAGTTGATAAACTACACATATATAACTTTAAATACATACATATTATAAATATAAACACTCATGACTGGCGTACAAACATTCATGCTCATCACCCAAATGAATGACCCCAGCGGGACTCGAACCCGCGACCGCTGGCACAGAAAGTAGGGTCACTACAAACTGAGCCAAACGTGTCGTCAATACAAAATAAGTGTTCGTTCTTCTGGCTTTTATCTCAAGTTATTTGAGATCAGCCCTTCTCATACTTCTGCGCCACACAGTACGGTTGTGGGTTATCTCTTTTGTTGTATTGCTCCCTATCGTGTCATTTTTTATTGTTTGTAGCCAGGTGGTCGTCCACGGCCTCTTTTCTATTCATCGTCTTTGATATTCATGACACTTTTAGTCATTGGTCATCCCCTCGCCTCATCACATGTCCGTGCCAATATCAAGTAAGCAAAATAAAATTATACAATTAAAAGTGATACTGCAAAATCCTGAATCATAAATAATATTTGAGGTTTAAGATTCGTTTATTTCTCAAAAGAATACAATTCACTTACTGAGAAACATTAATTTTACGTAGGTAACATTGTAAACGGGCAGCTAATATTTATAAAAAAATAAAATATATTTTGCGTATAATACAAACTATTTTATAGATTAAAACTCGGAATAAGGATACCGGAAGTGGCTTTGAGTATAAAATTTTACTGTCATATATTATGTTGTTAATTCAATTCGAATTATGATATTATTAAGTTTTAACTTTTATTATTTAAAGGTATGTTTTAATATTTAAAGGTATATACTCTTAGATTTCGTTTGTGAAAGCTATATTTTTAAATTTTACTATAATATTTTTCACGGTACTAAAATTTTTAATATAAAAAAGAAACCGTAACAGAATAAAAGGTAAAGAGAATATGACTGACGCGTTGTCAAATTTATGTGCGGGTATACGCAGTTGTTCTATCTTTTATGCCTTTATTTTAAATTATTATTTAAATCTATTAACCTGAATCATGTCAGTTCTTAGAGCACTTTAATAGATAAATAATGTACATAGGTAAAATTAAATTTATATCATACTAACGTCTTACCCTCACTTTGCTCGGGTACATCCCTAGGGATTAATGGTTTAGATACGCATAGAGTACAGACATACAAAGAAATATTTATTTTTTATATTATAATCCTTCAATTTTTTATAAAAATAAAACAAATAGATATCTTGAAATAAAAGTGGAATTGAAATAATTTTAAATTTATCTTCCTATACTCATCCTTAAATAATTATTGTTCAAGGTAATATTATATAATATTACAATAAATGTATGTATAGAATATTTATCTATATAAAAACAATTTTCGATTCTAAAGTACTAATATCGACATTGTCGCAACCTTACTATGCGAATATTACGAATAGGTTGTTATTAAGCCAGCAGGGAGGTACCGAATGCAACGCTTTTATTATAAGATAATGCATGTTGTTTACCATTGTAGCCTGTTCCACACTCCCACCCATAACTTATGACTACAAAAATCACCTCAATCTATTACTGTGTTTTCGCATAAAATAAAACAAACCAACATACATACCTTAAAATTTACCATATAAGACGGGATGTTATTTATAAAATAGTATTAAAATATTATAAATTTACATTTGAGTATGGATGATTTGATACATTACGAGGTACGAGTATACAACGATTATTATCGATAAACCTACGAGTAAGTAGCACAACCTTGCTACGTAAAGATGACGGACGGGTCGTCATTAACCAACGAGCGGCGTTATTGCGAGCAGGTTGCGACGTTTATATTGTTAGAGATAATGCCTGTTATTTAACGCACCATACTAATATTTGGCCGTTTTTGTACGCCACATCGCTTCTTGTTAGCCATATCTACCTCATGTTTACGCAGCTATTTTTTTTTCATAACAATAATGTTGCCTATAAATGAATTTCGCCACTTTAAGCGGGATATTTCTCGTAAATTTTTTTAATATAATAAGCCTGGTTTATTAAATATAGTAAATCAAATATAGTTTCCATGGTAACTCGAAAATATTTTTTTAAGTATTAATATATTGTAAGTAAGTTATATTGAAATAAAATTATATTGAATAAAAATGTTTATCTGATATTTTTATAACAAAACGTTTAAGCTCTGCACTATAATACGTAAACGTAAGTCCAACGTAAGTTTTGCAATATAGTTGTCTTCTTGGTTTCAGGGCATTTGCACTGATTTTGATTCAATTTAGAATACCTTAAACCCATATAATTTAATCAGAAAAAATGACATAATTTTTAATTTAAAAAAGGAAGCAAAAAAAGCAAGCAAACATGAGGTGTATTAAATGTATTGGAATATAGCAAACATAAATCCAGTTGTCATAAAACTGTAGAAGACGCGATTGCTACACGGTTTCGTAGCTGCGTAGCGCTGTAGAAGGCTACTAATGAGACTACGATATTGTGCCGCCCAGCCGGCCGACCCTAGCGGCCTCTATAAATTGCTTTCATGCATATTTATTTATTCAAATATTATGTATGAATTGAAATCTCGTCCGCGACTACTGAAATATGGTCTTCTGCTGAAAATTGAATCAACCAGGCAAATTAGGTTGACACACGGTCTAATGGTAAAAAGTCGGCTTCAACTAAGAAGTACAACTTCGGAAAACTGCTCTCGAGGCATTATTCGAGTGTACTTCATAAAGTTGGTCTTTCGTGCGAGCGAACTTGCAACAACAAATTTTTCATATTTTGCTCTCTTGACGTTTGAGGAAATTGGCCTTTAATGAGTAAACTTATGCATCGGCGTGCACTCATCTTGTTTTTGTAATAAAACCACGTTTTTAAACGACTGCTTATAGTTTTATTTTATAAATATTTGATAGCTCCAAGCGGTTAAGGAAAGTAAACGAATAAGATAGTATATTTTAAAATTAAAAAAAATCCGATTACTACATCATATAAGATTATTTTCTTTTAATAAATATTTATTTATGAAGTCGCAATATTTGAAAGTTACAGAATAAATAAATAACAGATGGTAATTACACAGATCGAGATTCAAACAATTTGAACAATTATAGGTATCTCCATAATTTCGAATTGAAAACAAAGGTGAAACGAACCGAGAGCTGTTCACAAATAATGAAATAAATGAAGCGAACGTTTCAAAGCTGAAAACTAATTAAACTCGGTTGAATCGATATCTACTTATAAATTAAGACGGTTTAGCTCTCAAAGGTAATTTGACAAAACTTTATCTCAAATTTTGATACCACTACGACGTTCTTCCAGCGGAACACTTCAATCAGTAACGTTTTTGTGCCGTAACGGTTCCAGTAAGTTAAACTAATAATTCTGCGCAAAGTATTCTTATAATTTAAATGTTTATTATTATATATGTACATATGTATGATAGTGCCTAACAATTTTCAAATAAAATTTAATTAATTAATAATCTTCTCATTTATTTAACTAAAAAAATATTCTAGTCGCATATTCTTGTTAGAGTATGAGTTACATTTACACTATCACATACACGGCTCGTATCCCTATATACATGTCTAATGTATACAAAAATTTGCTTCCAAGTTTACCTGAACAAATACTTAGACAGTTATTATATTCTTCGCTTACTTTAAATTATTTAGCTTGGATACATTCGCAATTTAAGTTGTCTAAAACTCGTCGAGGAGGCGGCCAGATTAAATTATATTTTTTTCTCATTTCTGTGAAAGGGACTATAAACAGATGATAAGTTTTCTATTTTCAGGATAATTTACTTTTGATTAGAGTTATACAATATAATAAGGGCAAAATTTCTGTATAGAAAATTACATATTATACAATAATAATATCATATATAATTTATTATATTATATACCAAATTTTTAATATACAAATTTCAAACTAGTTTACCTTTATACCAATGTGGATGGGGAAATCGGAAGCCAAGGCAGGCTGCGGATGAAGGGCCGGCAGTAGCGGCAGAGGCAAGGGACAGGACATCATAGTTGCGCCAACCTGAAATAAAATTAGATTTTCTGTATCACCATCGTGCTTTCTCTATTCTTAGAAAACGATATTTTCTTTGTCACGTCATCACATCAAAACTACTGAACTTATGGGACTTTCATCAATCAACGTGGGACCGTCTGTATGGTTTTAGACTATTTTTTTAAATCCAATATAATATTTTTTTTAAATCCATATATAATATCCATACTGTCTTTATCTTTTTTTGTTAAATTTACTTACTTTCATAAAAAAATCCCGAAAATCTTAAATATGGTCTTTGAAGACCAACAGAAACATTTACGTACGCCCAGCAAAGCGGAAGTAACGGCTAGAGTTGTGTGTGTTTGTTGTCTCTTCTGATTTTATGCTGTTCTTTGCTTTTCAAGCGTATTAGGGCAAAACGTATTTACCTTCTTACTATATATATATATATATATATATATATATATATATATATATATATATATATATATATATATATATATATATATATATATATATATATATATATATATATATATATATATATATATATATATATATATATATATATATATATATATATTAAGACAGCACTATTAATATAATACAGTATAAGCATATTGTGGTTAAATCCGAAACAAACAGATTTGTAGACTATGTATAGTCAGCTTTATAGTCACTTAATTATAAAACATGTCACAGCTCTTATGCCCGATTCCACCAACAACCCATAAGCTACCACCTACGTATAGGATGCCTAGCTTAAAATTCCCCTAAAGTAGCCCCTACATTAAATTTCGTTTTACCATCGTCTTTAAGCCCACATTTCGAGCACCTAAATTTAGGGGGCCTTTTAACATTTAGGTGACCCCTAACTGTCGGTGAAACAGAAACTGTCCCCTAACAGCCCCCTAACCATGTTTAGGGGATCCCTTAAACTTAGGTGACATTGGTGAAATCGGGCATTAGTGTCACTACTAATACTTCTATATCTATACACGATTCGTTTAAAATATATAAGATAAAAAGAAGTTCTTAAAAAATAATTTTCTAGAAAGTAAAGTTCTGAAACATAACCTATAACTGACAGTATCGTAATAATATATGAATCTGTAGGATTCAATTTCAGTTAGAAATTTTCTTTTGATAATACTTTGAAATCATTTAAAGTTACCAGATCTTAACGTTGTATCTATCACAGTATATGCAAAAGAATAGTAAAAGTTTCATTAGGAAGATTATAAATCACTTTTAACATGAAAACTTAAAAAAACCGACTTCAAAAAAACACTAAAAAGTAAAAAAAAATATATGATTGTTAGTTTTAATTTACTATAGATACCTAATCAAATATTTTCGACGTCGGTCTCAGCCGATACAAATTAAAGCACACCGACTTCGATTTGTCCTTTTTTTTTGAAATCGGTTTTTATTTTATTTTTTAATTTTTTTTATTTTTTAAAAAGAAGATATTGATATATTTAGATATTCTGAAAGCATTCAAAAGGAAGGTCAGGGCACATTTTGATTGTAAAGGAAAATAGTCTTATATTATTTTGTATACTTATAAAATAATAAGATATTTCTTAGATTCCTTTTCAATAATTTGATTATTTTGTTTTATATCTATACAGATAAATAAAATTAAAGTGTCTGTTTGTAATATCAAAATGACAGCAAGTTACTAAGGTCATATGAAATTATATGCGCTATTTATAACAAATACACATTTTTTAAATTTAGTCTGGCTGTCTGTTTGTTCCGGCTAATCGTCAAAACGGCGGGATTAATTTTAACGGAACTTTCCCTGGTAGATAGCTGATGTTGTAAAGAGTAACTTAGGCTACTTTTATTTTAGAATTGAGGTTCTGCTTGGAAAAAAATCATAACTAGGGACCCACCCGAGCGAATAGAGGGTATTTAGTTTATAATAGATTATGATTAATTAGTAATTTTTTGATTGAATCACAATTAAATGATTTAGGTGCATAATATATTCATACATATATACATATTATGTATATATAATGTTTATTCGAGTTAGATTTATTACTTATTATTATAATTTATAGATGATACTTTCTATACCTAATACTTTTCTTATTTAAATAAATGGGCTGGCTTGTCCGGCCTCGCTGGCTCTCTGTCTTTAAACAACAATCGCTTTTTTAACCAAGAGTTTTTTGCCTTCTAAATTATTTTTTAATAATGATTATCTTCAACGCTACATGAATATATTGCCAAAATTCAATCCAAATAAATGTTTATAGTTAGTATTTGTATCACAATATGTCATCCTTGCAGTTTTCTGTATTTAATGGTGACTAGAAGAGGTCTCTTATTCATTTCATTGTACGAAAAACTATTAAAAAGTAATAATTCACCAAACAAAATAACCTATTTCTTCGTAGATAACCGAAAAGTCGATACCATATTATTTAACGATGAATTTGAAAATCGACGATAAAGTCGGTAGATGTGCTCTAATATTCTGTATGGGCCGGTGCTCCCGTTGAAAACGTTATGAATAATATATACTCGTAGGCATGGATGAAGCATCGCGAGAGACCAGGCATTACCGGAGCCGTGACAAATATGAGTGTCGAACAACCGGACAGGATGATACCGTGATGTTTTATTCCTTGCCTTTTGTTTATGTTGGTTTTTAATTGTTTGTAAACAAGATAAGTGTGTACTCACAAAGTCCTGTCTACATTATAAGATATATTTTTTTGGATATTTACACAGCACCATTTAGTTTCATGGTTACGAAGCTTGTGTTATGGATACCAGATAGTTGATACATTACACATATATAATATATAAACTTTAAATATATACATGTTATAAATATAAATGGCCATGACTTGAGTGCAAACATTCGTGCTCATCACACAAATGAATTCCCCAGCGGGACTCGAACCCGCGACTGCCGGCACATAGGGTCACTACAAACTGAGCCAAACGTGTCGGCAAAAGCTCTAAAATAACTTGAGTAGGCATATTATGAAAGAGTAGTTCTGTAAGAAAGTACAGTATGAAAACTTATTTCGACTGGATTATTTTTCATGTAATGAAATACTCGTTAAATGCAATTTAATCATTATCAGGTGCATACAAACGGATAAATAAACTGAAAGCCAAAAATAGAATATATATATATATATATATATATATATATATATATATATATATATATATATATATATATATATATATATATATAATTTTAATAATATTTTACATAATAATAATTTTAGGGCTTTGTTATCTTGAAAATAATAGAGCTCAATATTGCATAGCTATTTAGAAATCACAGAGAGACATTTTAATTTTATTCTAAAGTATTGATCAATCGTTTTTCAAATTAAAATAAATATTTTCTCGTTTAATTTTTAGTTTCAAGCAGCGCGCAAAGCAAGCGATTTACTTGTGGGTTCGAGTAAATAAATTAACAAGCTTCCGACTCGATTCGTAAGTGCTATTTATCGATGCAAACCAATCTAATCGGCCGCGTAACACTCTTTCGGTGCTGATACTGAATTGATTCCAGAGCATATTCTTAGCGAATAGCATTTTCGTTACGTAAACTAATCTTCGCATTTATAAAGAATTGTGTTTTCCTTAAAATATATATAGAAACCAGTTTTAAAGAAATCAAAGATTTTATTTATTAATATAATATAAAACGATAAGGTATAAAAGTTGATCATAAAATTATAAAATTCTAAAATTTTAAACGAAAGGTTTATTAATACTGCATTATTATTTTTATAGTATCTTTTCAAATGAAAGTGAAAATGTTACTTGCCAGCTTATTTTATTTGTTATTTTAAGTTTCAATAAAAAGTATTCAATAGTTAGGTAAATGACTGGGGCGAAAAAACACACAAGTAAAATAAAAGAGTAAAATTCCACCACTATTGGCATATTCATTTTAATTGTTCTTAGCTTACTAATAATATACATAAAACCGTGTATTTTAAGTTAATTTAGTTTTAGTTTAATTTTCTTCCAACCTTGTATCATATCTTTATATAGAGATATCTGGAGAGTGACTATCTGTTTTTTTTAATTCCAGTAGAATTGAAATCCACTGCACAAAATCTATTAGCAAAGTTTGATAATATAGTAAATAATTTATGTTTTACTTGTATTTATTTTGTATATATTATATATTTGTATGATACGTATATGTATAAATATATAATCTTTCTACTGCCTCTTTATTTGTTACTAGCGGCTCACCCTCGCTTCGCTCGGGTTCGTCGCTAGGAACGTTTTAAATAGAGATAAATAGTTATTAGCCAGCGCTAGCCATATAATTTTTTTTCGTTAATTTTTCTGATGTTTTAACACTTATTATCCTATTCCGGACTAAGAGAAATCCAAAAATTCAAATATCATAAAAATTGGTCCAGCCGTTCTTGAGTTTTATGTCACGTCACACGGGAACGCAATCGAACGGGATAAAAATCCCATGTCCGTCTCCTGGGTCTAAGCTACTTCCCCACCAATTTTCAGCCAAATCGGTTCAGCCGTTGTTGAGGTATAAATAGTGTAACTAACACGACTTTCTTTTATATATATAGATTCGCGCCCCTTCTATCTTAGTACTATTTCCTACACCTAAAGGTTGCCTGGAAGAAATCGCTCTTTTAGCGATAAGGTCGCCTCTTGTACCTACTTCTTTATTATATTCTAAAGCCTTAACTCTCACCGGTCGTGTCGAGTGGTCGTCCCACCGGAGTATGAGAGTGATAGGAATAGAGAGTGCACGTTGTGTCTGCGCGTACACTTGAGCACTATAATATCTCCTGCGCAGTTGACTAATCTCAATGAGATTGGCCGCCGTGGCCGGAATCGGCTAGGAGAACATCATCATCATCATTATATTCTATATTTTTCTTTTTCTCTTTTTGGGTGTACAATAAAGAGTAATTCGTTCATAAAAAAAGAAAATATACGCAATGTCCTTCGAACTCTAAATACCATATATTATAGACAACGTTATTTACCAACTTGTATGCGTTCGTATACACATATCAAATAAGTGTAAGTATTCCCTAGTAAACATGAGACGTTACCTCGTAGCGGTCGGGGTGAAATAGTTAAACGACACGATAGATTATAATTCATTAAATTAATTAATGGAGTTTAGTAAGTGACATAATGATACAACTTTCTCAGCGCACGCATAGTTAGAAGGGTTTTCTCTGGGGACAGTGTCGCGGTCAGTTGTTATAGGAAAATCAGGATAAACTGTAATATTACAAGTGGTAATCTTCATATGTAAATATTATATCTAAAGCAACATTTTTCGCATTTAACAAGGTTGCGCATGCGGTTACGCGCGTGTTTCGTAGTTCGTTGTATTTAGAAAATTGAATAATCTACTTATTTAGTGTATTGTTGTTATATGAGAAGTTCAAATATATATTTTATTTGTTAAGATAGATTCAGCGTTTTAAAAAAAAACGTGTGTGTGTACTTACGTACGTAAGCAAGAAGTTATACTTCTTTGGCGTAACAGAACAAAAATATCTAAGGATTTTATCCCGTATATCACAACTCTCTGTTTGTAAAATGAATGCAGCTAACTTCATCATGTCACTTTTTGGCTGTCGGTGTGCGCGCGCATCGTAAAAATTTTACTCTCATATTTTTTTCCAAACGTGCCAAAAGAAGTATAACTTCAAAACTAATTTCATTAGTATTTAATTAAATAATTTTCTTACAATAGTTTAATAATTGATAACTGAAAAAAAGGATGTCATCGCGAGTAAACACGTAAAACTACCGTTCAAAAACAATTCACTTTTATTTCAAGTAAAAAAAAAAAACAAAATATTTGTAATTCATCCACTCTGTCATGTATAAAGTCGTTTGTGATTCGATAACTGAACCGACCAAATCATATCTTACTTCTGTAAAATGAATTTTCATTCACGTACAAAAATTTATTCATACATGAATGCAGTCTGATCGAATTTTCATGGAAAAATCATTCACTTTTTCACTTTATGGAGGTAGTGATTTAAAAAATCCTTTATAAATTCGTGTTTGAAAATATGGAATTCATCAAACATAAATAAAATGCTTTTTTAATAAATTATTCTTTGCATTATTAATTAACCAAGAAACGATTGGCTATCTACAATTTTGACGTTTTCAATTATTTTAACGTTCTTCCCAGTGTCGAATAGAGCTGGTATTAATTAATCAACTATCTATTTAATTAAATCATCCAAACTTCGCAACATTTATTCGACTTTTTCGTATTAAATACAGATTTTCGTTTAATAACTACATTTCTGTATGCCATTGTGTATAGGAGCCCTAACACCGAGTCTAAATTTAATATTGTAAGACACTATGATGTGATATATACATATTTTTTGTATAGTATGTCGTGTTAGTTTCTTCTTCCAAATAAAAGATCGCTAACATTTTTCATTTTTTGCATATAATTTGCTTTCAGGTCGGTAAATGACATAGTCATAGGCTACTTCAACTTTTATTTCCACTGATTCTCATGGGATATTAGTCAGTTACAAAATATACTTAGGAACGCCCTAAGTGAAGAAAGGGCAGGCCGCTACTTTGAAATATAAATGTGTAAGATTTTACATATGTTACATAATTCAATAAGAAAGCACTAAAAACACTTTCTTAATGCAAACATTAAAAATTGCTCATTAAACTAAGTTGATAAAGTTAAAGCTGAGAAGCTGAGTTTCCCAACAGAGATATATTTTCCTCTATCTGAACTGCTATTAGTTTGCAGAATTTCTTAAGAATCAAACTTGTTCTAAGCAAGTTAGCGATTAAGTTGCAATCAGTGCAGTTGCATGGCAAGTTGCGTGGTAACTTGCAAGTTAGTGTAAACAGTCGGACGGTAAGTCCTATTGTAAGTCAGCTCAAGCTCAACTCCCGTTTATTGTCGTAATAACTTTCCGTAATTACTAAGTGTAATATGTGTTTACTTAATTATCGTGATAGGGAAAACTGAATGCACTCCAGAATAGTGTGACTCGTGTTTAGTCTACCTCGCTCGAAGCTATGTTAGAAAACTCGGATCTACCAAATATAAACTTTTACAAAAAGATTTAGTATTTATGTAAATTATTTTATACTAGATACTCACCCTCGCTTCGCTCGGGTTCGTCCCTGGATTGATTCCCCATACAAACTCTTATCCCCATTTTCACCCCCTTAAGGAATGATTTCCAGGATAAAAAGTATCCTGTGTTCTTTCCAGAGTCCCAAACTGTCTTCTTACCAAATTTTATCTAAATCGGTTCAATAGATCCAGAGATTACCCCCTACAACGCTACAAATGTACAATTTACAAATTTCACCCCTTTATTATATTAGTATAGATAATATGTAAAAATGATATGTTGGAAGCATTTTTATTTATTATTTTTTATATATATTGTTTATAATTTTTAGAAGAATTATGAAAAATTGTCGGTAAGAATTTCTTATTAGCTAAATTATGTATACTGATATCACACTTTGTAAATTATAATTATCACATTAAAGGCTATATTATGCGTTCGATAGTATTCAAACAATTTATTTACACGTAGTACCTAGAAATGACTAAGAACATATTTCAAAATATTTGAAACATATTTATTATTATATATGAAAAAATATTTCATACGTTTCATATTAGAATTTCTGTGATACAGTGAGTGATAAAAACGTTAAAAGTTCATTGGGAATTATTAATTTTTAACAACCTAATAAAGTCACAATAATTATGATCTCTGTGACATAATATAATCTATACATATAATAAAATTGTAACTAAGTTGAATCTGTACATTAAATATTTTTTGGAAATTCTTATTGAAATAAACATTATTATCGACACAGAGGCCAGATTAGTTTTTAGAATTTTTGTCTGTCTGTCTGTCTGTCTGTCTGTCTGTTACCGTATCACAGAAAAACCACTGGAGGTATTTTGATGAAATTTGGTACGGTGAAAGCTGGTTATGCGGGTCAACATATAGGATACTTTTTACCGCGGAAAAACATTTAAATTTCGGAGAAAAATACAAAAAACTGCAATGTAAGAGTATACTAATATGTAAAACCTAAGAATTTGGTTTTTGGTCATCTGAATGTGGGCGGAGCCGCGGGCAATGCTAGTATATTATAAATATAAACACCCATGACTGGAGTACAAACAATCGTGCTCATCACACAAATGAATGACCCCAGCGGGTCTCAAACCCGCGACATCAGACAGAGCAAGTAGGGTCACTACAAACTTTGCCAAACACGGTAATTAAAAAGTGGTTTTCTGGCAAATGTACCAAAAATACAATCATACTCATAAATAAACTTACGACATCTTTCACAATCCCAGGCGTCGCGTCAATGCATTTATTTTGTGATAAAGCTTTTGAAAAAAACGCGCGAAAAAAATTATATATTGAAAACTTTAGGTTAAAATGTCGCACTCTATAGCGTACTTTTATTTTATTTTGAGACATACATACATATTGAATGATGATCCGTAACGCGTGTGAATATTTCGTTATAGCAAAAACAGTTAAAAATGCAAAAAAGATTATAACAAATATTTTTGTTATACTAAAACTCAAAACACAATTTTATTATTGGCACAATATTTTAATTTTGATTCAAAGTCTCACTGGTCGTATCGAGCAGTCGTCCCACCGGAGTATGAGAGTGACGGGAATAGAGAGTGCACGTTGTGTCTGCGCGTACACTTATGCACTACAATATCTCCTGCGCAGTTGGCTAATCTCAATGAGATTAACCGCCGTGGCGGAATCGGTCAGTAGGCCATTATTATTATTAAATCGGCAATAATACTTGTTCTTGTAAAACACACATATAAAGTTACAAGTCGAAGTAGCGATTGAATAAAATTACGATTATTACAAACGTATTTCCTATTGTTATGAAACTTTTTATATCTCAAATCTTTGTGTAACTTTTTTCATAAAATATAATACTGATTCAACGTGTATTTTTCTTTATAATAATAACCCAATTTACGGTTTCCCTGGGAGTGTTTTCGTCATGGATTAATTTAAAAAGTTATATTGCGGCCTCGAAGAGATCTTTAATAGAATGAGATTCTTAAATTATAAAATATATAAAAAAAAAACTCTGCATGATGTTTTAATTTCGTCGTCAACAATACAAAGAATTAAAACGTAATAAAACATTTTAACTTTTGAATGTAAACCGAAAACTTGAGTAAAAACACGGTTTTTTATTTACAATACCTATAGTGAAAATAATTTTTTTTGGATTTGTCACATCACAAATTTGAATTATGATATCCATACCACAGATCATATAACACTATACTAGCTAGTAATATTATAAATGTGAAAGTGTGTTTGTTTGTCCTTCCAATACAATTAAATAAATACGTATTTTAGCATTTTTCGAAATTCATCCCTTAAGGGGGTAATATAGGGGATGAAAGTTTGTATAAAACCTACCTTTCTAGAGTTTTATTTGTAGTTTTAATTTATTTATGTACCAATTATAATACAAATACACATATACAAACATACATACATACGTATAATATTATATTGGTAGAGATGATTCTTTTCAATAAGCTCATCCGGTTTATCAGATTATACTATATAGCTTATTGCAATTTTCAGTATACGCATTAAAATTTAAAAAATATTGAAATAATTTATTCAAGATAATGCTAAAGCTAGCACATTTCATTTAATATATTTTAATAAATCATTTTAATAAAAAAGGTACACTACCTTAAACCAAAATAATTAGAGGAAAAAAATCATCCGTAAGGCATTCACAGGACATCGTGTGTTACATACGAAATTATAATATAATGAAATTGAGTATTTATCCTTCACCTCCTTTTTAAAAGTCGGTAAAAAATAAGGACAGCAACGCATCATATACTCGCACGTAGCTATGCAAATAAATTTATGTATACTTGTAGTTGAAGACAAACTGAGAACTAGCGTTGTTCACTCGGATTATGACGACATTGTGTTTGGATACAACGTTTAACCTCGGGGCAAGTATGCTCGCAAACTAAATACTCAGTTTAGCACAAGTGATAAAGGTAAGTTTATACTAAAAATGTAGATTATACGCAATTTCAAATGTAGTTCATAGCTTCCTGTTAGTATGAATGTAACTTAAATGGTACAGTGAGATTATAAGATGGAATAGACACAAAAAAAAAGGTTATTTATTTTAATAAGGTTTGCTAGTGGTTATTATATATTTCACAAGAAATGATCTTAGTTAAATAATTAAAATACAGCGCAATTATGCATAACCATTTAAAAGCAAAAAAATTGCATACGCTTGTGTCCGTTTTAACAATTATGAACATTTTAAAAACATAGTAATTAATATTCTAGATTATAATAAATAGCTTAAATAAATTAATTAAAAAAATATAGCAATAATACAATTTACAAATTATAATCTATACATAAAATAAAATTGTAAGTAAGCCGAATCGGTACATTAAATATTTTTTGGAAAACCTTATTTAAATAGACATTATTTTCGATACAGAGACCGAATCTATAGTTTTTAGAATTTTTGCCTGTCTTTCTGTCTGTCTGTTTGTCTGTCTGTTGCCGCATCACGGATAAACCACTGGAGGGATTTAATGAAATTTGGTATGGTGATAGCTGGTTATCCGGGTCAACATATAGGATACTTTTTACCGCGGGAAAATACCTCATTTCTGAGAAAAAATACAAAAACTGCAATGTAAGACTACACTACCATGTAAAACTTAAGAATTTGGTTTTTGATCATCTGAACGCGGGCGGAGCCGCGGGCAATGCTAGTTAATTTTATAAATATCTATAATTTACAATGTATATAAATTATGACAATTAAGGTAATGGTTATTAAAATCTTGGCTTGTATTTACATGCGTGTATTATGTGAAAATAAGAAGAACGAAAGTTATTGTACCGTAGTGTGTCGTACCAATAAATGTAATATTCTATCATCTTCATCTTAAACCAGGCGGAAAATAGATAAAGAAAGCTGAGCTGTATTTTACATCTATCTCACTTTCCTATTTCATTTATGGCTATGAATTTTTTTCTTAAAGTACTTACTTAGAATCTGCTTATAAATATCTTGGTACTGAATGCAATTGCTATTTCTTCCGAAGGCTTAAGGCGTTTAACGAATATTAGTCGGTAAAGTGTTCTCAAAGTTCATTTATGTTAGCCAAGGCCAGTACATTACCTGTCTCGACTCACGTTCTTCAATATTTCCAAGTCCATTGAGAATATCTGGCAAAGTCCTTAGAGAGAGTTAAATATACGTACGGTTCTTGGGTACGGTAAGTCGTAATTGGGCTTCGAAACTGAACACGTAAAAATATATAAAAGAAGAAAACTTCAAACAACAATCACGATTCTAGTTCTAATATTTTGAACGATGTCGATGTTCAACCCTTATTATTTTGTAAAAGACAAAATAACATGACAAAATAACATAAATAGCACAATGTTTTTTGAAGTTCTTTATCTTTTGACATGGCATAAATATTTTGTTGGGACATAATATAAAATAAATAAGATTGTAAGATTCTTTAGCCTTGAAAACATTATTGTTATTATCTATACATATAATAATATTCTAAGCTGAATCTTTACATTAAATATTTTTTGGAAAATCTTATTTAAATAAACATTATTTTATCGATACAGAGGCCGAATCTAGTTTTTAGAATTTTCGTCTCTGTCTGTCTGTCTGTTATAGCATCACAGAAAAACCACTGCAGGGATTTTGATGAAATTTAGTATGGTGATAGCTGATTATCCAGGTCAACATATAGGATACTTTTTACCGCGGGTAAATGTCTCATTTCTGAAAAAAAATACAAAAACTGCAATGTAAGAGTATAGTGATCTGTAAAACCTAAGAATTTGGATTTTGGTCATCTGAACGCGGGCGGAGCCGCGGGCAATGCTATTCATTTTATAAACCTATAGGTAGTTATTTACAAAATAGGAATTTACACTAATCAACACTGCGAGCTTTTGTCAAAACGTAAATGATGTATCGGTCTACTAATAGTGGATAAAAATGAATGAAGAATCCTGAGAGCGTTGTTTATGACAGTTTTGGAGTATTTTAAAAAACACCTGCAAAGTCAGAGTAAAACAATAGTTAAGGAGCTATTTCATATCTTTAAATGACTATTAATACTAAAGCTTACTTTTCAATTTACTTTTACTAATTTTTAAAAAAATGAATAGTAACTAAAAATACTTTTTAGTTACTATTCAATTTTTTTTTAATATAGGTACTACTCAAATTTTAGTTTCATCTTTAATAATAAAAGTAAAATATAGTTACTATGTGAAAATTACACCACGTTTTAATTGAAATAAAATATTAATAACTAGGCTATGGTTGGCTAAAGTTTTAGTAATTCATTACTAATTCTTATTACTTTTGAACTGTAAAATTAAAATACAGTATTAAATAATCTTGCAAGATAATTTGGACCGTTACTTTATATAAACTATTAGCATTGACTGCGGCTCCGCCCGCGTTCAGATGACTAAAAACCAAATTTTTAGATTTTACATATTACTATACTCTTACAATGCAGTTTTTGTATTTTTTCTCAGAAATGAGATATTTTCCCGCGGTAGAAAGTATCCTATATGTAGACCCAGATAATCAGCTACCATCATACCAAATTTCATCAAAATCCCTCCAGTGGTTTTCCGTGATGCGGTAACAGACAGACAGAGAGATAAAAATTCTAAAACCTATAGATTCGGCCTCTGTATTGATAATAATATCTATTTCAATAAGATTTTCCAAAAAATATTTAATGTACAGATTCGACTTAGTTAGAATTTTATTATATGTATAGATATGTACCTACATATATCATCGTAGAAACTGCTAATTAATTGGATTTTTCTTTTCAAATAAATAAATCTTTTAAATAACTAGCATATTCATGAAATTTTAAATAGTTATAAAAAATAAAGATATAAAAATTCTAAGGTACATAAAATTTAATATAAAAGATATTTGAAGAAGTTTTATCGTTCTTAGGAAGTATGTTAGCGAGGGTATCGGCATGCACGTAGTATGAACTATAAACTGATTTCTATCAACGGTTATGTCCGATTAATTATTGAAGCATTCTCCGCGCAGCTTGGGGGTTCGGCATGTCAATGAAAGCAATTACTCCCATTCTGTATGTATGTACATAGCCATCTGGATCGGCCATTACTCCTCTCACGGCTCAATATCATCAGAATCTATTCAAATTGATACACTTGCCAATAGACAGGCTTGCTTTGGCAATATAGTCGAACACGATGCTTCGTGCGACCATATCGTATATCTTTGTAACTTACTTCCATAAATGATGGATTGCTTACGAATAGGTGGATGGCAGTTTGAAACATAGGTGTATAGAGAAACCAAAATGCGGTTTATAGAAGACAGATACTCCCAAGGCTTAAGGTCCAAGTTCCTTTGCATGATCTATAGCAATATCTTTTACAAAGATGTAAACGCCAATCGATGTGTCAGTGGCTGATGGGGAAACTTTTCATTTTGGCGATGTATCGGGCCGATGTTGAGCGGAAAAACAATTTTGTTGCTATTCAGGAGCTCATTTTTAATGTTATTGAGTGGGAACTTTCTAGAGCTTAGGTTTATTTAGATATTCTCTGGTAATGTTTTTAGAGACTGTCGGTATGATGGATGGGCTTATAAGTCTTTTATTTTACAAGTCCTTGTTATGAATAAAACATCAAGTATATTGTGTATATATATGTACTCATACCAAGGGTCTCATCGAGAGGTTAGTAAGTTCAAATAAATGTCAATAGATTTATTATATTCATATGTACAGATTTGTTACTCAAGTTTATATAAAATAACAGTAAAAATAGGTCCTTAAAAAGATATATGTATGGGAAAAGCGTAATAATGAAATAATTGGTTCTTAGATCTAGTTTCCACAATTTTACCGACGAATTATTATATTTGCTTACTATTTGCATTTTATGTGTAGTTTATACCAGTTACAAACAGTAGTTATAGCCCCCTATTTGTTTGCCAAATTTTACAAATTTTAGTATTATTTTTATAACATAAAATAAATTATTTTTAAAACGGCAGGTCTGCAGTAAACACCATCATCTGTTCAGGCGAAACAAAATGGACTGAAAAACAGCTAAACTGGGACAATTCTTATCAATTTCTTTGTTGAATACTTGTACAGAATTTATATGTGGGCCCGAGTTATCCAGCGGCAACATTAAATAAATAAGTTCGTCCATAATATTTAAAATATAAAGCATTATGTTATTTGAAACATGTCAAAGAAAGGGATCAACGAAACATTCTAAAAATATACACGGTATAAGATGGTAAAAAGAAGAGCTTACGCAAACCCAATTTAATGGTAAAAAATTGCTTTTTTTATATTTCGTTTCGAGATAGAAAATGGAATATTTTGGATTCACTATCCACTAACGCTTTATCTTGTATTTTGAACCACGCACCAGCGCTCGAGGGCGCGTCCTGTTTATATAGACTGTGGCCTACTCTCCAATACCCTTTATGTATCTTTTAAGCATTTTATTGATATAAAAATATAAAATTCAAACGTAACGAACTTGTTTTCTTACGTAGAACTTTTTTACAAGTTAATCTTATTATAATGTAAGGCTCATTGGTACAATACTGTAATGTAAGTTTGTATGTCTGTTTCTCCTAAAAATTTAGACTAAAACCCGGAAAAATATGTAGGGTACTTGTGAGGTATCTACGGAGCAAGGCTAAGTTACTTATTTAAGTATAAAAGGAAAAATATTTTTAAAATAATTGCATATTAAATAAATCCAGCTAAACTATAAATAGTACGTAAATGTATTGTGTTCCTATCAGAAATCTAAATACGATGTAAGGCCTGTAGGCAGATCTCGTTCATCCATCGTAGAATATAATTCCTGACGATTTGGTACTATGCCTCGTTTGCAGTGAAAATCGAACATCGATAGAGTTGTTCATCTATATATGTACATACCTCTTTTATGGCATTGTAGTCGAGAGTCGTCCAGATTGATAGATATATAAAATAGTTTTTATATAGTAAAATATAAAGATCAGATTTTTTTTAGTGTCCATATGAAGGACATTTTTTTATGAAATATACATTATATATTTTGACAGCTAGACTATGGCCTGATCCCTCGTACTAAAGGGAGGCTCGTGTCCAGTAGTGGGACATTAAAAAGGGCTGTACACATACATTATTTTAGCAATATGCTTAAAAAACTATGACTAGTTAAAAAGCACTAGCAACAAACAACAAAGGAATAAAATAAATATTGACTTTACCGAACAGCATTTATTAAACCATTTTCATAACGACTGAGAAACATTGAATAGCAATATAGCAACGTAATAACTTTACATTGCACCCAGAATGGGAACTCAAAAAACACCTGTACAAACAGAAATAGAAAAGGTCTGTATATGAAAACGTATCGTTCGGCTTTGATCACCCCTTTCCAATAATAGAACGAAACCGGCAGTACCTTTGTACCGGTTTTGCCGCAGGCATTTTACTGTACCAACTCTAATGTGTCCATTTAATTCATCCACACAAAATATAATCCTTTTCCACTATTGTTCATTCCGAAGGCTCTAATTTCAGTAATGTAATGTAGCTAATTTCATGGCAAACATCACGTTTTGATTTCACCGTTGTTTCCGGTAAGCTTGTTTTTGACGTTTATGTAGCAAGTTTCATTTCAGTTTTCAATTTTCATTTTTAGTGGACTCTACGAGGAACATTCATATTAATTAAAAGTGACTTAACGTATTGTTTACATGACATGTTTTTGTTTCGTTATTTTTACTTCGAAATATTTTGTGCCTTTTTAAAAAGGGTTATGAAAATTAGAAACCACCACATGATAAGCAAAGGATCAATCTGCAGATAGCTTTCAGAGCTAGTCCTAATTATTACGGCATTTGTTGATCCTTAATGATTGGGATTTTGTATTTTTGTATTATCTCTTGTTGATCGAACAACATGGAACTTGTAGTTTTTTTTATTTTAAATACATAGAATAACAATCGGAACAATCAGACAAGAGTAATTAAAAAATCTTTACTAAAACAATTTTTTTTAGAACGCTTGTTTAATTTTTAATATCTTAATTTTTTGCAAACAGTTCTACCCGTTACTTAGCTAAAATTATGGAGCTAATGCTTACTACTACTTAATTTTTTAAACGTTTAACCTAGGTCCTAGTAGGCCGAAGCCTAACACCTGAATACATAGGTACAGATGGTTATGTGGGATTCACCGGCAAAGCCAGTGCTACCCACTGAACCCCAAGGGAACTTCCTCCGACTTAATGGGGCGTCGCAGGATCATTTACACACTCAACTACAACGCCCCGATGGCAGACCACAACAACCAAGGGGGTGCTCCAACAGTCCACTCCACTATCAAAGAAATACCAGGAGCAATCTACAAGATTCACCACCTACCGAGGTGGACCGCCTCCCAGTATCTTGGCTTCGCGCCCGGCTGGATTGCCGGATGCTAATGAGCTCCCTACCACGATAAGGTGTACCGCACATTTTGGCACGGGAAGCAAATACCATATGTAAGCTAATAGCAGCAGTCGTTGGCTTATACTCGTAAAGCCTTCTTTAAATTTCTATTACATTTCTTAAGCCAATACACAATAATCTTGGAGTACAATAATCTTGCAGTAAAATAGCAATGACCTACGGAGATTCATTTCTACTCATACACTATGTACGACAATATCACACGAAACAAAATATAATAGAGTTAAATAAATGGCAATATGAATCCTATATCAATAAAATTAAATTATCGATAACTTAAAATATTTGACATTGAGAGAACTTTTTAAATGGCTTATAAAAAAATGAACAACATGATAATTAAATTAAGAACAACTGACATGAATCAGAGATATTAATTAAAATATAGTGTTAATAAAATTATAAACTTAAACAAACGGAATGGAGGGCGCTTGTGGTGGCGGCATGCGGGTCAGTAAACATCATGCCCGCTCTTTTTCCGCCTTTGTCCCTACCAATTATACATAATATATGCAATACAAGCGAAAATGATAGATAATTTGGAAATGGAAATAAAACAAGATGGAAAAAAATTTAAAGGTCTCATTTAAAACTAACTCTCGCTTCGCTACGTTTTAAGTAGATATAATTACTTATTAGCCTGCGTCGTTTTTTTCGTCAATTTTTCCGATGTTTTAATAGTTGTATGTTGTATACTACATCATACTTTTAATAAATACGTGTCCGATGCTGATGATAAGATTTCGTTAAATGTAAAACGATTGAGGGTTGCATAAAACATTTAAATAAGTTTATAGGCGCGATTTTATTATTTTAGTGATGTAACTGCAATTTACGGTTTTTGAATTTTTACTTACTTTTTGCCAAATTTCTTGATTCTAGTTCAACGGGAAGTACCCTAAAGATTTTGATTCCGTAGCGTCAAAATATGGGGACTTAGAAGTTCGATTTTTTCACAGCTCGAAGGGATTGCAAACCTGAGTGTTTGATATTAATTTTAACTTGAAACCTCTGCGTGTTCCTAAGAAAAAGGGTCTTGAGAGAAAGACAGACGGACAACGATGTGATTATTTAAGAGTTACTTTCTTCCTTTGATGTACGAAACCCTAAAAATGAGCATTTGCACTCAAAGTAATTAAAACTTACCCCTAATTACAGTAATATTTCATAGCAAATCGATAATTTTTATTCTATCTAAATCTATATTCTACCCACCGTATATTATATCTACACCACTATATAATTATTTTTTATTATACAAATTGATGAATACCTATTTATATATGGAACAATTACCATAAATTAGAAATAAATGAGACCGCCAAATATTTAGTCCATTTTTGACAGATTTATGTTATTGAAATGTAATATTTATAATTTGGGAATCATTTAAAACAAAGTGATGCAATGTCAAGAGCTCGAAAGAAGTGGTGTTTAAATATTTAAAAAAAAATAAGCTTTGACCTCTTTTCTAACTGACTCCCAAAAACGAGGAGGTTCTCAATTCGTCGGGATCTTTTTTTTATGTATGTTCACCGCCGACAATATTTCAAGATATGAATATCTAATAAGTAAATATGTATTTTACGTATCGAAATATATATGATTTACTTTGCATCAGCTGGAACCGACTTCGAAAATATGTGATTATCCATTCTAAATGAAAACCACAGTTTAATTATTTTTTTACATTTTAGTGCCTGGAAGTCACTTTTTTTAGTTATTATTTGCTAATAGATACTAATATAATGTGAAAAATGATATAAAAATATAAAAATACATGGAAATTCATTTTTATTGTTTTATTACAATACGCACGATATACACAAATTGCGTCATGGTGCACGACGACATATTTATTTGAATAATTCTATTGAATAATCTATCAAGATTCATATACTTTTACATCCCGAACCCAAAGAAGAATCATACGCATATTTTTGTCCAAAAATAAAAAAAAACTTTAAATGTTTCTCCCTTAAATGTGGGATTTTAAAATGAAACTACGTATCTCTTTGGACTTTGTTGTGGTTTTATTTTATATTTTGGTTCTCAACGTTTCGAAGGCTTTGCTATGGAGACTAACTGAAGATTACTACCAGACTATCCATTTTACGCTACTAACGAGTCCTAAGTTATTTTGGTCACATTGCCCAGAGACAATCAGACAATCTGGACAAACTGGTTGTGGTAGGAAAGATTGAAGGCAAAAGATCACGCGGTCAAGCACCTACACGTTGGTTCGACCAGATTCAAAATATAACGGGACTCAATATTCCGACTGCCCTGAGACAAGCCGAAGATAGAGTGGTGTGGAGGAAGCTAGTCAGCACACCGGTGAAAGCATTTCAGGACAAGCACGACTTTCAGTAATGAAGTACACGAAGAAGAAGAAAAGACTGTAAAGAGATTTTCCCTGACCATGTTTGCTGTAAAATCTGAAAAAAAGAAATATATTTTAAAATGTCAAATATCCGTGTAAATCTAAGAAAATATTATGTAAATCCACCTTATTGAATTCGGTCAAAACTTGGAATACGAACAAAGGATTTAAAATTTTAAAGTTATAATTACTTAAATAATGTTTTCTTTACTTACATTAAATAACAAACAAACTTCATAACTTTCTCATTATAATTATACCTATTGAGTTTCTTATAATATCCTTCATTTAAATGCCTCGGTGGTGTAGTGGCTAGCCGTAGCAGTCGGTCCTGCGCCTTAACTATCACTGGTCGTGTCAAGTAGTCGTCCCACCGGAGTATGAGAGTGACAGGAATAGAGAGTGCACTTGTGTCTGCGCGTACACTTGTGGACTATAATATCTCCTGCGCAGATGTCTAGTCTCAATGAGATTGACCGCTGTGTCCGGAATCAGTCGGGAGGACATTTTTATTATTATATAATATATACTTTATAAGATTTTCTATTTTCATACATTTAAAACTAAAAATATTACACTTGTATTAGAACTAGTCACTCGTAGAACAACGTTTTCTTTATTCACATACATGCGATCTCTTAACATCGATACAGAAAGGAAAACACAAATAGACTTACCCTAAATCCCTAAAAGCTCTTTATAATATGAAAGAATTCTCAAGATAAAGATGTAGCTCGCTATTGCCGTACATTTACATGTAATCCATCAAAGGCATTACGTATTAGCTTTAGCTGACCGAACAAAGGATTTTAATTCAGTTATCGCACGTTTTGTTACAATATGATTCTTAAATTTATCTCTTTTTCATGCGGTTTTCATACAATTTGCTTTGACAAAAACCTTTACCTGTGTTTGCGAATCCTAATTAAGGACCATACGTTAAGGATTTAGGTTGTACTCATTGCATGATAAAAGATTTATGAAAATATAATTATTCTTCGTCAATTCATTTGAAAGTCCAAAGAGCTTTATCTTTTCAAATAAATTAACGTAAAATGGCGATCTTTTTACTATTGTTTTATTTTACTGATATTTATCACATTTCATCTATATAGAAACTTAATTTATTAAATTAAAATTATTTATATCAATGCATATTTTAGCAGATATACTTGTTTTTATGTTTGAAATATTTTTTTTCTTTTTAAGTAATGCTTAGATGGTTTTATAAACAATGTCATATTTTTGTTATTATATCTCTATTTAAAGTTCACCAGCTCAGCTCAGATCAGCTCATTAAAAAGCTCCTTATAGAATGTCACTTATAGTTGTACGCAGACAAAAGCTATACAATTGTAAGTGCTGAGCTTTCTGAAAGTTACATAGAGTCGTTACTATCATATATGTATGAACATTGGAAAAATTACTCGATATTTACACTATTGATTAAGAAGGTCATTACTTTAAAGTTAGGATAGAAGGACAGACAAATAAAGTTGACTTTTAATAGATCTCTCGTCACGTCGTCGTCTAATCTCGATACTGTGAATAAAATATGTAGCTATGTGTATTGACTTGTGGCTAATATACAAGATTTGCTACTGCATTATTGCAGGCAATTTATTCGGATATCAAAGCAAATACATACTGTTAAATTTGGTTTTAATTAAAAATGTGTAAAAGTTTTCCATCATGAGTTAAATTTTCTATTTGCTTCGTAAATTGAAAACTTTCAATTAGCTGTAAATTATTATATTCGTTATATTTTAAATTTTCAAACTATACATATTATATGAAAACGTATTTACTGTTTACTATTTTTTTAAGAATACAAAAATTCAATATTTTTAAACAAAATCTTTAAGTGAATTGTGAAATAAGAAGTAAAAATATTAAAGCGATGTTTTAAGCTGATATTTTATGAATGAAGGTTGTAGATATTAATATTAAAGGTTGTTTGTTTAAAACGAGGATGAAGTCGACATTGTAAAATAAATAGTACCTATTACTTTTCATACCAGAATTTTTTTATTTAGATTTAATACTTTCTTAGATTTACGCGAATGTTTGACATTTTTAAATAAAACTATCTTTTCGGATTATTTCGCGGATTTATTTTGATTTAAATAAACGTCGGGAACCAAAAATCAAAATAAATCCGCGAAATAATCCGAAAAGATAGTTTTATTTAGATTTATATAACAAAAGTTTTAAACTGCTACTCAAAAGCAAATTGAAAGTGGAAAATCGTGTAATTGTAGATGAAATAAAACTGTATAAATGTTAAGTTTTGGTTATAAAGTAACTTAATGTTATTGAAATTTTCTTAAAAACATTGACATATTTAGCATTTATAAATAATCGGTCTCTAAGGATTATGACTTTGACTAATGATAGTAAAATAAGATAGAGAGTAAAATAAAAGCCGAACAGTTTGTTTTTTATTCGTTTAGTTCGATTTGAAAAATCTTTTAGGAATCTTTAGACAATTTATTGAAGAATGTTACAAATATTACAACTAAGATCATGCTATGACCCTTAGAAGTGGAGCAATTATATAATATTATGTACAATAAAAGTAGTGACTAGTGTGGTAGCTTGTATGGGAAATAAATAAATAAATATGTTGGGACATTAACACACAGCGCCATCTAGTTCCATGGTAAGCTACGAGGCTTGTGATATGGATACCAGATAGTTAATACACTACACATATATCATTAAATACATACATATTATAAATATATTAATATTTGGGCGTCATATTAAAAAAGCCAGGTAAAGACGTGGAAATTGCTAGCTAAATAGTAAAAACACTCAACATCTATAACTAAATTCGGTAACATGGCTAAAACTTTCATATTGAACAAAACCCAAACCCACCACCGATGTCTTAGTATTTAAACTTAATAACACTTAAGGTAACTCCATAAGACAGCTGTGTTAAATTTTTGATACAATTATTATTTATAAAATAAGGTTAGAATATTATTCTTGCACATAAAACGAGTGATCTCCAAAGCATCTATTGTCATTGAAAATACATTGTATGGTTAAATAAGCGCCGCCATTTTTATACACCCTTTCAGTGAAGTTTAAATTAAACCTCGTTTGTGTCTGTAATTCGGCAGCGTTATAAAGATAGGCCAAGACGCGAACAACCCGCCTGAAGGCACCCTACTGTGCAGATTTAATTAACAAGATATGGGTCTCTTTTATACTAACTCTAAGGATATCTACTTTTCGGGACATTGACGCTTCAGCCTCAAAACGTATTTACTTAGCCGTTAATTAACTGTTTAAATCGAGTGAACAATAATTTGTGCGCTCTCATACTGCATAGTTAAGTCACATTCATCGTTCCAGCGAGATTGCATTTGTAACTTCGTACTTAATCGATTAAATTTCTGATGTGAAATTGTATTGTTTTCATTATCCATTTTGTTCGGAACATTGTTTCCGCTCACGAACCTCGTAAATTATGAACTGTATGTTTTCCTGCAAGCCCTCGGGCCAAGCTTTAGCTGTGTTAAAACGAATTGAAAACCGGTAATCGAATGCGCGCAATGGGAGCTATGTCAATATTTTAAATTTAAATATCAAATGGAAATACCATTTAATATTTATTTTACCGTATTCCATGTAACATCCATCTCTGTGTCGATTTTAAATAACCCAACTTGTTTTAAAACAAGAATATATTTTATTTACATCTCACCAACTCTGTTCATGTACTATCTGTATGCACAATGTACGGCTTCATGCAAATTATTATGAGCACATGCTATTTAATTCCTCACATAAATGTGCTTTCGAATGTCCAGAAATATGTTATAGCTAGCTTAAATCTCAACAGAATGTGAAAAAATCCTGCAGCAGCTGCTATTTATATTATAATTTAGTTGTTTACATCAGTTATTGAAAAATATTCATAAAATTAGCGCCTAAATTATCCTGTATGATGGAATATCAAAAAAAATTAGCAGAAGATAAAGTACGTCGTAAGTTTGTTGTTGTAAAGGCTCTAACATCTTTTGCGTCATCTGACGACGCAGTTTGACGTTGAAATTAAAAAAGCGAAACAGCTGCTCACCTTAATTAGAATTTTCCGAATTATACAAAGTGGAATATCGCCGGGCGCAACTTTCATTTTAGGTTAAATCTTACCGTTTTAATGAGAAAATTAAATGTGTTTGTATACCATAAATAGTATACTTTATATATAATTAAATATAAACTCTGAAGAAATTTATTTGCGGTCACCTTTCGCATTTTTCAAACTGAAACAGATTAATTAGCCCTATACTTGCAGTAATTTATTAGTAATTTTCAAACAAACACAAGAACTCTTTTAGATGCTTAACAATTCGCAACTATTAAAAGAAACAATCATACACCTATTTCTTATCACACAAGTACATAATTTAAATGCCAAAAATATCCCTTATGACACTCCAAGCTGATATAAGTTCGCAGGCCCTATAAAGTTTCCACGTATGATTGCATGGGCCAACAGGTGGCGTTGGCGGGCAGCCAGGCTTGCTAAGCTGGGCAATTTAAAGCATTAGGTTGTACGTATTAAATTCGATCGCGTCTAATAGAGCTATCTGTGAGAAATACGATATTTTGATAGCATTACTCAGTGATATTACAGATAATTCTAAGATTACTAAACGGATTCTGTGTTAACATATAATTATATGTAGGTCTCGTTATGTATCTAAGTATGCGTCAAATTACATAGCGTTTTAATCAATTCTTGCCAAAATTCCACGCATGCATGACTTGTATAGTCATAGTAATTAAATGTACATTTGTTTTTGTATATATCTTATCTCTAATATATAAAATTCTCGTGTCACAGTATTCGTAACAAAACTCCTCTGAAACGGCTTGTCCGATTCTTATGAAATTTTGTGTGTATATTCAGTAGTTCTGAGAATAGGACGTAAACTCTTTTTCATACCCCTAAGTGATAAATAAGAGTGGCCAACCCTAGGGACGAACCCGAGGGGAGCGAGGGTGAGTCACTAGTAATTGAGTATATTTGTAATTTATTGTAAATAAATATATAACATCAATTGTTTTCAGTAAAGTTTTAGTAGAAATTAGTATTTTAAGTATGAACGTTGCCAGATTGATAATATGGAAATAAAAATTATATAGAAGTAATGACCTGAACTGATAATTTATTTTTTATTTCATAATATGATCATCATTAGATAAATATTCGAAGAAATGAGCGTATAGAAAGCGTTGGTTATAATGGCCAAAAACTGTAAATGATAGTTTAAAATTTAATTAAATAAATGAGTCATAACAAAGATTGCATTCGCTGGTCTTTTCATCATTTAATAAAAATATAGATCCATTACATAAAGTTATTTAAAAGATACGAGTGGTAATTATTTCATAATTATATTAACGTTTTGCTTATAGGGATATAGTCATTTTTAGACTACATTTAGCAGTATTAGTATATAATTGATCAATGATAAACCAAAAAGATATTGGAAAGATTCTGGGGCTAATGAAAATTAACAAAAAAATATTACTTACTACATTTTATTACACTTGATTTTTTTCTGTACAATAAAACTTTTTAAATTTATATGTATGTAGAAATATTTTCTCAGTATTGAAAATAAACATATTACTGAGGAACTTGTTATTGGGAGACCGACAACGTATGTTTTGTAACGGTTAGTATGGAATAGATAAACTACATATTATATATAAAACTATATATGTACATAAGTACAAAAAAACAGTTCTGAACTTGTCGATTTCCAGCTGTTTTATTGGGTTTTGCCTATTTTTTATACTTAAACAACCCCTGACACACCCCCAACAAAACAAAATAAATAATTATTTAAATCTGTACAGCCATTTTTGAGTTTTAGCGAGACTAACGAACGGCAATTGATTTTAATATACACATATAGATATAGTACTCTTTTTTTAAATATTAATAATACCTTTCTTCCAGATGAAACACAGATAAAATATATTATTAAAGTTTACAACTGCAAGCAATTTCGTTTTATGTCTTTTATCGGGTAAAATGATGTAATTTATGTTTCACGTATTTATTGTTACAAACATACTCTATCTGTCATTCAGAACAAACGTAATTAAAACTTCATAAATACATTATGATTAATAATTATAATACTAAACAAATATCGTTCAAATAATTATTAGCTTAGCTGACTAAATTAATTAGAACTGATAAATCATTGGATGAATGCTTATAGCATAATAATCCGTTCATTCATTTCCCAGTTCATTTTCAGATAATCGGTCTCCTAATACTTGTATATACCATTCGGATTAATACTCATCATTTTTAGCAATTCACTTATTGATATTTTTACCGCTTTGTCTTGTGTCCCGCACTTACCTATCTAGAATATTGTATAGTAACGGCTCACCCACGCTTCACTCGGGTTCACCTTTAGGGAAACAAAAACAAACCTATCCCACGGGAACCATATATTTTTCCGGGATAAAAAACCTATGTGTTATTCCAGACTATAACCTATCTTCGTGCCAAATTTCATCCAGATCCGTTCAGCCGTTCTAGCGTGAAAAAGTAACAAACATCCATACATACTCACAAACAACTACATTTATAATATTAATTATACGGACTGGCGACCTACCGTCGCTTCGCTCTTGTGGTACATTCCTAATAGCCTAATTTGCATGTAAGACAAAGTCTACGTGTGTTCTAATTTAAATCCGACCTCCGTGACACACACATTCAAACATAAGAACAAGCGTACCAACACACAGATACATACACACCCTCACATATACAAACTTTTTCATTTATAATAGGAGTCTAAAATAATATTAGAAAATTACTATATGTAATATGGCCACTTCTTTACATTCTAAAACATTCAACAGTTGGTTCCCAAGCGCTGAGACGTTACGTTGACAATCGTTATGGCGCGCCGCCAAGTACTTACACGACGGCCTACGAAGCTTTGTCGTTAGCTTTTTACTTTGAAGCTCTATCAAAACTTTTGCATGCTAGAACTTGAAGATTTATTTATGAAAGGATCATAACTTTTAACTTAAGCTTTTACATAAAAATATCTATTCTATGAGACAAAGGTAAACTTTTCCTAACAGTGAATGCAACAGTTGGCTTACAAGCGTCGAGACGTTACCAACGTTTCCTGGCGTGCTGCCAAGTTCTTACATGCTACAGCCTATGTGGCATTATTGCTAACGTGTTACTTTTCAGTTAAACTAATCAACGCTTTAAACTGTTACCCATGTTAAACGTCTTTTATTATATAATTGATCGATACATGGCTATACATATAATTCACCATCACTAAATAATTTAACCTTAACTGCCTGTGGGTGGTTTTGTAGATAACATGTACGGCTGTCGATCTAGAGGCCCTGGGTTCAAGTCTACGGCCAGGCTAAGTCTAGTTATTGAGTATTTTTGTCAGGAAATTCATAGTAACAGCTCGAAGTTGGGAAGTTGGTTTTGTTTACACCCCCGTGACCAGAGAGCACGTAAAGCTGACGGTCCTACGTCTGATCCCTATCGCCTGCGCAGTTGGCTATTCTCAGTGAGATTGGCCGCCGTGGCCAAAATCAAACAGGAAGGAATGATCATATTTCATTTGAATTTCGATGAAACTTTTATAGAAATAAGCCTATCTGACTGCCGTAGGTAACTGACATTTTAGAATGTAAGAATGTTTTTTTCTTTGGCACGCTCAGTCACCATAATGGTATAGTGGAAAGAACTTACTTTGTAATAAACCCTGGATTTAACTCGTAGGTAGGTACATGAATTTTAAATCAGTGTCGTACGGACGCTAATTACCAGTAAAAAAACAAGTTATACATTAATGCACATTAAAGATACACATCGAGAAACACAACAAGTATATTTTACAGGGAATAAATACAGATGTGAATGTAAAAGACTGAATAGAAAAGAAATAGCTGATATTTTGGATATAAACGTTCGCTATTTTATTAACATCCCTTCCACGTGAAAGGCACCGCAGTTAAAATTAGTATTCAGCCCCTATTTAAGGTCCCACTGCTGGGCACGGGCCTCCTTTCAATACGAGGGGGATTAGGCCACAGTCCACCACGCTGGCCAAGTGCGGGTTGGCGGACTGGTCCCTTAGCGGTTACCTATGCAATAATAGGTATATGATGTCAAAATTGAGCATTCTAAATCCAGTGCTTTGGTTTGGTTGTTGATAAATCAGTTAGGACTATTATAGAGTAGAGTATTATATTCAGATTGACGTGAACCATTTAAATATGTTTTATGTAAAATAATAAAATACCATTAACAATCAATAAGAGCAAAACATAAATATATAAAATAGAACATGCAACAAAAATTAGTTAAGAATCAAGTACAAAAATAATCAAGAGAAAACACCAACCTTACATCTACAAAATGTGTTAAAGTAAACCTTTTATATTACGTATGTACTATCAAAGCAGCGTTAGGGTTAAGCGAGCGTGTCATTTCACAGTTACAAATTTTATTACCATCCTCCCTTAAGACTAAGAGATGGGTTGCTATGATTCAGGGAAATTCATTTTGGCACGTATTATTCGTGAATTTGCAGAACCTTTCACATTTTGTTAATAATTTATTTAATTATGTTTTCAAGATCGCTTATATATAGATTTGAGAAGTCAATAGTGACATTATTGTTCAATGCTAGGACTAAAATGCACCAAATATGTTATTTTTACAAGCTTTTATTTAATTGGCAATTTTGATTGTTTGGGTCAAATCTTGCAACTGAATTTTGAAGCAGTTATCCTCAACCGATTGAGCTGCAATTTTGCATACACGTTAAGTTTGGATGACAATGCATGGTTCGCTGACGTCATTTTAAATCCAATGTGGCGGACTCCCAAACATGGCAGACTATGTTTTTCTTGTGCACCCCCATGATATGGATAATATCAAATGAACAAACTTAACAAACCCTTTGTTGAGAAGAATACGAATAAATAAAATATAAAATAATTGTAAAAAACATATTTATAAACAAGCTTTTATTTAAATGCTTTAAAAAGAGAAGAAAGAAAGCTTTAAATAAAATCAAACCCATCGATTAATTACATTCCACAATTTGTATGATATAGAAGCTTGTGTAAATAAACAAGAAAAAAAAGGTTAAAAATAAAAGGTTTTTCTTTTAAATATGTAGGTAAATCTCGCCATAAGCTTTTATATCAAATAAATTGTGTAATGTTGCTTGCATTGCATGCTTAAAATAGTGTTCAAAAAATTTATTCATGATGTTCAAAAGTGGTAATTATTGCTGTCACTATGATTATTTTTTCCCTTATAAAAGGTAATGTATGTACAGGATCATTTTTAATTTACTGAAAACCTTTGGGTATATACTATTTACATCATAACAACAACATCTGTAAGAAAAAAAAAATCTAAAATTTTTATTTCAATACAAAACTCCGGTCAAGCTCTTTCTTTTGCTAATGCTGGACTAATAATTTTTTTCTTACAGATGTTGTTTTTATCCCGGAAATCATCCCTTAAGGGTGTAAAAATTGGGATGAAATTTCATATTGGGAAGCAATCTAGGGACAAACCCGAGCTAGTTTGGTATAAAAATGTAACCAAGCCTCAAATAATTAATTAATTCAATCCGTGCTGGCTTTAGTTCTTTAAGACACGCACAAAATACTTTCTTTATTATAGAAAAAATATTAATTCATAGAAAAAATTGCAGAATAAACTTAGCAAATTATATAAAGGCAAAATCTAGTTAACATCCTATATATGAATATTGAATATTCATATTCATGTGTTCATAAATAAGAACACTAAATGTACATACACGCTATAAATACGAATTCAAAGAAAACCACCGTTGTTACTGAAACAAAATACAAATAAGTACAGGCTGAAAGTTATTCCAGTCGGTCGTTTTATCGAGAATCTTCGGAAAGTTTTTAAGGTTTGATTTGTAACAAATCTTTGGTAAACTTACGCTTTACTAGATGAGCCAATAGTATTAATTGTATTATTAATTTTGAAAAAAAAAAAATTATATGTTTCGTTAAAAATAGTTTTTCTATATATTTAAAATATACAAATGTATCATTTAATATGACTCAATATTCATAATAATATTTACAACATAGTATTCTGTCGACGATTTCAATTATTTTGTACTATCAACCTACCCTCTTTTCGCTCAAGTCATAGCCCAACAATGTATCAAACATCCAAATACATTCAGCCTGAATTCTAGCGTTAAGGAGTAACAAACGCATACACATACAAAATATCGTTTCTATAAGAGTAGTCAGATTATTACTTTTAAACAGCAAATCCTATTTATTACTTTTCTTTTAAATGTGATTTCTCTTTTGTATTCTATATATCCGTAATTCGGTTACAGCTTCACGCTCCCGCAGCCTGGAGTCTACGCTCCGCTTCGTTTGAACCCCTTAGCTATGTAGATATTTGGGAATGTTTAAAGAGTTCGACGATTACGAAATGCTATTGCGATTTAATGCTAGTAGGTTTGCGTAACAGTTCGTTGGGAAAGTTAAAGAGTAAGTCTGTATATTTAATTTACCCTTTTAATTTTTGAACTGGTTATACTGTTACTGGTTAAATTGTGGTTGCTAAATATATCTTATATATATAATTCTTCTGTGAGTGTGTATGTCACTGAACTTCTCTCAAACGACTGGACCGATTTTGATGAAATTTTTTGTGTGTGTTCAAGGGGATCTGGGAATGGTTTAGATTCACAATTTTGTCCAAAAAGTTTGAAATTTTGAAATTAAAGACGTGTAGACAGGACAACGTCTGTCGGGTCCGCTAGTAAAATTTATAAGAATTTTAGACTGGCTTTGCTGGCGTTGTATTGAATAGTGTAATATTGGGCATTAAACAAGATGTCTTTCTACGATTATTGAATAATAGATATTTAAGAAATATATAGGGATGACATGTTGAGATTTTATGACATAACTATTAAATCTATACATATAATAAAATTGTAACTGAGCCGAATCTGCACATTTTTTTTTTTGGAAAATCTTATTGAAATAAGCATTATTATCGATACAGAGGCCAATACTATAGTTTTTAGAATTTTTGTCTGTTTGTCTGTCTGTTACCGCATCACAGAAAACCACTGGAGGGATTTTGAAATTTGGTATGATGATAGCTGGTTGTCCGGGTCAACATTTGGGTATTTTTTACCGCGGAAAAATATTTCATTTCTGAGAAAAATGCAAAAGCTGCAATGTAAGGGAATACTAATCTGGAAAACCCAAAAATTCGAACGCGGGCGGAGTCGCGGGCAATGCTAGCTATATATATATATATATATATATATATATATATATATATATATATATATATATATATATATATATATATATATATATATATATAATACTTTTCCAAATGCAAAAATGGCATACAAAAAATATATAGTAACAAACATTATCTTAGATTTGTAAATGCCAATGAATTGTTTAATTTATTAAAATTCAAGTTCAACTCAATTTATAAAAGAGGTAAGTACTAGACATTTTTTTCTGTTTTGCACTTAGTCAAAATGAAGGAGACGAGAATCAGTTCAAACAGTAAAAAGCACTCCAATTCGAATAAGTATTAATTGTATCTGGAAAAATTAACAGGACAAACAAAGAAAAACTGTATTGACATCCTTACAGTGGAGAGAGAAACAAAGGTTCCGTAGCCGGGGTATTTTATTAAAGAATTAAATCCTAGCTCAAAAGTATGAAAAGGGTCCGACAAAGCGTTATTTTAAGAAGAAACTTAGTCCTTCTTTAGTCGATAAGTAATCACATTACTATTATAAATGCGAATGTCTGTATGTATGTATGTTTACTTTTTCACGCTGAAGCGGCTAGACGGATTTGGATAAAACTTAGTGTACAGATAGATTATAACCTGGAGTAATATATACGCTATTATTAGGTTCCTAACTGCCTCGGTGGTGTAGTGGCTAGCATGTACGGCTGCACACCCAGAGGTCCTGGGTTCGAGCCCCGGGTCGGGCCAAGTTTAGTTATTGAGTCTTCCTGTATAGTAAGTCTCAGTAACAGCCCGGAGTTGGGAAGTTGGCGGTGTTTCACCCCCATGCCTCGGAGAGCACGTAAAGCCGTCGGTCCTGCGCCTTAACTCTCACCGGTCGTGTCGAGTGGTCGTCCCACCGGAGTATGAGAGTGATAGGAATAGACATTGCATTTGTGTCTGCGCGTACACTTGAGCACTATAATATCTCCTGCGCAGTTGGCTAGTCTCAATGAGATTGGCCGCCGTGGCCGGAATCGGCTAGGAGAACATCATCATCATCATTATTAGGTTCCTAGGCACGCGAAGTAAGGTAACTCGCTAGTACTTAATTATATTGCTTATCCATTATCCGTAGGTCGGTTGGGTTTTAATATCATTAAGATACAATACCGGCCGGGACCTGAAATGATCCGTGACGAAAACTCAGCGGCATCAATTTAAAATATTTACCCTCGTTAAATCCTTTAAGAGAGAGACAAGCGTGACGTGTTGGCTTAAACATTTATACAGCGGAGTAATTAGTGTATTCGCTATTTTGTACTGAAGTTACATGATCGAATGTACTCAAATATGTACATGATAATGTCTCTACTGAAATACACATTTGCCAATTTAATTTTTGCTTACATTTGCTTTAAAATTTTATTTTCGAACTGGAGTAACAAACATGTTGGTTTAAAATATTTCTAAAAGAACGCATTACGCAATTAGTGAAAGCTCGGTCTATTTTGCATTGTATCAAAGGTTTCCATTATGAAAATTTGCTTAGAGTTTTCAAATAGTATGTTATTTTTAATGCATTTGTATTGTTCATATTTAAAAATTCTTTTTCAATGTTTTAAGTTTAGTTAATGGAATATATTACTGAGCGTTCCACGTAAGATAGTATTATTTGATCTAAAACTATATCCATCTTAGGAGATAGAATAACGTGTTCAAAAAATCTATATTTTAATTTTCAATAATTATTCGTTTAACTTTATAAAATGCTTTGTCTGGAACAATTTTTTCCAAATACTGTGTATATTATTGAAAAATTGTCACGTAAATTTTATATCTCCTACGTAAATATCGTAATCCATTTCATAAGAGCTATAAACGTGGTGTAGTGATACCCGTCATTGCTATTACCGGTGCCATTGTACAGCGAGCATTGTGTGAGAGGATTGCTTTCTCAAGAAAGCGCAGGAATTGATTTTAAATTTTCTTTCAAGAACCTATGAGATGTACGCAACAATAGCCCAATACCTGGATCGAACGAACATGTGGTATCTGTAATAATTACCTGTTGAGCCGCTTTAAGAAAAGTATAATAAGATTCTTATAGTATTATCGATATTGCTCGATCATTGTGGTTATATAATACTAGCATTACCCGCGGCTCTGCCCGCGTTCAGATGACCAAAAAGTAAATTCTTAGGTTTTACATATTAGTATACTCTTACAATATAGTTTTTGTATTTTTTTCTCAGAAATGAGATATTTTCCGGCGGTAAAAAGTACCTAGCATGTTGACCTGGATAACCAGCTATCATCATACCAAATTTCATTAAAATCTGTCAAGTGGTTTTTTCGTGATGCGGTAACAGACAGACAGACAGACAGACGGACGGACAGACGGACAGACGGACGGACAGACAGACAGACAAAAATTCTAAAAACTATAGATTCGGCCTCTGTTCGATAAAAATGTCTATTTCAATAAGATTTTCCAAAAAATATTTAATGTACAGATTCGACTTAGTTACAATTTTATTATATGTATAGATTATAATTTTTCGGCTTCCGATAGTAGGTAGGTTTACATTTATTAAGCATTAGAGAATAAAATTTTATGATTACAGATAAAATAGCTGAGCTTCGTTAAAAATTCATTGAAATATTTGATATTCCTAAAACACTTTTATTATTTGGTTGAAATTAAAAAAAAATATTTTCACCTAACAAAGGATGAGGTAACGAGCGCTACAATTAAATTTCTCGTCGATGCCCTTTTTTTAACTCTTGTCGTGTTTGTGTTTGGGTACATTGTGCTGTAGTTCCAATGTAGTGTAGAGTCAATACTGCTTCGTTACCAAAAATATTGTTGCTAATATCTATCTAATCTATATAAATAAAAATGAATGTTCGTAAGTTTGTACTCCATGTGTCCCTAAACCATTGAGTCGATTGTAATGAAACTCTGATAGGTTATTCTGTATACGCCACGCCTGTGAAGGTTTCTCATGCAATAATTTTTTTTCTGTACCTTTGTCTTTCATGCATTCCTAAACCATTCAAGCTTAGAGACGCAAGTAATTCGATAGTATATAAATCAAAACTTGCATTTTGTAATTAAATATTTCTAATACGATTGAACTAGTATAACACTCAAAATGTATCATTAAAAATAAATCAACAATGTTCCATGTAAATAACCGCCGCTATCCCCACTGCATATACAGAGTAACGAGAGAGAATACTAAAGTTTAGTGTTAAGATAACGTAAACTCCATTGTAATACCGCGCCATATCCACATTTTCATATTCATTGACCGTAAAAATATTTTCTATTTTGCGAGATTGAATTTCGCTAACATTGTTTGTAGGCGCGCCTCAGGTAAAGGTCCACGAATTTTATTTTATGGGAATACAACACTCGCTCATCTCTGTTATAGTTTTTGTCGGTACTTACGGGAGCTGTCAAATTGTGTCCGTCATGTTACCTTATAGCTATTGGAAAATTATTTCATTTTTGTTTGTTTACACGAAGGAGGGCGGGCGTTTTTGGGTGTTTTGTTTAGATCACCGGAAAATGTGTGTGGAGTAAAGAAATATATCACAATGAAATTGTAAAATTAAGAACTAAAAGTAGTTCTAAGATAAACATGTTGATAATTTGTTGTAATGAAATATATTCTATCTTTGTATTTTAACACTAACATTAACTGAGTTTACTATCATAAAGGCTCAATTTGAAACAACTTGATGTTCTCGTTATTTTACTTACGATGTATTAGATTTGCATATAGACCGCCGGGAAAGCTGTGTTTGCATACACATTTCTATTATCTAATAATCCTAACACATTTTAGCTATTCAGAAAGGTCCATAACAACCTTAAGATATATATTTGCTTTGGAGCTTTGAATTCGTATTTCAATATGAGAGGACTCTTGTATTATGCATAAAACCATAGAAAAGGTGTTTTAAAATTAACACTCATACTCGTATACATACATTTTACTTAACTTTTAGTACAAAGCGACTTTTGTTTATCATTAAATTATTATTTTAAACTTCATTTGTACTAAACATCATAATGTTAGCGTAATAATTACTTTGAAAGATAAAAGAGGAATGATTTTTTTACGCTAGAAAATGTATTTACGGAAATCACCTTTTCCCACCCGTGTATTTGCTTGTATGGGAGTTAGGATGGGATGGGTGAGAAGAACCAGTAATATTCAATAAAACCCAGCGGCCAGCGGTACCCTTATTATTACAATGGAACACAATGGTATACACCACCACGACACCTTGTATCTAATGATATACATATATAAACACGTTTTAAATAAAAGTTTGACAAACTATGTTCATTCGTACACTTGATAATATTAAGGTAATTAAAAAAATGTTTAGTATTATTTAGCCTATGTGTAACCTAGTCATCTGTATTATAAATTTCATCAAAATCCGTCCAGCCATTTCACATATTACTGTATTTATATAGTACTATCATAATAGATTTACGCGAATATTTGACATCCACACATATATTAAAATTCTATCTGAGTCGAATCTATAATTAAATATTTCTTTGCAAATCTTATTGAAATAGTCATTATTATCGATACAGAGTCCGAATCTATAGTTTTTAGATTTTTTGTGTCTGTCTCTGTCTATCTGTGACCGTATCATGAAAAAGCCACTGGACAGATTTTGACAAAATTTGGTATGATGATAGTTGATTAACCGGGTCAACATTTTTTTATATTATTGCTGAAAAATAGTTCATCTCTAAGAAATCTGTACTAAACATTAAAACGTAAAATTTGAAATAAAACTATCTTTTCGGATTATTTCGCGCGTATAGTATCGAATATATATGTATAATTGTATGTAGTAATGTTATTTAAAAATATATAACTTTATAAGACTCATGAATTAAGTAACAAAACTGTGGAGCGAAAATGCATTATTATAATCAAGTTTGTACACAATTACCGGTGACGTTTGACCGAGGCTTACAAAGCTAATCAAAGCATTTAATTATGCGATAAGGTAATTGAAACTAGATACAGACGGCTAACAGAAACGAAACCACAATAAGCTATTAGGAAGGTTAGACGGTGCGATTCGCCCTAATTACTTTATATACTAATCATTCGTGGATTAGATCAAAGGAACATAAAATAATTAAATTATTTTGAATAAACTCTGTAAATAAAATGCTGGGGCTTACACAACATGAATGCCTGTTTGATAAATAGAAGTTTTAAAAATTTTATTGAAGTGACTATAATCATCATGTCATAGAATCACAATATTAGTGATTTTGATATAGCTAAATCACATAATATTCATACTTCTATACTTAATATTATAAATGTGAAAGTGTGTTTGTTTGTTTGTTTGTTTGTTTGTTTGTTTGTTTGTTTGTTTGTTTGTTTGTTTGTTTGTTTGTTTGTTTGTCTGTCCTTCTTTCACGTTGAAATAAGTGAGTGATGGATTGGAGTGATATTTTGTGTGGAGATAGTTGAAGGGCTGGAGAGTGACATAAGCTATTTTTTACCACAAAAGATTATCATCTTTTTCCTACGGGAAAAAAAACGTTATAATACAAACCAAAAAAATATTTATAAATCAGAATTACTTGACACTTATTTATAATGCTCTTCAATATATACGTATTTAAATAAATACGTGTTTTAGCATTCTTTGTATATTTTAGATTAGAAGTGTATGTTTTTAAACTTTAACGCTATTCGTTTTTTTTTCTTAATAATGCAAATGGTTGACGTGACAAAAATATATATAATGAATAATGTTTGAAATTTTAAAATAGGAGCTTTTTAATTTGACACTATGTTTTTTGTATATCACGGGCAACTTTCACCATTTGTAAACTGATTTTTAACATCTATAGGTACAAATATACAAAATTGAAGTGTTTGTCGAAAACAACAGCTTTTAAATAAATGCATATGAAAGTGTATACATTACTTATAAGAAAAAAGCTATTTTTTTAAATGTTTTTCTGTATGTCTGTTTGTCCAGCTAATCTCCGAAAAAGCTTTTCCGGTTTTGACAGAAATTTCACTGGCAGATTGCTATTGATATAAAAAGTAACTTAGGCTACTTTTGTAGAAAAAGAATTTGAGTTCCGCGCAAAATGAATTGAAACTCATGAAATTGTAGACAAAACGAGATGAAAAGCCAGGTTCAACTCCGGCTTGCTATAAAAGCTTTAAAATTATAAAAATCATTGATTGCATTTGTAATTAATATGGACCATATTTCGCCCAATGTTTTAATCCATATGCTCAATATCTACTGATGTTGTACTAGAAGCCTGATTGTTTACCGCTAATTATACCCTATCAAATTTTAACCATGGGTTATACAATTATAATAATGTTCTCAATTACGACGATTTACCAGGATTGTATTACAAAACGATACTATGGAATATTCAGTGGCCTGCATTACATGTTGAAATATAAGATTATTAATTTACTTAAAATACCAAAAAAAGTATAACTTTCATCTTCATTTTCACTCCTTTAATGGATGATTTCCGGAATAAAAGGTATTTTATATCCTTTACAAGGTTTCAATCTATTTTTTTACCAAATTTCATCAAAATCGATTTCGGAGCTTATTTGGCACAAACAAACAAGAAAAACTTTCCTCTTTATAATATTAGTATATTTAAGATAATAATACTGCCTCGGTGGTGTAGTGGCTAGCATGTACGGCTGCACACCCGGAGGTCCTGGGTTCGAGTCTCGGGTCGGGCCAAGTTTAGTTGCTGAGTCTTTCTGTATAGTAAGTCTCAGTAACAGCCCGGAGTTGGGAAGTTGGCGGTGTTTCACCCCCGTGACTCGGAGAGCACGTAAAGCCGTCGGTCCTGCGCCTGAACTCTCACTGGTCGTATCGAGCAGTCGTCCCACCGGAGTATGGGAGTGACAGGAATAGAGAGTGCACTTGTGTCTGCGCGTACACTTGTGCACTATAATATCTCCTGCGCAGTTGACTAGTCTCGATGAGATTGGCCGCCGTGGCCGGAATCGGCCAGGAGAACATCATCATCATATTTAAGGAAGACTATGGGACTAACTAAGAGAATACATACATACATACATATGTCTATCAATAACTAGCATAAAACCTATAACAAAATAGATGATCACAAAATCACAAACATTATATGACGATACAATAGCAAGATCTCGACACATATTTTATGACGTATAACCAGCACTTGCCCAGATTTCGCAATTCCGTTTCCACTGAACCTCTATTAAGATTCATTCGTCTTGTGTGGACGTTCTTGATTCTATAATAGAGAAACGCAACATTCGTGATGTCATTGTCTTCCCACATTGTCTGTGCACCTGCAATTCCTATTGTCCATCCGATTGATTACAATCCCCATTCAGCGAGTATGTACTAATGGCGCATGTACAAGTAGTATCTATATGTACGTCTATTATGTAATTTAATACATAGATTTAAGCCGATTAATATAGCTTATAGTGTTTAATGGCCTATGGTGTTATTAACTTGCATCCACGCACATAAATGAACTATTTTTGATTTTAATTTCGCCATCGGTTATTTGAGTGGAACCCTAATTGTAAAGCTAATTGAATGTAATAATTACATATTAATTAATACTATTTGTAAACTATTTATAGTTTGTTTTTGAATCAGAAATGTTAGCTGTTTTGTTTATTTTAATAGCTTTAATTCCGGTTTTACTTTATATTTAATTGTAGTAAATTATTTATAATTTGACCAATAATACAGTTTATAAATTGTTAACCGGCTTCCAAAAAGGAGGAGGTTCTCAATTCGTCGGAATCTTTTTTTTATGTATTTTCACCGATTACTCGAAGATGCCTGAGCTGATTTGGATTTTTTTGTTACAAAGGGCATACTTTCTAGGTGGTCTCATATAAATTTTATCGAAATCGGTCAAGCGGTTTTTCAAAAAATCTACAATTAATAATTTTATTAAATAAATTTTTTAAACGAATATATTATTAATAAACTTTCCTCTTACAAATTATCAGTTTATTACGTCTACACTAAAAATGGAAAAATAAAAACTTAAAAAAAACCGACTTTCAGGCACTAAAATGTACAAAGTTACTAAACGGAGGTTTTCATTTAGGATAGATACCTAATCAGATATTTTCGAAGTCGGTGCCAACCGACAACATTTTAAGATATGAGTAGCTAATAGGTAAATGTATTTTACGTATCGAAATATATTAGATTTGCTTTGAATCGGCCGGCACAGACTTCGGAAATATCTGATTAGGTATCTATTCTAAATGAAAACACCCGTTTAGTTATTTTTTACATTTTAGTGCCTGGAAGTCTTTTTTTTTAATTTTACGAGGGCTGTCCTATTACAAATTAATATTTTGTTGAGTGAAATCAATTACTAAACATATTATTGTATAAGCATTGAAGATTTTGGTAGTCTTATTATTATGATAAACACTATATATATATATATATATATATATATATATATATATATATATATATATATATATATATATATATATATATATATATATATATATATATGACAAATCTAAATTTGTCTTTGAAGATCTAAGTTGAGAACTGGTAGAGGAATGGGGGAAGACTAAATTGCCTTTATTTTTCATGAAACACGAATAGCGCTAACTTGTTGTGAAGAGTTAGAACCAAACTCAAAGGATACATATGATATATACATATATTAACATCAAATATCCTTTATGTATTAAGAACATATTTGTATTTCTTAATTATTATTTAGTAAATATTACTCATTATCAATCCTTAACAGTAGATTGTTAAAAAAAGTCTTAATAATTTGAATTTCTTTCGCCAATTCTTTCAGGATTGGAGATTTATTTCCGAACTGGTGGTAGATTCATGATCATTCGTTGAGACGGTAGTTGTGTAACATGTAGTGTAACGTGTAGTCTGTAGTATGTCTCTGTCCTGTGTAGTCTTCTGAAGTATATATTATTATATTAAACTTATATATATATATATATATATATATATATATATATATATATATTAATATATATATATATATATATATATATATATATATATATATATATATATATATATGTTATTTTTATTCATGAGCATCGACACTAAAATAGTAACCTAAAGTACACCATTACTGATATATGTAAGTCACAAATACATGTAAAAAGTTAAACAGATCATCGTATAATCCATTAAAAGTCTAATAAAGAATCAATTTGGTGACAAATTTCCGTCTTAACTAACAATCATCTTCCATCAACTTCATAACTCATCTTTTCAATTCCTTAAAAAATCTTAGCATGACATTTTTTCCATTAGTTCCACCCTCGGGATAAATCGGCGACCTGTTGCGAGTCGAACGTGTGCCGAGGTCTCATCTCGCGATTTAGTGGAGACCAAGAAAATTGTTCTTTTGTTTACTTTCCTACTTCAGGAGTGTGTTTATGTGTTTGTGTGTGATTTTTTGTGATGGAAAATTGGCAGCTTTAGACTGCGAACATTTTGTTTGGAAGCAAATTGAACACAAAAGGTTTTATTTTTATATGGGTTAACATAAATAAATATACGTGATTGAATATACATATACATCTTTTTTTATTAAGCGACAGTGTTTATTACAAAATATATTATTATTACTATTAAAATAAATTAAATAATGATGATACATGTCGGTTTATCCGTCCGTTCATACCTTTGGAATCGTGCAAATGTGCGTGTTTTATTACGTAAGCCATAACAGATAATAAAGAAAAAAAACGGTAATTTCCATACAAGAAAATACTTTTTGAAATAATAGAAAGTTATTCTAATAAATTAAAAAGTCCTATTTTAACAAATTAAAAAAGTCACAGAATTCCTATAAAATGGGAAAACAGTGGTCAAAATTGCGTTAATTGATTCAACTATTTTTCAATACAGCATCGTATGTTAAATACATTTATAATAATATTATACTCGTAAAGAGGTAAAGTTTGTGAGTTTGTGACGTTGTAGGTGGTAATCTCTGGATCTACTGAACCGATTTAGATATTTGGTAAGAAGATAATTTGAGATCCTGGGAAGGACATAGGATACTTTTTGTCCCAGAAATCATCCCATAAAAGAGTAAAAATGGGTATGAAAATTTGTATGGGGAATCAAACTAGTAGATTATATATTGGATGAAAGAACGGTCGGGTGCCAGAAATCTACCCACACTCGACCATTTTTTTTTCTTCACTTTTATTATCACATATTATAATTTAACATACACCTAAAGCTAAGATTATATACTTACAGAACAATTAAATATTTACTTATCGACATTTTTTGATGAAATAATACTTAATTCTTAACTTTACAAAACTCCTTCATTTCGTATACCTGTCATTAACAAGGACACAAGGCGAAACAAAGACTTGTCCGGCATTGGAGAACTTTTCTGACATGAAAGAGACTAAGAGCTATCGAAAACGTCGAATAAAGCTTTTACGGAATACCAATTACGATAGATTTAATTCTGTGTATAACACGATATTATAAATGGTCTAAACATCTGTAAAATGGTACTTTGGGTTTCAAATTTCTCTTATATTTTATAACTTAAGCTTATTTATTCACATTTAAATATATGTCTACAAAACACAGTCTATATTATTTAAACCGTAATTATTTTTGCTAGATTTTTTTTATATTTTTTCTTGGAAAATATTCTTCCACATGCATATATTAGCAAGTCAAATAAGTTTTTGTATGATAAGGAATACTTATTATACGAAATTTTATCAAGGAATTATTCCTACAAATAAAAGCTTTCAAATAGGTACTAAAGAAAATGAAAATCGGACAAGTGCGATTTTAACTAGCACACCGAGGTTCCCGTAGCATGAAACATTAAAATAAGTTTATAAGGTGAACAAAGTAGGGTTTTTGGATTTTTCCTTTGTTTTAATTCCTTTTGCGAGTGTCAAAATATCCGACATAAATGGCCGTATATTGCGTAGACTTAGAAGTTTGATTTTTTCACAGCTCCAAGCGATTACAGGCCTGAGTAATTGATAATAATTTCTACTAGATACCTGAGAAAAAGGTTCTGACAGATAGACAGACGAACGTAAAACGAAGTGACGATAAGGGATTTTTCTTTTGAGGTACGGAACCCTAAAAAGATAAATTTACAGAATTAGTGTAAGCAACTCTGAAGAAAGCGGTAAGTTCAATTTTCGTATATTAAATTAACCATGTAATAAGTAGCTTACTAATAGTATTACAATTAGATGCTTGCGGCGACATCCGGATGCGGCGGCTTAACATACAGTGGAAATGGCCTTGTGAATATTTGATATCATTATACTTGGCTAACCAATCTGATAACATGATGCATATATTTAAACTAATAATTTTCGAAAGCCAAATATCCCGTATTGAAGAGTAACGAAATTTAATATATAAAATTTAAATTATATTACAGATATAATTATAGCACAAATATAAATCTTGGATATATGTAAATACTAGCAGAACCCGCGGCTTTGCTCGCGCTAAAACTAAAAAAAAGCTCTAAAATGGTAGGTTTCATACAAACTTTCATCCGCTATTTTACTCCCTTATACTAATAATTTCAAAAATGCTAAAACATTTATTTAATTAATTGTACTGAAGAGCATTAATACCAAGTTTCAAGTTATTCTGATCATACATATTTTTTTTAGATTGTATTATAACGTGTTTTCCATTGGGAAAGAGATAATCTCCCGAGGTAATAAGTGGCCTATGTCACTCTCCAGCCCTCCAACTACCTCTACATGAAAAATCACGCCAATCCGCCAAGCCGTTTCGACGTGAAAGAAAGACAAACAAATAAACACACTTTCACATTTATAATATTAAGTATAGATGTACTTATACAGCGTGCATGATTACTATAACGACAACATGACTGATGGATTAAGCTAGCAGGGGAATCGAGGACCTAAATACCTATATATCGATTTAACCACCCCATGTATGTAAGCCTGAAAATTAGGAGTAAATTAATAGCTCTACCATAGCTGAGAACACGCTTTTTCATGAACACGGATATCCATAGCCTATTAGAACGAAGTTTTAATAACACCTCTAGGTAAATTTCTAAGAAATTAATTAAATTTCTAAGAAATCTATTGTTAACTGTAACGCCGGCGTGTCCGCGGTCGTTGAGGGAATATATCTTTATCTAGATTACCTATTAATTATTTTAGCGCTTAACCTATTTGAATGCGTTAGTATATATACTATAGTATAGTCAAATGAAGCTTTATTTAGACTAAAATCTAATTCATCAGTCACGTTAAACACTGTATAGGTATATCTATAAACAGCGGCAGTCTTACTAATAGCATACTACTTATCTTTCAATGACATATGGTATTTTTTATTATCTCGGCTTATCAAGAAATCATTTAGGTAAAACATACGTTTTTTCCAAGAAGTTAAAGCAAAGCAGTGATTACTTGAATTTAAGTAATTTATCATATATATTTAACATAAATTAGGCCAAATTCTTGAATGTACTCATACATATCTATTTCACCTTTATCGGATACATTGAGAGGATATTTAAAAAAAATATTTATGAACTTTCATGTCCAAGGCTTTATAAAACGAATGTTTTTATAAAACATCTTGAAACCACGTAAAAATCTCCAGTTAATTTTAATGTTACGTAAAAATTGTTCAGTAATACTTTACCAAGAAAAAAATCAGGTCCTACTGAGTACACCATATATTTTTTTTAAAACCATTTTATAATAAAAGCATATTGAGTTCATACGTGCTATACGAATAATTCTAAATATTATAAAGCATAAAATCCAATGTGTAATTGAACGATATTTTAAATTCAATGCATGAAAATCTACACCTGCTTTTTTGTTACTACTTTATAACAAATGGTTTCCACAATCCAATTAAGCATATATCGTGGAATCTTTTCACCTAGGTGTTATAATGGGAATCAGGCTACTTAGTAACCTATTCTCGTTTTATTTACATTCACATCTGAAGCGCCTTAATGTAGAGCACCTGCGATCATTTATGATATGCGAATACTGTTACAGCCATATAAATTATTATTTTATTCCTTTCATTCACGCTTTTGTACACCGATTGTTCGATTCTAGATTTCAGCAGGTTATGATGAATTGAAATAGGTTTGTATTTTCTTGTTGGAAAAAATGGAGAAAAATTTCTTTTATATTTTTTAAGGTTTTCAGATAAAATCTTTCTGCGACATAATATATTGATACTATTACATTATCTTAAAATATTAAACAATTGTCGGTTAAGCGAATGACAACTGAGGTTTTAAACGCAGATCTATGCATATAATAAAATTGTAACTAAGCCGAATCTGTACATTAAATATTTTTTGGAAAATCTTATCGAAATAGATATTATTATCGATACAGAGGCCGAATCTATAGTTTTTAGAATTTTTGTCTGTCTGTCTGTCTGCCTGTTACCGCATCACAGGAAAACCACTGGAGGTATTTTGATGAAATTCGGTATGGTGATAGCTGGTTATCCGAGTCAATATATAGGATACTTTTTACCGCGGGAAAATATCTCATTTCTAAGAAAAAATACAAAAACTGCATTGTAAGAGTATACTAATATGTAAAATGCTAGTTTATAATATAAAAATAAAAATACCAATCTAACTTAAGCTTGAAAATTATTTCTATAATGTATTAATAGTATATCATTAGGAATTAATAAAAAACAAGGAGCAACAAGATATGCATCAACGAAAGCATTGCCAACGCCAAATCATCAACACAAGACATTCTAGAACTTCATACAAATATCTGTTAAATGAAACATATCTCAGAACTACTTGTGATATTAGCCATTCTTTTTAACTTACGTACAGTCTGACAAATGATTATTTAGCGGGAGCAGGTGTCTTTACAAGTCGTGGTCGCTTAGAGATATGAATCAAGACGTATAAAGCAAAGGATTCAAAGCGTGTGTATATTGTTTATTTCTACAATATGATAAATGTCTACTTCTTAATTTATTCATACTACGTCTCAGGACTAATATAATGTATCTCATGCTATTATTATAAAGAATTAAAATTTGTTTATTTGTTTGTATGTGTATGATATCATATATTACTATACTTCACCCGAGTTATTGTCTAGACGAACTTTCGTCGCTAGAGTCAAAAGCCCCATTTTCTTATATATTCTAACCGAGATTTTCATCTGTGCTTACCTTTTTAAAATGAAACAATTTAAAAGCAATATTATTATGAAAACTTTAAATTAAAATCTTGCGGAAAGGTCATCATTTACATTATAATATGTTTATTTACATATTCGACTTGTTAACCAGTGGTTCGTAACAGATTAGTAAAACTCAAAAAATAAATGCCACAATAAAAATTTACATCGTTTTAATTTTCATTTTGTCTTCTGTTGCAAAAAATCAATGGTCTCGAATCGACTCAACCAAAACATTAAGTGACATGATACAAGTAAATAATAAATTAAATAAAGTCTTCATAAATCTGAGTTGTATTAATATTTCAGCATCTTTTTAAGTTTTTTTATATATAGAATAGATTAAAAACAATAGATATTTCTATATCTAGTTCTAAGATAATCTATACATATAATAAAATTGTAACTAAGCAGAATATGTACATTAAATATTTTTGGGAAAATCTTATCGAAGTAGACATTATTATCGATACAGAGGCCGAATCTATAGTTTTTAGAATTTTTGTCTGTCTGTCTGACTGTCTGTGTGTCTGTCTGTTTCACGGAAAAACCACAGGAGGGATTTTGATGAAATTTGGTATGGTGATAGCTGGTTACCCGGGTCAATATATAGGATACTTTTTACCGCGGGAAAATATCTTATTTCTAAGAAAAAATACAAAAACTGCAATGTAAGAATATACTAGCGACTCACCCTCGCTTCGCTTGGGTTCGTCCCTGGGGTGGGGTCTGGGAGGATCACCCTTATCCTTATCACTTAGGGGTATGGAAAATAGATAGTAGCCGATTCTCAGACCTACTTAATACGCATATAAAATTTGATAAAAGTCGGTAAAGCCGTTTCGGAGGAGTACGGTAACTAACATTGTGACATGGAAATTTTATATATTAGATGTAAAACCTTAGAATTTGGTTTTTGGTTATTTGAACGCGGGCGGAGAAGCCACAGGCAATGGTAGTATGAAAAATAAATCAGTCACAATAGAGTCAAGTGAATACAATAGAGATTTTATTACTCACTTAAAGAAAATGTGTCAAAATAGAAAAAGCTTTGATTGCCTAATCTTAAGCTTACGTACGTGTCTAAAAGCATAAACAAATGTAAGTACAAAACGAACCTAAGTAAACTAATCTCAAGCAAGCAGGTAGCAAAACGTAGGACAAACCACTAAAAGAACACGTTATTTTCCGGACACATCAAGACGGATAGTGTTGGAAAAATCACTTTACGATATATTAATACGTAACAATAATGTTATTATTACGTAGATTTTATAATTATAAGTATAATTAAGCAGTAGATTAAAAAAAATCTTGAAAAAATATTTTATATATTAAAAAAAATATTAAACTTATAAAACCTAAAATATTAAACTTAAAAGATATTATACTATAGAAAAATAGACATGCAGGAAGTTAAACCTACTAGTGGTAATAATAGTATTGGATAGTGGTTTTGCTATAAAAACGGAACCCTAAAATAAAAAAAAATATAGTTAGTCACTTTCTCAGAAATTATTCACTTAACTCAAGCTCCTTACTCCTTACTTAACTAAGTAGTTATTTAATTATTAAATAAAAAAAAGTTTAGTTTCCAGTAAATTAAAATATTTTTTTTCTCATATTATAGCAAACTGTCCGGAAGGTACTAAATATGTAAATATTTGCAGTAGATTCAAATAAATATAAACTATATCTCTATCGCTTTCCTTTTTAGACTAAAGGCTTATAATAGATATTTATCTCCTTTTTAGTCTCCTCTAATCTTTTTGGATAGTAAAAAAATTGTTTATTTACAAAAATCAAACTCACGACCTCTCGCAGTCACATACAACACTTCCACTATAGTCATATAAAGATCATATTTTGGCAAAATTACGCCGATTCAATATTACAATCCAAAACTATTTAATTTTAGGAAAATGTGTTATCGATGTAGCAAGTCTCCTCCCTACAAGGAGGGCGGGTAACGGGCGGACGATTAGCCGTGGTGTTTCTCTGGCCGCCCTGGAAATAGAAAATAAAGGCCGTGTGACATGAGCGGTTGTGCATTCTTTACTTGGGTGGGAGTAACTTATTTATTTTACTATAAATTTTTCACACTTTCGGTACATTTTGAACTTTGAATGAACATTTTGAATTAAATATTCGTTTTGCATATAAAAAATCAGGCATATCTTAATTTATTAATTTAACCAAAGGTTTTACAAAGGACGTGTCGACGAATTGTTTCGTTTAAATGAATTTATAAACTATTAATTACAGAAAGGAAATGTACATTACAATAACGATCGGTAAGTAAATGTAACCGGAACAATAAAAATAAATACAATTTGCTTTAGTGAGCTAATGACGTTATGTTGGTGGGCGTTACAGCGATAAACGACCGCCGCCTATTGACGCGCCGCCCACTGCAAACATCGAAAAAGCTGATTAATTGTTCTGATTGACGTTCACAATTCTACAATTCGTATGGCAACTAGTGACTGGATTTAAAAAAATACACGGCTAAAGAATTTGATACGTACTTTACACGTAGCAATCTAAAAATAGAGACAAAAGAAGATAATAATATAATAAAACCTTTGTACTGACATTCTTTATATTTTTCCAATAATATTTTATCATGGAGCTTAAAAAGATTATGGCAAAAGTTGGTTAAAACACGTAAGTGTTCTATTATTGTCTTAAAATCTTAACCTTTTAGTATTGATAATGTAGCCGAGTACTTGCTCCATTTAACTCGACCGTTAAAACAATTCGAGTCAAACGACGCAAGTAAAACGCGCGTTCGAACGTGACCGCTTTATTTATGCAGATGTCCCCTGTCCCCTCACACGACAGTCTGAGAAGAATTCAACTAGCGTCTCCTAACGCTCTTATTGAACACAAACAGAAAGCCCAGGGCTTAGCAAATATTTGGTATACGTATCACGCTACCGCTTAATAAAGATAAGGAGATTATGTTACATATCGCCTTGACCTGGCTTCTAAACAAATAAAATCGATGAAATTTGTAGAAACGTGATAACTACTTTTGATAGTTCATTAATCTATACATAAAATAAAATTCTAAGTCAAATCTGTACATTAAATATTTTTTGGAAACTCTAATTGAAATAGACATTATTATCGATACAGAGTCCGAATCTATAATTTTTAGAATTTTTGTCTGTCTGTCTGTCTGTTACCGCATCACGAGAAAACCGTCCAGTGGTATGATTTTGATGAAATTTGGTATGATGATAGCTGGTTATCCGGGTCAACATATAGGATACTTTTTACCGCGGGAAAATATCTCATTTCTCAGAAAAAATACCATAACTGCATTGTAAGAGTATACTAATATGTAAACCTAAGTATTTGGGTTTTGGTCATCTGAACGCGGGCGGAGCCGCGGGCAATGCTAGTAAAATAATATATTATTATATAAAATTGATCAAAATAATAAGTATGTACCCAAATGCACGTATTCGTAGGTACATATTCGTAGGTACATATACATATATAACAGAACTGCTTTCCGAGCCGTTGGTAGCATAGTAAATGATCTTTTTGCATATTTTCTAATATAGTACCAATTTAATTAAGTTGTTTACAAAAATAATTTTATCTCTGAAACAGTCTTATTAATAAACGCAACCGCAGAATCAGTTTTAGTTTTGTTCTGTATAATTTTTATTTATTTTAATAATATAAGTTATTTCTTTTGACATAAATAAAATATTATATAAGTTATTCAAAAATAGTTATAATAAGTCTAATTAAATAAAGTTTATTTTATTTTATTAATTTTGACATATATAGAAAGTAGATGGTAAAATCAGTAAACGAGCAAAAATTAAAATATGCGTTCAGTGTCGTCTGCACTACAATCACCAAACATAACACTTACTTTGAATGAGGGTGCGTAGAATATGGAACTTTAGCTGTAAATTTGGATTTATTCGGCCGTTGGTACTTTGTGTTTCCTACTATTTTCTTGAATGCTGCGCATATGAATAGACAATTGACTGAGAAAGAAAAGTTTTATAATATTCGTGCGTTTTAACGGTAACTATAGAATAGACTATATACATATATGTACAATGTACATATATATGTATAGAAAAGTAGATAAGTATTATAAAAAATAAAAAAATAAATGTCCCTTACTTTAGAAATGATTGATTTTCCATTCAGTCTTCCACTCCCGTTTCCACTCCCTTATATGTTATAGGTTGTCCGGGATGAAAACTATTCTATGTCATTCCCAGGATATCATAAAGTTTCCATACCAAATTTCATCTAAAACGGTTCAGCGGATTAAGCGTGAAGAAGTGACGGACAGACATACGGAGTTAATTTCGCATTTAATATTGGTATGGATATATAAAGCTGGTATTTTTAGTGATGCTGGTCTATCATCATCGGCTTGGGATGAAAGTTGAAAAGTTAATCAGTGAATCGCGACATTACCTTTAATAATATATAATAAAATAGTTATAGCGAGTGTACCTTAGGAGATAGACATATACTATTGCGGACGTTTCTGTAGACTAAATTATTTTGTATTCCCGTGGGAAAGAAAGATTTTCCTGAAGTAAAAAGTATCTTAAATGTTGACCCAAGTAATAACTTATCACTTCACCAAATTTCGTTGACATCGGTTCATTAATTTTTGCGTGAAACGCGCACACACAAGCAGGCATAAGGACAAACAGACATTTTATTAATAACTATTGTTTTGGGGTCTATATTGTATACATAATACTTTACAGTCATTGTTTTTAAAAAATATTTCATGTACAGATTTTGCTAAGTTACTGCTTTATATATAGATAGATTACTTTCAATGTATTATTATATACTAACAACATATACCAATACATAGGCTATGACCGGCTTTTTTATCCAGTCATCAAGACATTAATTTTCAAATATGTGTTTCTTTATATATAATATATTAAGTATTTCACAAGCCTTGTAGCTTACCATGGAACTAGATGGCGCTGTGTGTTAATGTCCCAACGTATTTATTTATTAACGTATTTATTTACGTATTTATATATACCAAATAGCATAAATATGTATTAATTTTAAATTTGACTACAAAAATATGACTTTTACTCCTGTAAGATTTGAATTTCAAGGAATCCAACGGTTATCATGACATAGAAACTAGGAATATGCTATCAAACTTTAGACTAAGGTCATTAGGTATGGGTGTTTTATTTTTTTATTATTATATATATTTGTTAATCGACCAATTTTATTTATAAAACTACCTTTTTATTGGAGTGAAAACTTTTTTAGCCGCATTGAGCGATTTTTGGTAAGGGCAAAACTTATGGGTTCACGTCACCGACATGCCACGTGTGACACGTGACGTGTCGACGCAATCTGGCGCAGACTGACGACGCGCAGCGTCATATATTTCGATTAGTAAATAAACTACATATATCAAAATTTAAATAATTATTACTCGGAGTGCCAATGGATGTGAAAACCCGTTTCAATTTACAAATTATGAAAGTTAAATTATCATAATACAATTAATTTAAAAATAAAAGAAAAAAACACAGTTATACCAAAGTTATAAGTTTTCACTTTTGTCGGCAGTCCCCATGACCGTCTAGTGCTTATTTTTTTTTTTTCATTTAATATTTATATATATGGTAGGTAAATATAAGCAGGATAAATTCGTCTTACCTACAAGAATTGTTTATTTGTTTAGATATATTTAATTAATATTATTTTAATATTTATTTATGAAAAATGGACTTTGTAATATATTAATATTATCTCCTGCACACTTGTATCATTAGCCAGTATACGAATCAGGCACATAAACCTACATTTGGTTTAATAAACCACAATTTATGAGCGCGGCGTAGTCGGACGTCTGTCTTGGGCACTTAACTGCCATAATATTCATAGAGAAAAATCATAGTTTATGACTAACAATCTTTTCACAGAAAGCTTCTTACGCCGGTCCCGAGAGAACTGCAACGCATTTATATTACTTACACTATAAATAAGTTTTATTTCATTATATTGAATTAGTACATCCCCGTTATAAATTCCAGGAAATGGCGCAGATATAAACTGAGACAAATTTTTATTTCTATAATATTTTTCGACTATACTCAGGAAAACACAAATGAAATTATTATTTATATAAATAGCTTATACATAACGAACCGATTATATGGAACCTTCATAGATATGTGTTATTGCACTTAGCCCTTTTTGTACGTCTCACTGCTGAGCACGGGCCACCCATATTTATTTGAGGAGGATCAGTCATTAGTCCATAGTCCACCACAGTGCGGATTAATCTTTCGTAAACTTGCTATTTTGACCCAACCCGGGATTTCAACCTAGTACCTTACAACATATTGTTGTATAGAGGCTGCAGATAGCCATACATGCAAGCCTCTAGACCAAAGCCCAGTTTAAAAAATATAAACATACATACGTTGGTATTCTTTCTTCCTAAAAATCTTACCTTATTTTGTTAATATGAAAAATTATGAAGACTATAATCGAAACGAGTTATAAGTTTTCTCTACTAGCCCAGTCGGGTTGTCAAAAAAAAATGCCTAACCCCGAAAAAATTCTTAGCCAAAATTTTATTTCACCAGGCTTTGGAGGGAGAGGTAGAGGTTCAGGTTTAGAGGAGAGGTAGGAGTGTAAATTTAATATCGTGACCAAATTGGAGCGATGCATTAGCCGTATTTTAGGGGGCATCGTTTTTCTCAATGTCTCGGCAATTTTCAACTTTTGGAGAAAAATCATAAGGTCTAACTAATGTTTTTCATTATTCAATTCTTTACATTTTATTTAATTCTCATTTTTTCCTATGATCGATATTTTCCGAGTCAACGGGAAAAAAACTAGGATAAATATAATTTATTGTTATTTTTGAATTACATAATATATGATTTATTATATTTGACTTTATGGCTTTGTACTTTATTTTTGTGTGGAATTAAAATTCCTACAATTTTGATCTCTACCATTTTTTTCGTAGACACTATATTTAAGGTCCGATTTCTTGAGAAATAAATGGAGTACGTTTTGGACTATACTCAGGTAAACTCTAATGAAATTATTATTTATATAAATAGCTTATACATAACGAACCGATTATATGGAACCTTTTTGCGGATAATATTTAATTGCCCATAACAGCAAATATTCCCTAAAGCTTGTATGTACATACATAATTTCTCATAATTTATTTATATATAATCTCTTTATAGGTTATATATATATATATATATATATATATATATATATATATATATATATATATATATATATATATATATACTACAAAATTCATTAAATATTGAGGGATAACACCATAATTGATTAAAGCAAAATACGCTTCGGTCACAAATAAGTATTAAAATTCATCATTACTATAATGTGCTTCAATAATACTATATCTGATTATTAATCGATTTTTAAAAATAAATCTATATAATCGTTGGTAATTACATAAGCTCTAAAAATAGTACTGCATTAGTAGGTATTCCCCATAGCTTTGAGTTTTGACATAGAAGCTATAAGATGATCAAATCTATGTATGATAATTATAATTTAATATACACTAGCTAGTGCACCCGGAATTGCCTTCATAAAAAATATTACCCACGGTAGATCCCGGACGTGATCTATAATATTTATGTATGTTCCATACAAACCTATTATCCGATTTGCTTATAAAGAAATTACACATATACATACTGACAATCTTATGCATTTATATTATAATTAACTGTAATAACAAAAAAAAAATATACAAAGCTGTACGACAAAATATAAATAATGCAAACTTGACTGTTATCTTTAACGTCCATTTAGATACAAAAACAAAGGTTCTAAAATCAATCATCAACTTACGAGTATATCTCTATTAGCCCTCACAACATACATATAAAGGTCTCTGCGGAGTAAATCCACAAACACATTAGACAGGTGCCTGCGTCACATCATTTTGAAAAGGGAAAAGCTTAGCTATAAAGATTAGAAGGCTTTAGAGTTAGTAAATCAAATAGTTGGAATAAAATCACTTGTAGGCTCAACCAAAAATCAAGTGAGAATAAATCTATCATTCAATAAGCGGGCGACGAGGTGATTTGTCAAGGGGACCCCCCTAATGTTTTCGCGGGTCGCCCGTCTTCCTTAAGTTTGGTTCTTTTATAATTTATTAAATGCCAAATCGTCATTTTAAATAATTTGCCAAATAGATAAGACGATGAAGATTTATGTTACATTATATGGCGTAATTGCGAAATAGAATATTAGGTAAAAGGAAGTTAATATGAAATTATTATTTTTGGTTACGTAAAAATGTCTATGAAATACGTTGTGTTTTACTAATAAATTGTGACTCATCTCTCCGTTTTTTTACATAGTATAATAATGCTATACTTTCTACAATACGAGTATCAGTAAAGTATATATTTATTTAATAAATTTCCTGGTTATTCTCTTGAAAACGATATATTCTGTAGCAAAGAAAATTATATGGCACCTCGAGACTTACTAATTCAATTTAAACTAGCCATATCGGTCAAGCTGTCTCTGAGACATGGCTATAAAATCTATAATAAATTAAAAAGACGCAGAGTTTGTTTGTATGTTTGAACGCGCAAATCAAAATTTTAAAAAGATTTAGAACTGATAGAAAAAAACTTATTGGTAACAAAAATCAACGATTTTTGAGAAATAGATCGGCTTTACGTAGCTGTATTTCATAGAAATAGCAGTAATCAGAAGAAACTAGGATGGAAATCTATAGAGTATATTTCAACAAAAAATTTGAGCCCTTGATCATCCCTCTGCTCTAAAAATTGTAGATTTGAGAGCACTTTGAAAATTGGAAAAAAATTGCTCACACAGTGGCTCAGAAGCCCACATTCAAGCCGGATTTAAGTTCAAATCAATTAAAATAAACTATCTTTTCGGATTATTTCCCGAATTTATTTTTTATATATTGCGATTTTGAGTATGAATGCTGAAATATTGATCTTTTACTTGTTATAGTTTACTAGCGACTCTCCCTCGCTCCGTTCGGGTTCGTCCCTACTTACGTTTTAATGTTTAGTATAGATATCTCAAAGATGAGATATTTTCTCGCAGTAAAAAGTATCCTATATGTTGACCAGATAACCAGCTGTCATCATACCATATATCATCAAAATTCAGTCTCCAGTCCAAACTCCAGTGGTTTTGCCGTGATGCGTTCACAGACAGGCAAACAACAATTCAAAAAACTATAGACTCGGCCTCTGTATCGATAATAATGTCAATTTAATAAGATTTTCCAAGAAATATTTAATGTTCGGCGGTAATCGATTCGGCTTAGTTACAATTTTATTATATTTATTATATGATTCTATCTTGTCTTTTCTTAAATTTGAATACTTATTTATAATAAACCGTGAACATAATTAAATAATTATAGAATTAATAAATAGAATTTCGGAGATAAGCCGGAACAAAGAGACAGACTGACAAAATTTAAAAAAAATATAAGTATCGTATATAATTTCATTTGCATTTAGTAAAAAGCTGCTTTTTTGACATTACAACAGCACTTCAATTTTTATTTATTGATTGTATTTGATACTAATAGATTTTTTATGAGGGACGTACCTGTTTAAATTGTGAACAAAACCTCTTAAAAAATAAAGTTTAACAAAAACGAAGTAATTATTATTAATTTACTTTTATTATATATACATTTCTATACTAATACAAATATTATAAAGAGGTAAAGTTTGTGAGTTTGCGAGCTTGTGACATTATAGAGGGTAATCTCTGGACCTACTGAACCGATTAAGATGAAATTTGGTAAGAAGATAGTGTGAAATCCTGGGAAGGACATAGAATACTTTTTATCCCGGAAATCATCCCTTAAAGGGATGAAAATGGGGTTGAAAGTTTGTATGGAGAATTAACCTAGGGACGAACCCGAGCAAAGCGAGGGTGAGTCGCTTCGCTAGTAGTAGGTAAATAAAATTATAATATAAATAATAATCATAGTTATTACCTATTTACTTATAATTCTAATACCGTATAATATACAGTGATATGTTTTAATTTCTCCCTGAGGAAAGACAGCTACATTTTCCTAAAAATCTACTCCCATCGACTCACACTCACTATGCAGTTTGTATTATATTTGTTATTTAAATTTATTTTTTTAATTAAATACAAACATTTGCTTCGTCAGCATTGTCTCATAATCAAACCCACGACCTCCGTCATAATAGGCTAGTAAGACACATGCTCCAACACATCACGTTTGTTAATCTAATACATATTAAATTAAACATTAACCACTAGATACATGTTAATATGTATCCTGACACGAATTGTCGAAGCATGAACCACAATCCATTTAGGTGTATTACGCTTGTAAGATCGTCCCAGTTTGCTAATAAATGATTCGGAGAGACCACATTGAAAGACATTTAATTTGATTCTGTAGACAACAACATATCTAAGCTAATTATATTACAATTCACAACATTTTTTTAGAAAAGAAAGTACTTAGATAGAGCTTTTTTTTGTTTTGTACTTTTTTACGTTATGACGGATGGATTTTAGTGAAGTTAAACGTCACACATAGTATTTTTTTTGTTTTAATTTATTAAAGCTTTTGTGTTTATGTAAAGAAAAATGTAGGTATAGAAATTTTAAAAGGAAATCGTAATATGTTACTATGAAAAAATAAATATATAACCTATCCCACGAGAACCGTACATTTTTCCGGGATAAAAAGTATCCTATGTGTTATTCTAGACTATAATCTATCTGTGTCAAATTTCATCCAGATCCGATGAGCCGTTCTGGCGTTAAAGAGTAACAAACATCCATACTCACAAAATTTCACATTTATAATACAGATTATGAAGATCAGAACAGAAGATATCTTTTGACAGAAACATTTTAGTTATTTATTTAGTATGTTTAGTTTAGTTATAACTACTACCGCTACGTTTTACTCTAAGCAAATCAGGTAAATAAATTAACGGTTAATATAGTGGATTAAATGTTCATACTAAAGTCTTAGTTCACTTCAAAACGCCAGATAGAAAGGGTACTATTGTACCAAACATATTATTATCATATATTTCAAATGCGCGCATAAAATCATGTGTTGCTAAATAAGCAAAACTACTGTCTAAACTCTAAATCATTATAAATTTAACTTAAAACTTAAACATCAAAACAGAACACAACATACAACAATATTTGTTGAGATTTACAAGCACATTCATTTCGTTAAAAGCCCCCGATTAACTTCATCCTTCCATTACAATGGCGGCACTGTAATCCCACCAATAGTTATGTACTGATGTTATATGTAAAACGACTTTTAGCAAGATGTTTTACGCAAATTTCATTTCAAATTTATGTATAATCCTTTTTTGTATGTATACTGGTACAAGTAGATTGTTTATATAAAACAGTCTATACATATAATAAAATTGTAACTAAGCCGAATCTGTACATTAGATATTTTTTGGAAAATCTTATTGAAATAAACATTATTATCGATACAGAGGCTGAATCTACAGTTTGTAGAATTTTTGTTTGTCTGTCTGTCTGTTACCGCATCACAGAAAAACCACTGGAGGGATTTTGATGAAACTTGGTATTGTGATAGCTGGTTACCCGGGTCAACATATATGATACTTTTTACCGCGGGAAAATATCTGATTTTTGAGAAAAAATACAAAAAACTACAATATAAGAGTATACTAATATGTAAAACCTAAGAATTTGGTTTTTGGCCATCTGAACGCGGGCGGAGCCGCGGGCAATGCTAGTTATTCTATATAGAAATAAAAAAATGACCCTCATATTTTTTATTTATATATTAATACAGAAGCCACGTTTATTCAACACACCTTATTAATAAATACTTCTACTGCAACGTAAGAAGTGTCTTGTTCAGCAAATGAATATTTCTCAATTATGTACATTATAATTTTAATAATTTCGAATTAAAAATTAATTCAATTATGGTTATTCCATCACTAGGACCAAAAATTTTTCATATAATTTATATGGGACTACTCATCATATAGTATAACTTATTCGTAAAAAATAAAACTAATATTTTCAAGCAGTTACCTACATGATTGATAATATCGCGTTACGTACACAGAGTTCATCTCCTATTGCTCTGTAATCGGTTACGAACCAAATGCCAACCTTGACATCTTTTACCTATTTCATCTAATTATAGTGAACTAGCATTGCCCGTGACTCCACCCGCGTTCAGATGACCAAAAACCAAATTCTTAGGTTTTACATATTAGTATACTTTTACATTGCAGTTTATGTATTTTTTCTCAAAAATGGGATATTTTCCCGCGGTAAAAAGTATTCTATATGTTGACCCGGATAACCAGCTATCACCATACCAAATTTCATTAAAATCCCTCCAGTCGTTTTCTGTGATGCGGGCAGACAGACAGACAGACAAAAATTCTAAAAACTATAGATTCGGCCTCTGTATCGATAATAATGTTTATTTCAATAAGATTTTCCAAAAAATATCTAATGTACAGATTCGGCTTCGTTAAAATTTATTATATGTATAGATAAAAGAAAGAATGTATGTAAACTCTTTAAGTATCTACCTCATAGCATGATAGAGGAACAAAAAAAAGGTTTATTGTCAGAATAAAAACGAAAATTGCCTTGTTATGTATTTTGTAAATAGGCAAGGGATAAAAAAAATATGTAAAATAACTATTTCATTTATTTTAGACTTTTTTCATCATAGAATCACTTAAATGTAATTATTTTAACATAACTCGCTTCATTAATATTATCCCATAAGTGACACAGATATTTGTGTTGTTAATATATACTACCATTAAAGCATTAACTCGGTTGTATTCATTGGTTACATTGGAGATACACATTTTACGGTTTAATTAAAATTATTAAATATCACATGTGGTCAGTGGTTGTTCTGTGCATGATATTGATACTAATATGGCTTCAGGCAGACATTTATAATATTCATGAAATAATTTTCATTCCGAATATACGAAATTTTTCGTATTTCATTCTTGTATAAAATTTCACATTACCATTATTATATTGTGTATATTGTATTGTACTAGCATGTACGGTTGCACACTCGGAGGTCCTGGGTTCGAGTCCCGGGTCGGGCCAAGTTTAGTTATTGAGTCTTTCTGTATAGTAAGTCTCAGTAACAGCCCGGAGTTGGGAAGTTGGTGGTGTTTCACCCCCGTGCCTCGGAGAGCACGTAAAGCTGTCGGTCCTGCGCCTTAACTCTCACTGGTCGTGTCGAGCAGTCGTCCCACCGGAGTATGAGAGTGACAGGAATAGAGAGTGCACCTATGACTGGTGCACTATAATATCTCCTGCGCAGTTGGCTAGTCTCAATGAGATTGGCCGCCGTGGCCGGGATCGGCTAGGAGAACATCATCATCATATATATATATATATATATATATATATATATATATATATATATATATCTTCTCCCTGCCCAATATATATATATATATATATATATATATATATATATATATATATATATATATATATATATATAATTATTGAATGAAAACAGATAAATATTTTTACACGTCAATATCTACATTTAATAATATAAAGAAATATTTAAATCATAAATTAAATAAAAGATTAGAATTCAATGTCAGCGTTTGACCAATACATAAATAAATTATCCTTTTTCAAATCCCATCACGTTTATTTTGTATAAAAAGTACTTTAACAAGGTTTTCCTTTCTTCTCCTGGGCGTATTTTTGTTTGCCAGCCCGATTATCCGCAGATTTGCTACAAGAATGATAGATAAATAACATTATTTTACGCAAATATGTTACACATTCCTAAACTAACATCGCTAAGGGCCCTGGGGTCCTCTTTTGCGAGCTGGGTCTATATTACAGTTCGTTACGTCGACGCCAGACCATCCGTTATTTTTGCCCCTTACATATTTTAATGCCCCCCAAGGAGATTTCCTTACCGCCCTCTTAACCATTTCCGAGCCATTGGACGACTTAAATGAAACATTCAGAGTCAATTTTCACTGCAGATCGTATTTCCTTACATTTTTTTTTGACTTTACTCTTATTAAAGCTAAATTTTACTGTTATTAAATTGACCTAAACTTTAAGGCTTACTAAATGATTATGTTAATATATAACATGGAATACTTATCTTATCAACAATATTAGTATTAAGGTATTAGTAGATTGTATATGTACCTATATACGTTACGCCTATGAACACTAAGTCGGCATATACTCGTAGTGTATTATTGGCGCAGGCTATAGAGCTTCTATTGTAAAATACGCGAATTCGACCCCGATAGGTTTGAATATTTATTTAGATGGCATACGTAGTATGCCTTGCCTCGGGTATATTTTGACAACCTCTCTGAATCTTGAATTCCTCGATGCCTCAACGCTCTTCACTGTTCAGTAAGCTAGTTTCACCATTCAGATTGTTAAGTGAGATTTTGGTACATTGCACTCTCCTCAACTACATCGTAAGGCTTAATCTCCACTTTGATGGTATATGACACATATGTTACTATCTAGGTCTTTCAATAAGAATCTTTTTTTTAGTGCATATTAAAATTATTATAGGAATACGATGTCAATATATAAGTATTTTAGAAGGTCTGAGCGTTAGATAAATCAGCCAGTCAATTATCAAGAATGCCCCAAATAAAGTATGGATGAGAATGTAAAACTGAAATGTTTCTAATTTTATGAAAAAACATATAAAAACAACCATCAAATTAAACGTAACCATACAAAGATAAAATAATTTATAAATAGATAAGTGTATAAGTATCCCCAACGGCTTAAAGCTTAGAACTGATGGATAAAAGGCCCATACACAAGCTCTATTTACGTATACCGCTTAAACAGTGAATAGAAAATTTTATACAATGGAAGTTACAAATTACTATACTGAATATTCCATTTATATAGCTGTATATTGTACTCAAAGCGTTCTAGAGTATATCATAAGAAATGCATAAGGTCGCAGAGAGAATAAAAAGATTCGAGGTCTTATAGCAAATAATACACAGATCCCTCTACATATCGTCGTTTTATTCTGATAGTCGATTTCAGATTCCTATCCGAATTTTTGATACGTGTCGGGAGAGTGCTGCGTTTCATAAAAGAGAATATAATAGGTTTCTGAAAATTTAATACCTATTGCATAATGTATTTGGTACTATAATCGTAGTTTCACTGAGAATTACAGATAGTTTTTAACGTCCAGAAAGCAGCCAATAATATCTAAAGTAAAGTCTAAAGACATGTTTTTATCACTTTTTGTAGAACGCTCATATAAATACGTAACAATTTATTAGTTAAATATAACGATGTAAAATTACGTAACATATTTTTATAGTGTACCCGTTTAACATATTATCCTCTAAGCGAAATTTGAATCATTTTCATTACATTTTTACTAAAAATATACACGAAGACAGCCGCGACAACAAAGAATTTCATAAAGCTCCAAATTGGCAACTCAATGTATGTTTTAAGGAAGAAATTAATAATATTATGTGCTTTAATTAACCTTTGAGATGAAATTAATCAAACTCGAAATTACCTTTGCAGGTGACGTAAGGAATGCACGCCAAATTAATCCTTAAAGCATTTTAATGATTACGCATTTACGAAAAATGAGCACATCAAAATTATTTATCAAAAGAGAATGTATGTATGTATTCAGCCCCTTTTAACGTCCCACTGCTGGGCACGGGCCTCCCTTCAATACGAGGGGGATCAGGCCATAGTCCACCACGCTGGCCAAGTGCGGGTTGGCGGACTTCACATGTCTTTTGAAAACTTGCTAGGTTCTCTCAGATATGCAGGTTTCCTCTCGATGTTTTCCTTCACCGTTAAGACAAGTGGTAATCATGTTGGAAATGATTCGCACATGAAAATATTAGAGGTGCGAGACCCGGGACTTGAACCCGCTTCACTCGGTTTCCCAAGCGAGCGCGTTACCACTGGGCTACCACTGCCTCAAAAGAGAATAACATGACTTATTTCTATTATATTAAAGAAGAAAAGTAAAAGGTAGCCAATTTAGATGCCAAATGCTTGGAATGTTATAAGCCTATCTACCTTAAGCTCTTTTCTTTTAGTCTAATCAAATAAGGTCTGTAATCGAAAATTTAATAGACCGAATTTTTGGTTAAAGCTGGTTTGAAGATGGAAACTGAAACTGCTCATAAAAGAAAAATAGTAAATACGATAAAAATACTAAATCAATTACTTGAAGAGGCTTTGAATACGGCATTATAAATATTCGTTAGATTTTTAAACTTACTTTAACTTTTTAACTTTAAATGAAATTTCACTCTTGATGGTGGACCTAGAATATTAATTACAAACTAAATAATTATAATAGAACTATCGACTCACTCTCGCTTCTCTCGGGTTCGTCCCTAGGTACGTTTTAACGGTTAGTACGAATATAATATGCATGCATTATACATATAAACCTTCCTCTTTAATCACTCTATCTATTGCTGAAAACTGCATTAAAATCCGTTGAGTAGTTTAAAAGATCTAAGCGAACTGACAGCCGAAGCGACTTCATTTTACACTATGTAAAGGAGATTTAAAGTTGGCGAAAATATCGTGTCACATACTCAAAAAATATAAGCACATTCAAATTTTGAAGTCGATAAAAAAATAAGATTTGTTACGTATCAGAGTCGATGCCACCGGCGCAATAAAAAATATTATTCTTTTTGAATATATGTATACCAAGAACTAGTGACATTTCTCTTTATTTCACTCAGGTGGGTACTAAGTATCTCACAGAAGGAACTATCCGTGTACCAAACATCATCCAAATCCGTCCAGCCGTTTCAGAGTAAAGGAGTAACAAACATAAATACACATACATACTTATATACATAGAGGTATTACGCACTTATAATTATAGAAGTTCGTTTTATAATATTTTAATTATGATTAAAGTCAACGCTATCTAAATGGATTTTTAATTTTGTTGGCCTTGCGATAGCTGGCATCGAGTCTAAAAAGATCTGATTACCTATTCTCGTTATACTACTTTTTGCGCCTTTAACATTTAGGGATAATTTTATTGAATTTTTAATATACTTATCCGAACGATCCGATTATGATAAATAAAATAATATAGATAAGCTAACAAAGCTCATATTTTATACAATGACTAACAAAAACAAATCTATCCCACGGGAACTATACATTGCGGGATAAAAAGTAGCCTATGTATTATTCTAACGTATGAGTTATATTATCGTAAAGTTTCTTTAAAATCGATTCAGTAATTTTGCGTAAAAGAGTAACAAACATCCATACATCTATACATACAAACTTTCGCGTTTATAATATTAGTAGGACAATAGAGGCATATATAATTTATATTCAACTAAGAAACTAAAAAACACACATTTGTCTGTAATTCACTAAAAATAACTAGTTGGTAGGTATACTTTAATAGAATACTGTTTAAACTAGCTAAATTGATTTAGCTTTTTCTAAAATAAAGACCGAGCTTTTACATATCATTTCTTCTCTTTTGAAAATTTTTGAATAATTTTACATACAAACTTATGTCCTTTAATAAACGTAGAACATATTACCTTGTAAGAGAAAATGCGTAAAGATGAAGAAAACTTCAAGAGTTGTATTTGTGTACCAAAGTTTTCTAGCGATATTTACCAACTTCATAGCTGTACCTAAATATAAAATCTTACTAATACAAAAGAAACTCAAGGTCTATTTGTTTATCCGTGTGCTGTGCTATATATGTATATATATACATATGTATATGTACTTATTACTCAGTAACTTTAGAACTCGTATCATCATATCTATGATTCTTTTTAGTACAGAATAACAATATCTGGCTTGGTTTTAGTATACATTTGATGTCGATGTAAACCTAAGCATATGATTTTAATAGCATTTATTTTTTCTTTTTTTTAAGCCATGTCGCTCTGTTAGGACTAAATACAAAATCTCTTGAAATTGCTTATTAGACAGTTATTATAATCTTTATTGAGGACACCTTTGGCTCATTTTGTAGTGATCCTAATTGCTGTGCCAGCCATCGCGGGTTCGAATCCCGCTGGGGGCATTCATTTGTGTGATGAGCACATGTTTGTACTCCAGCTTGAGTGTTTATATTTATAATATGTATGTATTTAAAGTTATATATGTGAAGTGTATCAACTATCTGGTAGCCATAACACAAGCCTCGTAGCTTACCGTGGAACTAGATGGTGCTGTGTCTTAATGTCCCAATATATTTATTACCATTATTTTGAACTATTCTATAGAGTTTTTAGCTACTACAGAATCAAACCTCGAAAGTATACTGTTATATTCCTATATTCAGGTAAAAAAGGTTGTTAGCGAATTAATGACGTCACAATGGTTCATTCTGAACACATTCCATCATAACATGGAATACATCGTATACTACCTGGTAGAAGGTAAGTAGAATAATTTAGAGAATCTGACTTTAATTAGGCATTTTACAATAATACAAAATTTAGTTTCCTATGGCGCACCGTCTCTACATCGACGAGAACAATAACATACGTTTATTATTCTAGATTCTATCAAATCTTTGTATTCTTATTCCACAAAATAGAGTATGAACCACTATTCCTACATCATTGTCGTGCAAATCTTTGGGTTCACTGAAAATATTTGAATAGGCCGTACAAGTGGGGTAAGGGTAATATATTCCCATCTATTATTGCATACACTCAAAGTGGGACCCATTGCAGAGAAATTTAGTGGGCACTATTGATTGAAAGGTGTTTATTTATCGCTGCAATTTATCGCAAGAGTTCTATTATACGCATAACAAAAACTTTAGATAATGCCCATTACAAACCCGTACTATAACTTTTAATTCCTGACCTGTACATACATTGTTTTTTATTAATTTTCAAATTTAAACGACTTAATAAAAATCTTAAATTCATTAAATGACTAACTGGCATTGCACAGACTGAATTGTTAGGTCTAGAAGAAAAATCTTGCAAAAGATATATGCATAAGAAAGATATTAAAAATTAAAAAAAAACCCTACCATCTTGAACCGATTTTCGTCAAACGTAGCTAAGAACACCCCAGACTAATTCACCTTTCAAACAAAAAAATAATTAAAACCGGTTCATCTGTTTGGGGGCTACGATGCCACACACAGACAGACACACACAGACACGTCAAATTGATAACACCCCGTCGTTTTTACGTCAGCGGTTAAAAATATAATAAAGGTGACCACTAAGAAATGAATTTTGAACATTCATCCCTTTATGGGATTATTATATTATAGGGGATGAAACTCAGAAGAAACGTGCACGTCGACTACTGAGCAGTTTCCGATGGAAAATCCTATCAATGATACAATTTTTAAAAATATAGCACATAAGAACTTCGCAAGTAGCCAATTTAATTTTGATTATTCAACTAATAATATACTATAATAAACACACAAAACTCTAATTATTATTTTAATAGTTTTTATTGTATTTATCAAATAATAATATAAGTCTAATAAACTGAGACAATTCCTTATTAAAAAGTTAGTTTTGCACTGTTAGTAAATAACTTTTATACTAAAAGCTGTACTTAAAACCCACAGCGTTAGAAGTTTTAATCCTTTCTCACCAAATTGAATCGAATATCAACATCCCGATAGAAATTCACCTTGCTCTAATATCTGTGGTATTACCCGAGATTACTCTTTAATTAATCAGAGCTCGCTGGTAAACTTGACACAAACAGACTGTGGTATGTAGGTTTGATGAGGTTACACGTATACGAACAAGCCTGTACATAACTTGTAATTGAAATTGTGTTTATATTAACAAGTAAAATGAGCCAAAATTACGCTTATATTATGCTTTATTTAAAATTATAATTAGCAATCTCGTTCTAACCTTATTAAAAGCTTTATACGAGGTATAATAAAAGCTCTATAATGATTATTATTATACATTCATATATACATACGTAATATATGTGTATCTTTATAAAAGTTAAAATGTAAGTTATTTATCTAAAATATATGTATTATTGTACATAGTTAAAAGAAAATAATAATTAAAGTACGTCACAAACCGTCTAAAAGCGCCATCTATGAAAATTTATTGGTACTGTAAAGCATACGAGTAGGCGTTTTGCAGTGCCTAGAATTCAACCATCACTCTCCTACTTGAAAACGATTGCAGCGCCAACATATAAAGTAGGAACTAAACCATTTAAATTTCAAGTTTAAAAATGAAGTACTAATATAATCTACTTACATATATCGATGGAATATCAGATGCATAGAATTACCTGTTGATTAAAATAATCCTTTATTAATTTAATAGTAAATAAAGAGGTATGAATTAATAATAATATTATTATTTATTATGCACCGAAAAGGAAACATAAAAATACAAAAAAAAAAAAAACAAAATAAGCATAGCAGGCAACAGACAGATAATAATTTATAAATTTAACAAACATTCTTCATTTCACTTCAGTCTTTAAACTTTCATGGTCACTGATAATATTTATAATATGTATGTATTTAAAGTTATATGTGTGTAGCGTATATCCATAACACAAGCCTCGTAGCTTACCATGGAACTAGATGGTGCTGTGTTAAAGTCCCAACGTATTAAAAGAAAATAAAAAAATATTTATACCCCTATATACCCCTGTATACGTATACCCATACCCCTAACCATGGCGCTTTTTACAGTGCCGAAGTATCGGGAACTCTCAAAGGTAAGTGATAAACATGGTAAACTTCAATCATAAATTTATATCATATCATCATCATCATCATAAAAATATTCCAGACTTCATCCAAATTGATTAATAGAAACAACATGAAATTCTCATGTTTATAAAAAATCTAACACAGAAAATTAGGCAGTTACTTCTAAATATGAATATATATATATATATATATATATATATATATATATATATATATATATATATATATATATATATATATATATATATATATATCAGCAAACTCCATACATTTCGATTTCCCTAGGGAACTCGGTTTTCTTATGTTAATTACAAACTGCAAATTATAACAAGTTATATCAACATATAGACTTACTGTTTTTTATCGATTACATATTTTTTTTGTTTAGCCGAAATTTTTTGCTTTTTTGACTTTTATTATTTACTTTAATAATCACACTAATAATTATTATATACATATATAATTATATTATACATATATACGACAATTTGTGAGTGTGTGAATGAGGACTTATTATTTCTTCAAACAGTTTAGTTGAAATTCGAAACGGTGATAGATTCAATCACTTTTTTATGTTAGATTATGCATTTACGCACACCACCTGCATACATACATACAGATGGTTATGATGGGACTCAACGGCTAGAAAAGCCAGTACTACCCACAAAAAAACCAATAGAACCTCCCCCGTCTTAATGGGACATCGCAGGGTATTACAGAAATACATTTATTATTTGTCAAAAACTCAACCAGTAAAATTAAAATCACAAAGGGAACAAAAAGATGGCGAGGGAGGGGAAAGATGTCGCTATTTTAATTTTTGATCGACTCTTCTCTTCAGTAGATACTTTAAGCCCTAGATTATTACAAATATAACTATTTATATAAGGTGAAAAGATACTTACGATGACACGTTTGGCTCAGTTTGTAGTGGCACCACTTGTTGTGCCAACGGTCGCAAGTTCAAATCCCGCTGGGGACATTCATTTGTATAATGAGAACGAATACTTCTACTCCAGTCATGGGTGTTTATATTTATAACGTGTATGTATTTAAAGTTATATACATATGTGTAGTGTCAATTATCTGGTATTCATTACACAAGCTTCGTAGCTTACCATGGAACTAGATGGTGCTGTGTGTTAATGTCTCAACATATTTATTTATTAACATTTAACTTTGTATAATGTATATGTAATACTGCGTATGTACATATGCATACTTAAACCGTTTTCAAACAAGCCTTTTAATTAAGGTGTACGTTTTAGTGTATTGTATTAGACGATATCTTTCAATTATGAACTGATTATAATTATTAAACAAGTTCAAGATAATTTAATTACGTAGCTATAAGATAATTTTAATTTTTAAAGTTGTTCAACTTTTTATTTAAAACTTAAGTATTACTTTTAGTATGAGGCCACTTTTAAACACAAAACCCAAATTGTATTATTGCAATGGAATCGTTAACAATATAGCCATTACTTCAGCTATAATTTTTTTTATGTTTACTGGCTTCTGTTATTTATTAATTGAAAATTATTTAGCTTGCACATTGTTTTTATGTAAGGAACCAGCAGTACCCGCGGCTTCGCGTGCGTTCAAACTTCTGATATAAATATCAGTTTTAGAATAATGTATGGAAGTCTGCCCGATTTGTTGACATTTATGATTACTGCTCAGCTCCCTTGGGCAGTAGCATGATGATATATAGCCAATAGCCTTCCTCAATAAAAGGACTATCTAATGCGAATTTTTTCAAATCGGTTTAGTAGTTCCTGAGATTAGCGCGTCCAAACAAACAAACTATACCTCTTTATAACATTAGTAGGTATAGATAAGTCTTTTAATAAACAAATTTAGGTAACGAATAATAAAATGAAATGATTATATTTGCTCATGTAAACACGATAAAAAATATACGACAAAAATACAACCAAATAAAAAATAAATACAAAGGCGTATACTGAAAAAATACAGATTTTTCCTCTTACAATTAGATGAATATCTAAAATAGAATTATTTTATGTCATCAATTCCGAGTAAAAACGGCTTAGTATTTGTTTTAGAAAAATAAATAATGTCTAAAACGATGTTTGTTATGTTTTTTTTTTTATTTAAAAAGGACTATGTACCTATCTCATAAAAATTAACATCTTTCCTTATTATCTTTAGGTATAGATTATAGATAGCTGGAAAACTTTGGTTTACGGATAGATTACTGTTGTGCCAACACACTCATAGCAGTATGTATATGTGTAACGAATTGTTTTTTTATAGCAAATCATATGCTTATATATAATACTAGCATTGCCCGCGGCTCCGCCCGCGTTCAGATGACCAAAAACCAAATTCTTAGGTTTTACATATTAGCATATACTCTTACACTGCAGTTTTTGTATTTTTTCTCAAAAATGAGATATTTTTCCCGCGGTAAAAAGTATCCTATATGCTAACCCAGATCACCAGCTATCACCATACTAAATTTCATCAAAATCCCTCCAGTGGTTTTTTCTGTGATGCGGTAACAGACAGACAGACAAAAATTCTAAAAACTATAGATTCGGCCTCTGAACCAATAACAATGTCTATTTCAATAAGATTTTCCAAAAAATATTTCGTGTACAGATTCGGCTTAGTTACAATTTTATTATATGTATAGATTTAAAAGTAAAAATGATCAAGGTTTGTAAATAACAAAAATCAAACAAAATCATTTACATTTCCAAAACAATAAAAAAGTTCCATTTGAGTACATCGATATTAAAAAGCCACCATATCGTCCCCCATGTTTAAACGTAAACGTACACTAAAAGCTCACTGACTGTGAGCAATTAATATTCTAGTCAACAACGTCCGGCCACGTCAGCCGTCGCCATCAAATATTTACACCTACTTTTTATTTTCCTGCCCGTTTACATTATAATTTTTTTCCTGTCTGTACTTCATTTATGTTATAAAGCTACGTGATGTTAGTTAGTTAATGAATTTTAATTTCTAAATTATAAATGGATCGTTGGACACGCTCTTTATTGCATATGAGGAAGGCTAGGTTTGCACTATGGCTAATATAAGCTTTAAGCCAATAAAATTTTAAGTTTAACAAAAAAAATTGAGGTACTTTTTACATATACTTTTGAATGTTTAAACGGAATTTAAATATAATAATAACGTACTTCTGATCGATTTCATTCAAGGCAGCTAATCTCAGGGAGCTTAGTCGTGTGCGCGCGTCTAATATTTACTATTAGTGTACGCAGCCAACAGTGGATAAAAATATTATACCTATTATAAGTATACTCGAACCGCGAGATAACTATATTTATAATTATAGTAGAAAGCGACTCACCCTCGCATCACTTGGGTGCTCACCTAGTTTAAAATAAAAGTAGCCTAAGTTACTCCTTATAACATCAGCTATCTGCTAGTGAAAGTGCCGTCAAAATCTGTCCAGCTGTTTAGGAGATTAGCCCAAACAGACAGACTGACAGACAAAAATTAAAAACAATATTTTTTTCTCTACCATATACATACACTTTCATACATACATATGTATATTAGTGTTTATTTTTCTTCTTTCATATGTTTTGACATTATAAACGGACACTTCAATTTTATTTATTTGTAATATAATTATAATATATTCGAAATAAAAATAACCTGTCGTATTTATTCACTTTCATAGGAACCGTGAACAAACAACTAAATAAGCAAAACCATTTACTGCGATGTGGCGTAAGAGAAAGGCAAGCAAACTAATTGTAAGACTTTATCGCATTAGTAATAAGTTAATATTTAATAACATAACGTTATTTTATGTGAGCTATAAAGTTACTAATTATATTATATAATGAATATCATATAAAAATAATTCACTATACAATATACACTATACAGTATAATTTTAGATAATTTTTGATGCTCCTTACCTTGATTTTCACTAACGAAAAGGAGGTACCAATTCTCTCATTTTAGGAAAGATCTATATAGATACACTTGAAAAGGTATTTCTAAATACAAAATTTGAGCCAAATCTTTGCAGCCGTTTTCGATATACACATATATATAAATGTAAGAATTACTAATTTGATATGGTAAAATAAAAAAATAAATCAGGCCAAACTGATTAATAGGTAAAAAAGTTAAAACTAAACCTTAATCTATACATATAATAAAATTGTAACTAAGCCGAATCTGTATATTAAATATTTTTTGGAAAATCTTATTGAAATAGACATTATTATCGATACAAAGGCCGAATCTATAGTTTTTAGAATTTTAGTCTGTCTGTCTGTCTGTCTGTTACCGCATCACGGAAAAACCACTGGAGGGATTTTGATGAAATTTGGTATGACGATAGCTGGTTATCCGGGTCAACATATAGGATACTTTTTACCGCAGAAAAATATCTCATTTCTGAGAAAAAATACAAAAACTGCAATGTAAGAGTATACTAATATGTAAAACCTAAGAATTTGGTTTTTGGTCATCTGAACGCGGGCGGGGCCGCGGGTAATGCTAGTTAATTACATAATAACGCCGCCAAATATTTAAAAAGTTTCCATTCATTCTTTATATTTAAACATTCTTATCCCATCGAAAAAAGGCCTACGTACAAGTACAACACTGACACAAAGGGGAGTAATATTATATTAAACCTTTTTTTACATGACTTCAGGTATTTTTAAGACCCTAAATATTGAAAAGGAAAAATGTATGAGCTTTATGGCATTAGCATTAAAGCAAATACCTACATAACGTCATTTTAAAAATGTAGGTACAATGTAGGTAAATGTTGGTCTTATAAAACATTTTTTTTTAATAAATTACGAACACGACATAGAAAAATAATAAATTTAAATTATCTATACAGATAAATAAAATTGAAGTGTCTGTTGGTAATGTCAAAATAACAGCGTTTTACTAAATGCATGTGAAATTAATTATATACGGTAGGTACGATATTTTTTTTAATTTTTGTTTGTTTGTCTGTCTGTTTGTTCCGGATAATCTCTGAAACAGTTGGACTGCTTTTGACGGGACTTTCAATAGAAGATAGCTGATGTCATAGGGAGTAACATAGGCTACTTTTATTTTAGGAAAAGAATTAGGGTTCCGCTCAAAAAAATTAAAACATACCTAAGGACGAACCCAAGCGAAGCGAGGGTGAGTGGCTAGTTAATACATATTGAACAACAAATATATGAAATTCTAATGACTATTCCGGTGGCTGTTATTGAAAATTTTGTGATCAACTCGATGCAAACATTTATTGTATATTACGGATATTTCTGTATGACCTGACATCATCTAATTACGTAGTGTGAACTGCATAGCGTTATTGATTAAAATTATGAATATATTATGATTATAGATATTAGGTAGCATAATTCTTACCAGTAAACATTATCGTGTGTCTGTTGGTTTGCAGCTTTACTCTGTGTCCACGGATCTCTAGTATTATAAAATACCACCTAGCTTCTGTTCACTCATAAAAAATTTCTCTGCAGTTCACTCATAAAAGTATGTTAGATAAGATAACCTATAAACTTCTTTCTCTCTTCCTCTCTCTCTCTCTCTCTCTCTCTCTCTCTCTTCAAATTATTAATATATTGTATCGGATAGTAGTTTTAGAGATTAGTGCATTCAAAAAAACAAAACAGCAAGCTTCAATTCTATGTATTTTTAATTTTTACAAAAACTTTCATTAAAAATCCTGTAATATTGCAAACATTGTAAGATCGACAGAACAATGCTTCTGAGAAGCTAAAAACATGCTCATTAAGGTCAATTCAATTCAATTCAATTCTCTTGGTAATGGCTTCAAAACGTGCCAGTTGAGCACAGATTACTTTGCCAATGTCACGTAGAATGGAGAAGACACGAAGGAGATTGGTCGGTATTAAACGAGATTACTAAACTGTTTATATTAATAAAAAAGTGTAAAAAAGGTTAGCAGCTCCTCTATGAACCTTGGATCTACAACAAAAGACAACACAATTACTATATACATAAAAACCATAATTAAAAATAAGTGGTTAGTAAGTAAGTTCTAAATATCATACAAAATTGTTAGTCTATAATCTAATTCCATTACTCTTAATATATTTACATAAAAATTTACATAAAGGACTAAACACAAACATTAACAAACAATTAACATCAATGGGACGGGGGACTTTGAGGGGAAGAACATCATAAATAGGATGGAGAAGTCTAGGACAGCTAAAAAGAATATGAGAGGGAGTACCTTCATCAAGACCACATTCGCATAAGGAATGGTCCCTGACCCTAATTTTCGCTAGGTGCACAGGTGTACATGCATGTCCAAGGCGCAAGCGACAAATGGTAGTTATGACCCAACGTTCCGCAAGTTTTAAACGATGATACCAAGGGTGCCTTGGAATCTCGGCCTGAAGGGCTGCATAGTGCTTACCTTTAAAAGATTTTGATAGATTCCAGTTCTTATTCCAAGCTTTTTCTAAATGGATTTTAGCAAGAGATACCAGATCCTGAGCCGAATTATTAAAATACTCAAGCGTCCCACAGATAACAGCAGATTTTGCACAAGAGTCCACAGTTTCGTTACCTGGAATACCAGAATGACCTGGTATCCAGACCAAGGAGACCAGCAAGCCCTTCTGATGACATGAGAACAAAGCTTCACGAATCCGTAAGATAATAGAAGATCTTAATTTGCTACGAAACGGATTCTCCTTAATAGCCATTAAACAACTGAGAGAGTCTGTCAGTATAACTGTCTGTTTGAACTCATGGGAGAGGGTGAACAGGATTGCTTCTAGTAGAGCAACAGCCTCGCCTGTAAACACCGATGATTCTGGAGGGCATTTAAATTGTAAAATAATTTTGAATTTAGGAACCCAGCAAGCTGCACCAACACAGCTATCATGCGATAGCTTAGATGCATCAGTAAATATAAGGAGGTGATTCGACCAATTTTGATGAACTAGACTCTGGAATCTTGTGTTGGTGTCAGGGGCTTTCTTGGTCAGACCAAGATCCAAGATAATAGAGGGAGAAAAAGTTAGTGCCTTATAAGGAGTACCAAAAAGAGGATTAAGACTAAAACGGGATAAAGGGTGAGGAAGCTTGGTGAACTTGAGGAAACTTTCTAAGAGGAAGGATAAGGGTCTTTGAGGGGAGTTAAAGTCAGCAAGTCGACTTAGCCTGGGCCAAAGAGGATGGGACGATAACTGTAACGACTTACCGACAAATCGATCACATAGGAATTGGCGACGTAATGGTAACGGAGGGTCAACACATTCAACTTGAAGGGCATTGGTAGGAGTAGACTTCATTGCACCTAATACTATTCGCAGACATTTGTGTTGTATTCGATTGAGTTTTTCTGTGGGAACCTTATTAAAGGGGTCTAAAACAAATGTACCGTAATCAATATGACTACGCACAAGGGAATTGTACAGCAATTTTTGAGTATATGGGTGTGCACCCCACCACACACCGGACACCGCGCGTAGAGCGTTGATGCCCTTTTCACATTTTTTAGTTATGTACTCAGTATGTGCAATTCCATTCAGTCTTTTATCAAGAACGATGCCTAAAAATTTTGCTTTTTCTACTAAACTAATGATATGATTATCATACAAGAATTGGAAATTTGGAGCTGACCTCCTTCTAGTGAATACAACTGCCTGACACTTATCCACTGATAGAGATAAGCCATTTTCAGAAAGCCATTGACCTAGATAATGCAAAGCAGTATTTATCCGGAAATTAATGTCCTCTACAGATTGTGAACTGCAATAGAGGACGATGTCATCAGCATATTGAAGAATATTACAAAAATTGTTTACAGACAATTCGAGGTCATGAGTATATAAATTATACAGAAGAGGGCTGAGGACCGAGCCTTGGGGAAGACCTTTCCAGACACGTCTGGGAGGCACAGTAAGTAATTGATGTTTAACAGATATGGTTCTACCAGTCAGCAACTGACTTATGAAATGTGTCAACCTCGGTGGGATGTTCAGATGATGCATTTTCTGCCTGAGCATTGGAAGAAGAACATTATCATAAGCAGAAGCGATATCAAGAAAAACACCAACCAGATACTCTCCTTGGGCATAGGCTAGTCGAATGTCTGTAGTGAAAATACTGAGACTATCTATTGTACTCAGCCCCTTTCTAAAGCCAAACTGAGAGGGTGCTAAGATATTTCTGCTTTCCACTATCCATTCGAGGCGAATTTTCAAAATCCGTTCAGTTATCTTCGCTAACGTGGATGCTAGCGCAATGGGTCTATAGGAATTTGGATCTGATGGACATTTGCCCGGCTTAAGAATAGGGATTACTATTTGGGATTTCCATGATTCTGGAACAATACCTGACTCAAATAAAGCATTTATTAAATTTAAGAAATACTTTTTGGATCTATTGTTTAACCTTCTAATAAAGGAATAAGGAATACCATCCTCTCCTGGACTAGTATCTTTTAAATCCGTTAAGGAGATTTCAAGTTCTTCAAATGTAAAAGGGCGATCCATTTCATTAATTACAGAAGATGGAACAGAATACGAATAAGAATCATGTGGGGGAACAAATGGAGGGGCTAATTTATCAGCAAAGTCATTAAGCCATACGGAGGGGTTATTGGAGTTAGGACTAGGTACAGAGTTAAGAGATCGACGAAATCTCTTAACATTAGTCCACACAAGAGATGGGGGCGACCGAGGATCCAGGGATTCACAAAAATTTATCCAGCTAAGTTTTTTCTTTTTATGAGCCAATCTTCTAAATTTTGCATCATTGCGCTGATAAACATTAAAATTCTGCACTGTCATAGAGGCTGCATATGACATCTCGGCAGATTTACGCCGATTAACAGAATCAGTGCAATCCTGATCCCACCAGGGATTGGAGGGCAATTGATACTGCGTGGAGCACTTCTTCGGTATATGAAGATCTGCAGAAGAAATAATAGCAGAGACAAACCGATCATAACAAAAAATGACATTCTCACTATCAATAGATTCTGGAAGGGAGTCCAACATGCGATCAACAGAAGTGGCGAAATCATACCAATTAGCTTTATTTAAATTATGTTTAAGAAGAGAATTGGAATTTGAAGAGGAAGGTATATATCCAGTGAATAAAGAGATGAGGATAGGAAAATGATCGCTGCCATAGGAAGAGGAAAGTACGTTCCATGATAATTGGGCAGCGAGCGCAGGAGAAGAGAGGCAAAGGTCTACAGCTGATTTAGGATTTTGATTGGGATAAACCCTTCTAGTCGGTGAGCCATCATTGAGGATACAAAGGTTAGTATCATCAATCATGTCTACTAACTGAGGAGAGAATCTATCACAATAATAACATCCCCACAATGTGTGATGGATGTTAAAATCTCCCATAATCAGTACAGGACCTGGAAGTGAAGAGATAATAGACAAAAGCTCAGGAAAAATCGTAGGAGAAGGATGAGGAATATATACAGAGAGAAATGATATATTAAGAGCCCTCACAGCAACAGCATTAAACTGTTGACTGTGAGATGGAATAGGGATAAGGGAATAAGGAGTGGAGTGCCGGATAAGAATGGCACTGCCAGCATACCCGTCACTTCTGTCCTCCCTTAAACAGGCAAAACCTGGCACCCGGAAACGAGAACCCGGAGTTAACCATGTCTCCGAGAGGGCAATAATGACAGGATTGTGTGTGGAAATAAGATGAATTAATTCATGCTTTTTAGGATGGATGCTTTTACAGTTCCACTGAAGGAAGTTCAGTGGGGCCATTTTTAACTATATTGAAAATTTGCATTAATTTTTGGGCAACGTTGGACGGTAAAGGAACATCATCACAGGAAGATATAATAGAAATGAGAGTTTCAATGAGAGCTAGAAGGAGATCTTTTTTAGGACTGGGGGGATTATCAACACTATTAAGGGCACAGCCATTAGGAAGAGGAGAAGAGCAATTGCTAACAATTGCTTGATGAGCTTGTCTATCATATCCCTTCGCTAGAGGAGCTCGGGGACGTGGTGAACGGAAAACTGTTTGACGATATGAAGCAGAGGAAGAAGGTTGAGGTTGAATTGGGCTAGAGGGAGCATTGGTGTAAGACGGAAGGGTGAACATCTCTTTAGCAACATCTGCATAAGAACGCTGCACAGGAGGAAAGCGGGAGGCTGCTTCCATATAGGAAACATTCTCTTGTGACATTACCATCTTAATTGACTGTTGCCTAACAAATTCAGGACAATCTTTGTCTGTGGCAAAATGTTTGCTAGTGCAATGAATACATGTTGAATTCTCTTTAATTATATTACATGCATCTCCAGTATGTGATTCGGAACACCTGTAACACCTTGGCTTAGATCTGCATTGAGATTTAATGTGACCAAAGCGACAGCAATTGAGGCACTGTATGGTGGGAAGTTTATATGTCTCAACAGGGAGGGAAGTGTGGTAAGAGTACACTTTCTCAGGCAGCATTTGACCCCTAAATGTCATTGCAACTGACTGAGTTGGTACCCAGGTAACAATACCTTCATTAACATTCTTTCGATTCAAACGTCTTGCTTTCATGACCTTACCACAACCAGGAGGAAGTTCTAATGACTCGATAAATTCATCCATTGCCCAGTCAACAGGGACTCCTTTGATAAGACCCATTCGAGTAATATTAAAAGTGGGAATAACTGCTACATATTTACACATACTGAGAACTGGGTTCTTTAAAAAATTATTAGCAGCCTCAGCAGAGGAGAATTGGACAGCGATTTTATTGCGACCGACATTCTTAACTCCATCATTAATTATATTGGGAATTTTATGGTTATGCAAAAATTGACCAAACTTGATGGCTCTTATTGTTGTTCCAGCTGCAGGGTCAGGAGTTTCCCTAGAGACATAGACTATAAATGGACCTTTATCATCGTCATTATAGGAAGAAGGACCTTCGGACATAGAGGGATGAATATATACACTTTGGATTGATGGGGTGGCAGTATCAGGATTATGTATAGTCTTTTTAGCTGTTAAATTTGCATCGGAAGTTGAGTCCTCCCCTTGACGTTTACGAGAAACACCCACACTACTTAACAAAATGGTGCCTCCGGGGTCCGGGGGCTCCGACGGTGGATCACCATCCATCCTTACACCTAACTTACCTTTATTTAGACCACACACAAATAAATATAAAAACCAATCACCAATAAAAACCTAAATTCAATACAATTAGTACACCTTTGACACTTAATTATAATAAAAACTTAAAAGAGAAATGATTTATATAGAAAAAAAGCACCGATCTCACTAACACGTGTGTAAGCCAAAACAAACGTCTAGCAAGTCCCTCATTAAGGTCAAACCTCAAAGCTTTACAGAAGTGCCCGCATAGTTATCCACTGACTGACGCTATTCCTGAGCAGATGCAGTCTGTGATACGTATGATTGACAATTACTGGCACAATGGATAAAGCGTATCGAATCTAATTTTAAACAATTTCAGTTAAAGGAGAACAATAAAATTTGTTGAGAAAAAAATCTATACAGACAATAGTTATGTACATTTTTATCTTTCCACTAAAGCCTTTTTATTTTATTCAATGTCCAATATTTTTTATTCACAGTTCGAGGAAACGTTTACGTAGGTAATTGTCAGTAGTAATCTATACTAATATTATAAAGAGGTAAAGTTTGTGAGTTTGTGACGTTGTAAGGGGTAATCTCTGGATGTACTAAACCGATTTAGATGACATTTGGTAAGAAGATAGTTTGAGACCCTATTTTTAATTTTCTTTTTCTTTACATTAAGACTATAATTGTCTTTTTTTTCTCTAATTGTTAAATAAGTCTAACACTCATTATGCTGGCATAAATAATGTAAATCCAACTTATGGCCTCTGTAAAGACAACATCTGTGTATTTTTTATGTTAAAGTTTAGCTGTGAATTTTGTATAATAAATAAAAATAAATAATAAGTTTAGTTTTTTTTTACCAAGTTTAAAATTTATTTTACATTTTATTTAACATAATATATTACATAAAATATTACTTATTCAGTATTATTTTTCAATTCCTGTGTAATGTATTCCATCTCATTCTCTTGCCGGTTCAATCCTATATATTTATGTGTTTGTCTCTTTCTCGTGTCGCATTCCGTTTCATCAATTTTCAAATCACAACGATTCTAAAGAAGTTTCACTTCAAAAATAGTTTAATTGATAAAAATAAAAGTTATAATATGTCATATGACGGTATATACCACCAGTTATAATATATATATATATATATATATATATATATATTCATGTAACAACGATGATGTTAAATTACAAGTATGGCTTTGATCCCCCGCGTACGTCACGTCCCCGTCCTAAATACCCACAAAACCGGCCCATAAATAATGCAACTCTAACAGTGACGTCAGAAACAGAGCTCGCTTGCAAACGAGATCGCATTTGAACTATATGTTATAACCGCTGGTTTAGTTTGTTTCTGACGCTCCGTTAACCTCTGTGATTAATGGCCATGGCAAAACAAGTATGGGCAGGTGAAATTTAGATATGAAATATAACCTATAAATGTTGTTCATGTTTCGGAACTGAGGTGATATCGCTATGTCATTTTGTGAACTCAATTCAAAATGCTTACATTTTATGCTACTGACTATTTTATTTTAATATATTTGTTTTTAATTAAAAAAATTAAAAGTACTACTTTTAACAATAGTGTCGAAAAGAAAATCAAAGACCAGTAGTGCGAGATGAAGTTAGTACAAAGTTCAAGCCACAAAGGTCAAGTATTGAGAAATTGAATATTTTCAATATTTGCGTCTATACAAAGTCGGTCGCCGGTCAACGAGACATAAATAATATAGCAAAAAGTGCGGTGATGTCTTTAGATTTGAAATGATAAAAAATATTTTTTGTCGATACTGCCATCATTACAACAGCTTTATTATTTTTATGTAACATCACTAAAATCTTTAAAAAATTAATTACTAAATAGTAAATTAACTATTACTACTAGTAAAGTAACTATTACTAACCATAAAAAATAAAAAAAAATACGTATTTATTACTTATGAATGTTAATATTATGTACATAAAGAATATTTTTTATTTTTCTACTTGTCACCCTTGTAATTTTTAAACATATTTTTTTATATATATACATATAAAAATATAATTCATTTACCATAAATGAAGCATAATTTTTATTAAGTTTACAATAGCTTCGTTTTACAATTTAATTACTTTTTTCACGGTGCAAAAGCTCAAAAACTTGTTTTCATATAAAATTAACACGTAGCTTATAATTAGTGGTAGTAATCAAACCCGCACCGTTTGTAATATGAAGAGGGCACATTAACGAAATTGTAAAGGACATAAATGTCTACAGTATGTATGTTAGCAACCGTCAAATTGTAATAGGTTATTCTAACTTCGCATTTAACACATTTTAAGAATTTTTGTGCAAGAGATCCTTCTAATAATAAGTACTAAAATATTCTTAACAAACTGACTTACCGGAAACCCAGTTCTTATATATATGTACATACTTTTTTAATATATAAGCCTTTATTATAACATAAAGTTGCTAGTTTGTTATTTAAAAAAAACCACTTTAATCTATTACACCTCCACTTCCATCGACACTTAATAATATTACACAAAAACAACATTTATAAGAAACAATTTCTCGAGAGATTTGTTATACCTAAGCCATATTTACCTTATTTTGTTTCATCTAACGGTAAAATGATGTTCAAAAGAAAAGATAAGAAATGTAATTCATATTATATTTTCATGTAGTATGTATATCTAAATAAAATTTAATATACCGATGATAAAGACCCCAGAGTAGTGCACGTATACAAACATGTCACTCCATAAATTCGAAGAGAGGCGACGACAACCCTCTCGAACTAATATTAGTTTCTCGTTTTATTCAGTGCGTTGTAAATTTCTACACTATACTGTTTTGGCACTACCCGGTGACAATAATGGGCACCTACATTTTACCAGGTTTGTATCGATTCCCATTTAAATATAGGAACGCCTTGGTATATCTAGGTCGCTACTAGCATCATTATCTTTTACTTTTTACACCAATATTAAGATGAATATTTTTATTACTACATTGTTTTTAATAAATGTTGAGGTACGAGTATGGAAAATAATTTGTACTCTACAAATTGTAATTTCAAATACTTATTCTATTGGTTTAGTAGATATTTTTTATTAACAAAACATACTGGTCAATAATATATAAGCCTTATACATAATGTTTAACGTACAGGCTAAAATAATAACATTTTATTTTATATATACATTGATGGCATATACATTGATAGCACCCTTTCATGGCACGAACACATTAAAGTTACCTGCAATAGACTTCGGAAACTAATATTTGTATTTAAAAGACTTAGAAACATTGTTGACTTGTCAACACTCAAGAACGTGTATTATGCCCTCGTACAATCGATCTTATCATATTGCATCACTGCCTGGGGAGGCACCGATAAAAGTAAATTAATGCGTTTAGAAAGGGCCCAAAGATCTATACTCAAAACAATGAACTTTAAACCTATATATTTCCCAACTGTCGAACTGTATAAAATTTCTAAAGTACTTTCTGTTAGAAAATTGTTTTTACTCCAAACCATACTACGTAAGCACTCACAAACACCTTTTGATTACCACATGATCTCTAATAAACGCAGATCAGATTTAGTTTGCAAAACAATTCGTATTACATCGGCTTTGGCTAAACAGCATTATGATTTCTTTTCCCCAAATTTATATAACAAAATAAACAAAGTTCTTAATATATATCCCCGAACCTTACATGTATGCAAAATATAATTACAGCTTGGTTGTTAGACTTGACATATGAGGAAACCGAGAACTTACTAAAATAGGTACATTTTATATGGCTGACACACATGCACACACACACACACACACACACACACACACACACACACACACACACACACACACCACACACATTCATACACACACACACACACACACATACACACACACACACACACACACACACACACACACACACACACACACACACACACACACACACACACACACACACACACACACACACGGACATACCGTCAATCTACTTATACTATACATCATATCATAACTAATATCTTAAATTAATTTAACTTTTAAATCTTATATTGGAACATAATGTATATTTCTTTCTTAATCTGGAGGTGGGCGTTAATGATTACGACACAGTTTTAACTAATGTAGTCATTATCGAACATAATTTTGTAAATTGTAATCTTTAAAGCGTGTCCAATAAAGATTTTATTTATTTATTTATTTATTTTATTTTATATCACATTTTGTTTAGCTGCTACTTAAGCTAAACGTCTTATTGAGTTTGAACTCATGATAAGACGAGCTGAAAATATTCAATTTAAGCTGTGAATTGTAAAGTACATCTCACAGCTAATGGTCGTGGTTTGTCTTTCTCCCGGTATCTTTTCTAGCCACGTGACAGAACTGCACGCACGAAAAAGAAGCGCGTGCATTCTTACGTTAGTTGACACGCTTGGACAGAGTTGACTTGGATGATGCTTTATAATTTCACAAGCGCAGAAGTTTATGGTGTATTGAAAAATGTACCTAAAAGCTTCCAAATATTTATATTTATTGTGGTGGAACGCAAATGGAAAATATTTGGACAGTTAACAAGAGCATGAAGAAAGATATAATTACAACACAGAACAGTAACAGTTAAAGCATACCTTCAAATAAGCCCAACTAAGTACGTATCACAACACATTTCCACAAGCTGTCCATATCGAATATGTTTCAATTTTTTAAAGCGATTTCTCTATGATTTAACGCTAAAATGTGTTATTTGGTCATATTTATAATAAAAGTGTAGCGGTGTAGCTGGACTTGGTAGGAGCACTACCGTGCCCCCAGATGCATGAATCCAAGTGCACTTTCTTTTTCTTTAACTTGCATTTGCTAGTGGGTCAGTTATTATTGGGAAGCTTTTCTTGCTCTGCCCTAACAAAATATTTCGTGCACGTACTAACATATGCAGCCGTATATGATAGTAAACAGACAAATCAAATAAGTATAATAAACTATACAGTAATAAGTAGTTACTACTTAGTAAGTATATTTCAATGCATCCGTCGGCTTTAAATTGTCCTACGTAATAAAAAGAAACTAAGTATCATCATAGTATTATCAAAGTAACTTTTTGGGACATGTTTTTACGTTTAATTGCGATAATTAGTTAATATCCCAAGGGAATTAAATGTATCGGTATATGTATATGTAACTGAATGATACCACTACTGGGCACGGGCCTTCGTTCAATGCGAGGGAAATCAGGCCATATTCCACCACGCTGACTAAATATGGGTTGGCGGGTTATAATACAAGTCATAGTAAAATGTTTGAATTAAAATACATTCTTACATAGAAAATAAAATTACACAGTTTAATGAGCTCTAACGTTTATTAATTAGTACAAGCTAGCAACAAGTAAAGTGAGTTTAGGAAGTGGCGACAGGAAACCTTCGGAATGCCCTGCCGCCTTCGCACGTTCAATGAACTTGACTCACTCAGCCTGTAACCTTGAGCGTATTTACAATGCCGCACTTGAGCGACTACAAGTTTAAATTCAACATTGCAGACGTGTGGTTTTTATATTCAAATTTGGTTTTATTATTCAGAATTTTGCTTTTAAATATTAAATGGTAAATGGATTTAATGTTCTCGTTTGGTGCGTGATATATCATTTATTTTTGAACTTTTTCTTAGTGCTCTCAATATCAAAAATGTATTAGAACTTTTGCGTAATTAACCAAATAGAACTTCAATGGATAATTTGAGCATGCACTTTCACAAGTACACCTAAATTATTTATTAATTATTTATACATAATTAGGTATTGGAAGCCATTAACGAGACCCACTTACTGGGTCCATCCTAAGATAACTTCGATATATACTTCTTAACAAAATAAAGATACGACAGATAGAAAATAAATTTATAAGATTTGATTATGTATTTAATTTTAGTTACAATTGAAGCTAATAAAAGCACGTCAATAAGAGAGCTATAGAAGTCAGTAATAACATTGTTCCGAGGGTTGACCCGACGCGTAAAATATGTCAATCGGAAAACACTCGACCCTCGATAATGTAACCCAAATCTAAATCTATTAACTATTTCATTTATATCGTATTACATATTTTATATATGATTGTCTTAAATTAAATTAAATTCATTCCTACAATACATATTTTACTCGATATATTTATTTTCACAAATGTAAGCTGTGTGCTTCGTCAGAATTCCACAGAAATGAGAGGATGCGAGAAGGCACTCGACCCGAGGTTAAAAGTAGAATGTAAACGGAGCGCAAAAACTACATTTTTTGGAGATAATACAAAAATATGATAAGCATAGAGGCTAGAGCGAAAAATAAATATTTTATTTATTATAAGATCCATATGGTAATTCGGTATTTAGTTATGGTAATTTTATTTTACATATAAATAAAGTACCGAAATAAAAAAATCCCTAAATCATTTATATATAGTTATTAATACTATCATTTCAATTTAAGCTGTCAAATAGACTATAATTTTACCGGTTATACCTAAAAATATTTTTAACGAAATTTCCTTTTCCTAATAATTATAGAATTTTTTGAATATTCAACTTATAATTAATTTTGATACCCTGCTACAATATCCATGTCCAAATTTTAGACTCTCCTTTTTAACAGTTTGCTGACGCCATTAAAATTATGAAGAAAATTACGCTGATTAAGATTCTAATAACTCATCAAAAATCAAATTGAGTTAGCTATTGGCTTTAAAAGTTTAGAAAAAACATTTTTTATATTACCTACTTAGAAAATCGTCATTATTATGATTATTTATTATTTCAATGATTACAAAAAATATGAATCACTGTTTTAGCAAATTTTTAAATATACATACGCAAATTTTTAAATATACATAAAATTTTGGTGTTATAAGTTAAAAATTAAAGTAATCTCTTACTTTACATATTTAAATACATAAATATCTTCTATAACTACGATAATAGGTAATTTTAAGCCATTCAGAACTCTACTTTTAAATACACACCGATTTTCACTACTCTACATTGTTTCGAGTCTTGTAAACGGTAAAGCAGAGGGCAAAGGTCTCGTTCTCAACGCTCCATCGTCAGGGTTTGGATCGTAGCCAGCTACGTTACAAGTTGGTGCTTTGGTTTACGAGTGTTGGTTGCACTAAAGTTAAACTAAAGACTAATTCACACTGATTTCATTTCTCATATATTTTAAACCACCTTTATTTTATTATATTTTTTTAATATGACTTTAACATAACTAGAGCAGAAGACGTGATGAATGTGCGTCTATTTCTCAACGTGTAACGTCAAACATTTATATAGAGGAAACTATAAAGTCGGGATAATCGTAAAAGCAAAATTGGGCACCAGCCAACTATACCGACAATGAAAAATAATTCGACATACGACGGGAGAAACGGAACTAGATCAAAACTTTTCAGTTTTATTACTTGTAGTTATATTTACTCCTGAGATGTTGGTTCAAGCAAGGAAATATTTGTATGGCCCGCGAGCGCTATCACGGGCAGAATTGTACTTTAGAAAATGCTGGAATTATATATAAATTTGCATATATTATTGCGAATAATAACAACACTAATTTTTACCCACGGTGTTGCCGTATGAAAACTATTTATTTTAATTTTTTTCATAACGCTCTTCGACAGAACCGTTTATTGATAAGAAATAATGTATAGTTAAAACAGCATTTAACTACTAACCACTCTATAGTATCTTTTGGAACCGCGTTCACGCACGATTAAAATGAAATATATGGTGTAAAAATATGTAGAGACAAACGGTTTAGATGTTGTAAACTGTAAATCTAAAAACAAAGTGTGGCAAAATAAATATTTATGTTCGATGTTTTATTGTTGTTTTAGTAATCCTTATTTATAAACTTTAGTTGTAAGTGCTTAATAATATTTATATTTCCTTAGATTTAAGCGAATATTCGACATTTTTAATTAAAAACTACTACATTAATTTTAGGCACATACTAGTCATAGCCAGCGACTTTACGTATATATTTAGTATTCAAAATATATTTTTTGTCAACATTTATTTGTAGTTATTTCTTTTTTGTTTGTATCTTAGGCGATGTCTTTGTTAATTATGATCTACCGACTTACTCTCCCTTCGTTCGTGAGCATCCTTTTAGTGTATCCCTTTAGTATCTTTAGTTTTTATCTATACTAATATTATAAAGAGGTAGAGTTTGTTTGTTTGAACGCTCTAATCTCAGGAACTACTAATCCGATTTGGAAAATGATTTTTGCATTAGATAGCCCGTTTATTGAGGAAGGCTATAGGCTATATATTATCATAATATAGTATATATAGTATATATCTTTTCCATACTAATTTTTAAAACGTACCTAGGGTTGAACCTGAACGAAGCGAGGGTGAGTCGCTAGTAATATTATATAGAGGATCTTTTCGGATTATTTTGCGAATTTATTTTGATTTTTAGTTCCCGACGCTACAAACGCATTATGGCAACCATGGTATAGGAGAGAGGTCTTTAAAAAAAAATAGATACGCGAAATAATCTGACATACTTTTATTAAAAAATACACTTGTATAGTTATTAACATAAAAACTAGGTACAGACATACATAAATATATACTAGAATTTAGAGCTATTAACTGAAAGTACTTCATGACATAGAAATAATCATTAGGCAAATAGCCGTAACAATTCAGTGGTAGCAATACGCTAGTGACAGCTGCTCCGGTGACAGGTGACAACCGTGCCAAATAAACATTTACTGCTGAGTCAAAATCTATAAAGTTACTAGCGACTCACCCTCGCTCCGCTCGGGTTCGTCCCTGGGGTGGGGTCTGGGAGGACCACCCTTATCCTTATCACTTAGGGGTATGGAAAATAGATAGTAGCCGATTCTCAGACCTACTGAATACGCATATAAAATTTGGTAAAAATCGGTAAAGCCGTTACGGAGGAGTACGGTAACAAACATTATGACATGGAAATTTTATATATAAGATTAATCATTGCTCAAATTTAAAATTACTCATGAGCAGAATTTATATTTTATTAAGGTTATATATTTTGTATTTGAATGATATTTTCTTGGCTTTTTATATGTAATTGTACGCTATGTATAATAGTAATGTATATATAGTAGCAATATAGTAGCAAGTATTATCATTTTAAGGTACTATAAATTATAAATAGATATATAAATAAATAAATATGTTGGGACATTAACACACAGCACCATCTAGTTCCATGGTAAGCTACGAGACTTGTGTTATGGATACCAGATAGTTGATACACTACACATATATAACTTTAAATACATACATTATTATTATAAATATCATTTTATTTCAAACACCAATGACTGGAGTACAAACATTCGTGCTTACACAAATGAATGCCCCAGCGAGATTCGAACCCGCCACCGCTGGCACCGCAAGTAGGGTCGTCATGTGTATGTATATATATATATATATATATATATATATATATATATATATATATATATATATATATATATATATATATATAGTAGCTAGTATTATCATTTTTAGGTATTATAAATATATAGAAAATCTCAATACCTTTACAAGACCTGAAACTGGAATTTAAGCTCAGGACCTTGGGATCTGAAACCATAAATGCTAGCCACGAGACGAGACCTTAAAAAATTAGGGCATTTTTTACTTATGTAAAAATAAATTTTGAATAAAAATCAATTCAATTTTTACTTTTATTCAAATGACTGGGTAATGATATTATCGAAATAAATAATATAATTGCATTGTGGCCTGGATTTGATCTCTCATCTCTAATCCTGATCTGAAATCTGAATAATACTTTTTTATTATACAAGTAAGTACATAATACTAATTGTTTTAAAACATAGAGCTGTCTATGTACTTCTATATAAAATAGGACTAATTATCGTTGTGAAGTAAATAGTAACAGGTACTCGGTTTAACTCAAAGGCAGTAGCAATATTTTAGTAAACAAAAATGCTAAATCAAATTGACATAATTCGTTAGCTCACTATTACAAGGTTCTATGTTAATTTTAATGAAGTTTAGTAATTTTTACATAGAACTTCGTTGTTTTGTTATCGTAAAAAAACCAACATAGAACTATGTAAAATTAAATATTATGTAGTTATAGTGCCGCTATCTAGTGGTTTGTTTTTGCAAAACTGTAGCTAATGACACATAGAAGTTAGAACCTTGTAGCATTAATAACTAAATAAGTACTAAAATTGTAACATAGAACCTTGTAATAGTGAGCCAACGAATTATAACATTAAGGTTTATACACATAAAAGTTACGAAAATAATCTAATAAATTTTAAGTAGTCGGACAGTTAGAACAAACAAGTCCCTGCAAAGAGCTTCTTAATGACGATCACAAGTTTCGGCTCCGTAATAAGAACAAAAGAGACATAAAACCCATATGTCAAAAGATGTACTTGTTTGTTCTTAACATTGTGATTGTTCAATAGATACTTTGACAAAAACATAAAAATAAATATGTCAGGATATTAACACACAACGCTATCTAGTTCCATGGTAAGCTACAAGGCTTGTGTTATGGATACCAGATAGTTGATACATTATACATATATAACTTAAAATACATACATATAATAAATATAAACATCCATGACTGGAGTAAAAACATTCGTGCTCATCACACAAATGAATGCTACCATCGGGACTCGAACCCGCGACCGCCGGCGCAGCAAGGGTCATTACAAACTGAGTCAAACGTATCGTCTAATAAATTAAATAGGTAAGTGAAACAAAACTGAACTAGCAAACTCGAAGGTAATAACATAAATCGATACAATATAACCGAAACCCAATGAAAGTAAAGCTTTAAAAGATTTAAAGTGATAAGCCAACCGCTATACAACACGGAGACGACCGTACAAAACTGAATGCCTTAATTTAATACAAGTCAATTTGGGCCAATTTAATTTCGCGTCCATGCAGCGGCGTGGTTATCAGACATGATTTTGATGGTACATAAATAGTATGGAGGATTTTAATGTTTATTACTAAACTGTAACGTCTATTTTAGCATAAACAGTTTAACAAACTAAAGCTTTGCTGACAAGGGTTTGTATATTAGTATAGAACGTATGTACATGTTAGTATGTCTGTCCTGTTTACGCTTTCAACATCCCGCATGTTTGGTTCGTATACTGAGATAGCTGCATTAGATGATATTACGCAAAGTTAATTAATCGGCTTGCATCCAGATAAGCATGAACATAGGCTGAAAATGATAGAGCACTAAATGCTTTATGCCGCTTAAATTGAAAACACAATAACTATGCAAATTCTACGAGGTTTATATCAATAAATATGAGAAATTAGAGGCATATACATATGAAAAGTTTCAATTATGATATTTTATAAAAAGGTCTCTCCCGTGACCATGATTGCTGTAAAGCATTCGAAACGTCGGGAACCAAAAAATCCAAATAAATCCGCGAGAAAATCCGAAAAGATACTTTTATTTAAAATGTCAAATATTCGCGTAAATCTAAGAAAGTAGGTATTATTTTATTAAAATCTTAGCTTTCTTTCCCATACAAACTTTCATCCCCATTCTCACCCCCTTAAGGTATGATTTAACTCACTTTTCATATCATGAGATTTAAAAAAAAAAATCTTTTAATTTTCTACTATATAAAAATTTTCATGACAATAAAAAAACACAAAAGAAAAAAGAATTATCCGATTTAGTGCAGTCGATCGGAAGTTATGCGTGTACATACATTGCGGTGATTCATTTTTATTTATGTAGATATATTAAAGTTCAAAACTTAAGTAGCGATAAGTTTATATTTCAAGTTAAATTCATTAGAAGATTTTTATTTAAAAACGTAGCTTACTAACTACAATTAATTTATTTAACAGTTTACAAACAATGTTTAGTATACATAGTTCTAACTTAAGTGTGTGGATACGTATGTATGTATGTATGTATGTATATATATATATATATATATATATATATATATATATATATATATATATATATATATATATATATATATATGTAGTGATGCTTATTATTTAAGTGATTAATAGTCGCGAGCTGTGTTACAGCTAATAGCCTTCAGTAATTTATTCCGGATGTCAGTAAGAACATTTAGATATGACATTAAACTTCCGATTCATATAACGTGCCAATTAATAATAATTCCTATATCGGGGCTGAATATTTGTTTATGAAAATAACTTTTGTGATATCATAGTAACCTATGCTTGAAAACAATAATATGAAAATTGATACAAAATTTGCGAAAATATAGCCTAACATTTAGAAAATAATGGAGCAAAATTAAATACCTCGTTCTTTTTGGAGTTGGTTAATTTAATTATCTACTAGCGTTCCAGCTATTGCAATGGTCTAAAGTCCACCTTAATCATTATATACCTATGTATAAAAAACTGTTTTCAAAATAAAAAATTTCACTAAAACTCAATAGCTATTAAACAAAAACAAAAAAAAAACAAAAAGAACAGCGGTTGACAACAGAGGAGAAAAAGGTACTGAACTGTTATGTATGTATGTATGTATGTATATATAGATATCAGAATAGAGATCCTAAGTAGGTAATATTCTTGAATAGATTATGGCACTTGAGTCGCCGGGATAAAAAAAGCCACGGGCCCATGAACTGTTGTTACATATCTACGCAAATAAATAAAATATAAAATAAGCACAAACAAATAAACACATTGTGAGCTGTTTGTTATTTATTATGCGTATTTTTACTACTTTTTTAGATTTACGCGAATATTTGACTTTTTAAATAAAACAATTTAAAAAGTTAAATATTAAAACAGTATAAAAAGTATGATATTTTTCGGAAAAAAATCGATAACATAGTTTTATTTAAAACGTTTTTATGTTTTTACTAGAACCTATCTAGAATTACAAGAATCTTCAAATAAGAATATATATATATATAAGTTTTACTAGTATTAAGAAACTTATATTATGTCACTCTTCAGCCCACCAATTCAATACATCGGTAAAAAATCAAACCAATCCATGGTTCCGTTTCGGTGCGAAAGAAGGGTAAACAAATAAAAACATTTTCATATTTCTAATATTTCAATAGTATAGATTTGTTATAATCCCAAGCTAAATAAAAGAAATATGTAATAATATAAATGATTATAATAATATTATAATATTACTATTATAATATTTATTTAAGAAATAAATATTTCTATAAATAAATTGAAATAAAAGACTTTCTAAGATAAAAAATAGGGTAAAAGTGGGCGACCTTCATCTTATTGGCGATCTCATTAAAATCAGGAAGACTCGACGTTTACTCCTCCGTTATGACTCCGTCTTTTTTTAAACATCGACTTGATTCATGATCTCTTAGATCTATTCATGACTCGAGAGGAAATAAAAATAATATCTCGATGGGACACAGCATTAAAAATTTTGCAAAAGAACATTCAATAGAACCGGATTTTGTTGTGTATTATAAACTAGTATGTTGAAATGAAACACACTACTATTTTATATTTCTTTCTCCTTCACGCTGAATCCGCGAATGGCCAACGACGAATTTGAATGTTTAGTAGATACACATGTGAGTATAATATAGGCTATTTTTAGTACTTAAATTTTCCACAAGGTAAAAGCTTGTATAATATTATTAATAAATACAAGAGACATGTACGAACGCACCCAATTGAAGTAGGAGAGTTGTTCGTCTTCAATTTTTATTCAATAATCATCACTCCTTAAACTTATATCGTATTTTTCTTCTTACTATACGTAACTTGACGATAAACACATTGTAAACGTTAAACCATCGCTTTTTACGAGTTGTATACTTAACCAAAAAATCTTTCTCAATACCTAAAATTATGTATTTATTAATATTTACTCGTATAATATACATACAACAAAACAGAAAAATCTGTATAATCCAACATATTTAAAGAAGAATGAATAACAAACAAATTGACTATATCCAAAATTAATTACCTATTATTCCACTAAGTATTTTTTCATTTCACCAAGTGATATCTGTACCAAAACACATTAAATCTAAGCAAGTAAATTATATATACAGGTTTTCATGAAATTATAAATATTTAAGGTGCCATAAAATCTACAAAAGATTTGAACACTTAAAAGGTTATTGTGCACAGCCTAAGCAGTAACAGACCAGCACTTGCGAAGTAATTTTCGCCCAATTAGACGGCTGAATACGTTTCATTCGCGTCACTGAACAAGGAGATTGCTTCCCTTCCACCTTTATTCTTATGAATCGCTCTATAACGTCTAGTCTAACAGCGTTACATCTATTTTTTAATTGAAATGCTGCAATGATTTTTACTTTATCGTATAATTACCTTAGCGTATTATATACCTATTAATAATAAATATCGCTACATATTTAACATTTTTAAGGCAGTGGTACGCTCGATTGGGAAACCGAGTATAGCAGGTTCGAATCCCGGATCTCGCACCTCTAATATTATCGTGTGCGAATCATTTCCAACATGAATATCATTTGTCTTACGGTGAAGGAAAACGTCTTGAGGAAACCTGCATGTTTGAGAGAACCCAAGAAAGTTTTCGAAAGATTCGTAAAATACGCCATTCCGCGGCCAGCGTGGTGGACTATGGCCTGATCCCCGTTGTATTGAAGGGAGGCCCGTACCCAGCATCGGGACGTTTAAACGGGCTGAATATATACATACACATATTTAAAGGTATTCTAAATTTTACTGGCATTATTGTAGCGGTTAACGAAAATAAGCAGCAATAAATAAACCCTTATCCAGACAGCGGCCAATACTTACTTGAGCAAGATAAACATTTCCCCAAGTGGAGCTCCAAGCCTTAACCTATAGTGTAGAAATAAGTGCCTGCCAAAACCTACCTGATATTTTACTAAGGAAAGAATAAGTATGATAAATTCAGAACAGTAGGTAACATAGTTATTAATTTACTTTTCGCAATATTTCTCTTAAAGATCATTTGTTTTTATTAACGACTAGCTTTGCCCGCGGCTCCGCCCGCGTTCAGATGACTAAAAACCAAATTCTTATGTTTTACATATTAGTATACTCTTACAATGCAGTTTTTGTATTTTTTCTCAGAAATGAGATATTTTTACGCGGTAAAAAGTATCCTATATGTTGACCCGGATAATCAGCTATCATCATACCAAATTTCATCAAAATCTCTCCAGTGGTTTTCTCGTGATGCGGTAACAGACAGACAGACAGACAAAAATTCTAAAAACTATAGATTCGGACTCTGTATCGATAATAATGTCTATTTCAATTAGATTTTCCAAAAATAACTAATGTACAGATTCGACTTAGTTACAATTTTATTATATGTATAGATATAGAATATATAGATTACGATTTACCTAAATAAATCTTAATATCTTTCATACTTGTTTATCCACTATTTGGTTCGCAAATTATAATAACTTTTGGATGAAACCTCTGCGATTCTTTTATAGCCGATTAGGTACAAGTATATTATATCATATAATGTGTTTATGTAGGTACGATGCTGACCAAATGCAGCGGGCTTCGCAATACATTTTCACCGTCTTAGCAAATAGCTATCATTTTGAAATTGGGATTTTCGGCTTACATGATAATTTTCAAGACTCGGGATTTGAACCCACGTTACTCGTTTACGTTTTCATTTGAACGTTACATTTTCATTTGAACATTATTTAGGCCAGCAAGATATATTATAATATATAGAGACGAAAAGTTTGTTATTTGGTCGTTGGAACGCGGGTGAAGCTGGGGACCAACGCTATTAATTGTAATAAAATCATAGAGAGGTAATGTCTGTACATTAAAATATTGTTTTTTATTGTTGTTACAGAATTTCATACAAATATACCATCCTTTTCGACATTTCCGGTGGAATTTGCAAAAGAAAAATATTTTGTATAAACTTTGTGCTGATAATAATGAATACAACAAAAAAGAAATCAGCCAATTCGATGGAGTTGTTCTCAAGTGATACTTCGTCATAGGTACATGTGGCATACATACATACACATATAGATTAGTAGGTACAATGTACGCATTGTTGCTAGTCAAAACAAGTAAAAAAAATATTCACAAGATGTATAAAAATAACATATTTTCTCAGACCATTCGCATGTGGATTTAGATTTTTGAACCAAAACTATCGCAACGATGGCACGCAACAGCTGCTCAGATTAATTATATCTGACGAACTTAAAAGTTCTAGGGATTTCATCTGTGGCTATTATTGCGAAATTATTTCAACAAGAATCTAGCGTGTTTACATTATAGATGAGTTTTAACTAATATAACCTATCGCTATAGCTTTAGATCTCTGAATGGGTACGCCACTGTGCACGCTGTCACTTAGCAGAAATGTCCATGTGGAAAAGAGGTTGACTTTTATGAACTCCATGGACTCTCATACACAGGAAGTTTCAGGTAGACTTCCGTCATGGTTTTCTAAATAATACTATCAAAAGGGCTCTCGCCCCTACTAACGTTGCTGCTCTTATTGATCATTCTAGAATAAGTCGATATGATGACCTGATGGTTTGTCGCTGGTTTCTTCGAAAAAAGGATGGGCCTTATTGTGATACACTAGTTCCGCCCAAAGTTAAGCGAGATGGGCAAAAAGTAAGGGCCGCGACAAAAAGGCTTAATTACTCAAAACACTTTAGTCGAAATCATGCCTTTATACCATTTACTGTAGAAACCCTTGGCCCATATAGTCAAAGTGTTGAACACTTCTTAAAAGACATAACACATCCTTATCGTCTCTACTGTTCACAAGAGAGCTTCGCCATGACTTGTTCGGTAATAATTAATTGTGCATTTGTTTTCTGTAGGTGATGATGATGTTCTCCTGACCGATTCCGGCCACGGCGGCCAATCTCATTGAAACTAGCCAACTGCGCAGGATATATTATAGTGCTCAAGTGTACGCGCAGACACAAGTGCACTCTCTATTCCTGTCACTTTCATACTCCGATGGGACGACTACTCGACACGACCGGTGAGAGATAAGGCGCAGGACCGACAGCTTTACGTGCTCTCCGAGGCACGGGGGTGAAACACCGCCAACTTCCCAACTCCGGGCTGTTACTGAAACTTACTATACAGAAAGACTCAATAACTAAACTTGGCCCGACCCGGGACTCGAACCCAGGACCTCCAGGTGTGCAGCCGTACATGCTAGCCGCTACACCACCGAGGCAGATTCTGTAGGTATATATTAAGTATAATTTATGCGTAATTTCAATGTATATCCTTTACCTATACTGTATATGTGTATGTATATGCCGTCATTTATACAATAAAACTAGCGATGTGAACCGGTTTCACTTAGGTTTATTATTAGGTACCCAAAAATATTGTTTCCCATATAGGTACGAACTATGCCACTCCTTTGAAAATTTCAAACTATTTTTTTTGTCATAATTCAAAATGGATATTAATATATGAAAAAAATATTTTTTTATATTGAATTTAGAACTACGAAATGCTTCATTATTATTTTGATAACTTAAGCGATATAAAGGGTTTTTAAATATTTTTGTTCATCTTTCAGTTTAGCTGAGGTTAGTTTAACGTAGCAATAATAATTTTGTACGCCGAAAAGCTTAAGTTTAAAATATAGCTACGATTCAATTCAATTGGCCAATAAACATATGAATTCTATACATACCTATAATAAAATTCTAACTGAACCATAGCATAGACATTATTATCGATACAGAGGGCGAATCTATAGTATTTAGAATTTTTATCTGTCTGTCTGTCTGTCTATCTGTTACCGCATCACGAAAAAACCACTGGAGGGATTTTGATGAAATTTGGTTTGGCGATAGCTGGTTATCCGGGTCAACATAAAGAATACTTTTTACCGCGGGAAAATGTCTGATTTCTGAGAAAAATACAAAAACTACATTGTAAGGATATAGTAATATGTAAAACCTAAGAATTTGGTTTTTGGTCATCTGAGCGCGGGCGGAGCCGCGGGCAATGCTAGTATTATATAATATACAATAGAGACTATAAGAATTTATAATTGAGTATATAACAATATTCATATAAACAACGTAATAATAACTGTATGATTATAAACATAAATTCTAAATACGTTTCATACGATATTACGAGTATTCCTCCCTAATTAATTACACACTGAGGCATAATATCTTAATTAAAAAAGGAATTCTGAAAATCGGTTTACAGCTAGCTCGGTCATAAAAGACAAAGCTACAATAACGCTACAGCAATAAATGTCGCTTGGCACATGCAAAATATCAAATAAAACTGAAAAACTCTATACTACCATATACCATAGTAATTTAGTATATTACTAAAATCAATCTGTAAAGTGTAAATTATTGACGATCGTCATGGCGTAGAGTCGCTAATCCGTATCTTGTTATTATATTGACGTTGCGATGAGCATGATCTCTTTTCAGTTATATATTTAAACTAGCTGCTCACCCTCGCTTTACTCGGGTTCATCCTTAGGTACGTTTTAAATGTTAGTATAAAATAGATATATGTTTTATATTTATACATAAGTATTATGAAATATTGTGGGTTGTGTTAAGAGGTGTTTTCCAGTGGGAATGAGATAATCTCCCGCGCCTATGTCATTATCCAGCCCTCATCAACTATCTCTACACAAAAAATCACGCCAATCTGTCACTCTGTTTCGACTTAAAAGAAGGACAAACAAACAAATACACTTTCACATTTATAATATTAGTGTGGATGTGTAAATATACAAAATTGTGGATTATAGCCTCATGTTAGATTTTAAGCTGCCTTGTGGGTTCGGGTCCAGGTCGGACCAAAATAGTTACTGAGTTTTTCAGTCAAAATATTCTCTGTAGACGTCCGGATTAGAAGAGTCAGAGTGAGTGTACCGAGTACCTCAGACAGCACGTAAAACTGTCAGTCCTCCATCGAGCTCTATCTGATCGTTCTTTTCGTTTTCCGTTCGCTTGTCTTCTATTCTGGACTATACTTCTACTACCATTCACCTTAAATGGAATAGACAGTGCGCATATTAGTAGCGTGCATTATAGTGCAGACGACTGTGCTTACACAAATGTCTGAACTGCACTGTCCTGCGCAAACGGTAAGTCTTAGAGAGATGACCGCCGTAACCATATTCATTCTTTCACCAACTGTCACCAGAGTGATGGCAAATTTTGACCATTAGGAGGAAGAGAATTAGATCACCAAACATACAAACAAACCCATATAGCAAATATGTGATTATAATTTCCGCACAGAACAATTTGTGCGTAGCAAATGCATTAGAAAATGGCCAATATGAAACAGAAAGGTATAAATAATTTTAACTTACATTTTTAAATAGCTAAGCTGAAAAAAAAACAGAAAAATAAACTTAAATATGTAAAAATATATAAGTATTTATTAAGATGAGCATATTCTGAATTGTGTAATAAACAGAAGTACACGTGAATCTATCGTACATTTCCACCCGCTGACGAATTCTAGCACTGTAAGCCAAACATTCAAAGAATTTCTTAAACAATCCTAAAATACCTATCACAACTCGGCCGGCGATTAACAAGCTTTATAGGTTTTAATTGTTTTGCAGACAATTTATTTGTTGGCTTTTATAAACGGTTATTCATTTCTATTACTGGCAAATTAATTTTTCTTCAGAGCTGTTATATATTAAAATTTCATAAGCATTTGGTAATATATATCTTAAATCTTTATTAATAATGATTATGAATATTTTCCAAGTCCAACTGGACTTTAATTTTGATGAGCGTTCTCATAAATACCATTTAGCATTCTTAGCAAACGTAAAAGTGGGCTAAAGTGTTCTATAAGTGACGTTTCCGTCAACAAAAAACGCTTTTAAACCAGAAATTGCTTCAGAGTGTACACTACTGTCTTATTTACTCGTATTTATATATGAACTATTTGAAAACTCCTATAGAAGTTTCAAAAACATGAGTTTGCACTAAAGAAAATAGAAAAATTACTAAAAATCTTATTATGTAGATAGTTTTTTGTAGAAAAAGTCGAAAGTTGGAACTTGTCAAAAGTTTTCACTATAAATATTGTGAATATTACGAATATTAGACCTAATCATCCTTCAAAAGCTTTGCAAAGTTATTTGTAGATTTTATATAACTTGAATGTATTATATAAATAAAACAATAATAAGAATTGTAAGGGATCTATAAGTTTTTATTGAGTGCAGTGGATTTATGCTGCCCGGGCGTATAATGATCAAACCGTTGCCAAAGTCATAAACACTGAACATGAACATCTTACATTACGCAAATTATAGCTTCTGTTAGGTAATATAGACTATAAAGTTTTCATGCACAGTACATTAAGGTCTAACGCTACATTTCATAATACAACATTTTTACAATTTAGGCCTTACCATCTAGGAGTAAAGTTCAAAATACTTTAACAACAAACTACACTGACTTTTAATTAACGTTCCTGCTATTGCAGTTGTAATAAAATATCATAATATATTTACAGCTAATAGCTAAATGGGAGCAATAGGTATAATAATTTATAATGAAATTGCTCAATCAGCGGTACCAACATAATGCATTAAGCAGTGAATTCTCTAGAAAAAACCCGGAAGTCCGCAGAGAAATCTAACAAGCAACAGAAGCAAATAGGTTGCAGACTCCAGCGAATCTTGTGTCGAGTTCAGGCCAAAGTAATCCTCTTAACAACGAGCCGAGTTACTTACCGTGACTCGTCTGCACTTACCTATTAACAAGTTCACAATATGTTTGGATATTTTTGGAGAACATTTATACTATAAAATGTTATTTATTATATATGGACGACACGTTTGGCTCAGCTTGTAGTGACCCTACTTGCTGCGCCAGCGGTCGCGGGTTCGAGTCCCGCTGGGGGATATCGTTTGTGTGATGAGCACGAATGTTCGTACTCCAGTCATGGGTGTTTATGTTTATAATATGTATGTATTTAAAGTTATATATGTATAATGGATCAACTATCTGGTATCCATAACACAAGCCTCGTAGCTTACCATGGAACTAGATGGCGTTGTGTGTTAATGTCTTGATATATTTATTTATTTATTTATTTATATGTTTTAGATAATTAAATTATAAAACTTTGTGTGTTACGTTTAATTAATTTTTTTATGGTGTTACAGACAAAGGGCTAAATTCTTCCACAAAAACAGAACCATCATTATTTCTTTATGTTCTTCTGTCTACTGTATGTATGACAAGGCTATTTTACTTGGAGATTATTAGTATTTACTATACTGCTGAAATTCGGTAGGCAAATGTCTTATGTGAACATACGAGTATGTAACTATCGTAGAGTTCAATTACGAAAAATTATGAAAAAATTAAAATACCTCCCATACTTTGCCAAGGGGTTTAAATGTATATATTATACGATGCTAGTGCTAAATATAATAATTATTTTTTATGAAAACGACAATTTAAAAATTATAAGTATATCATATAAAATATGTTATCCAATTAGAATACATCCAAATGAAACAATCCTCTTAAACCAAGTTTTCGTTTAAATTTAATTCTATTTTCACTGAATTGTATGCAATCCACCAATGTCATGCAAAGAGCGGGCAATGAATTCAGACATACCACTTCTATGGCAAAGCGGCTGTGATATATCCCACGTCATGCTTTATTAATAACATCTAGATTATTATCTCGGTACTGTGCGATACAAAATTGTTAGGATTATAGAAAAAAATAGATCAACGCTAAAGTCCTGACTTCATAACCTATTGCTAATAAAATACATCTTAAGATATTAAATGAACAATTCTTGTATATTTATATATAAAATTTTGTGTATTTCTGTAACGGCATTAACGATTTGGTTAATATATATATATATATATATATATATATATATATATATATATATATATATATATATAAGATTTTGGTTTTTAAGTTTATTTAGATATATAGGTTGTTTTTTCTAGAAAAAAAAAACGCAACTTTTCCAAAACAACACTCGGCCGCCTAGGTACTATGTTTTAATCAAGTAATAAGAAAAATTGAATGCACAAATTCGTTCATATACAATTTTATTATATCTAATGATTAGATACATAAGAATACCAGAATAAAAATATCCTATAGAACTTTTTAGTTCATAACCTATGCAAAAAAATATTTGTTGTTAGATTATAAAAGAGCAAGTCAAATATGCTTTAATTTATAATAAGTACCAGGGCACTAAGCATCGTTCGGCGTTTTTTTTCTTCGAAATGACACTAGATAAACTTAAAAAGCAAAACCTTATCTTAATACAAAATTTGATCGAAATCGTCAGAGCCGTTTCTGAGATAGCTAAACGAAATGAATATATATGTATACAAGAATTGCGCATCCATAATTTTAATTTAATATTATAAATGTGAAACTGTGTCTGTTTGTTTGTTTTCTTGTTTGTACTTCTTTCACATCGAAATAGAGTAACGGATTGGCGTGTTTTTTTGTGTGGAGATAGTTGTGGGGCTGGGGAGTGGCATAGGCTACTTTTTACCGCGAGAGATTATCTCATTCCCACAGGAAAACACGTTATGATACAATCTAAAAAAATATTTATGATCAGAATTATTTGAAACTAGGTATTAATGCTCTTCAATAAAATTAAATAAACAAGTATTTTTCGAAATTCGTCCTATAAGAGGGTGAAATAGGGTATGAAAGTTTATATGAAACTACATTTTTAAAGATTTTTCGTAGTTTAAACGCAAGCGAAGCCGCGGGTTCTGCTAGTTTAATATGAAAAATAAACTCTATCTTTATTTCTTTTTGTGGAGTAGTGTTTGAAACTGTAGATCTCTATTTGTACTATGTTTGGTTTTGTAAATGTTAAGCAATATGTTGCCTTCTAAATCTTTTCTAAATTCTGTTAAACAAAATTTTAAACAACACGAACATTCACACATTAATCTTGAAGCTGAGAAAGACAGGTCTTCTACTAGCAAACGTAAAACTAACTCAAATCAAGTTGTTGTGCTTCGCTTTACAGTTTAGACTTTAGAGCGAGTAAATTCATCATTTACTTTTTTCGATGTACAATTAATTTTGCGTATTAATTTATAAATTAATGTGTTTAGTGTCATAAATATTAATATTCTTATGGTTTTTCTTTTACTTTCCATTTTTAACGTCCCACTCCTGGGCACGGGCTTGTCCACCAAGCTGGACAGATGCGGATCGGTGGACTTCACATGTCTATATAATATTTGCTAAGTTCTCTCAAACATGCAGGTTTCCTCGCGATGTTTTCCTTCAACGTAAGACAAGTGGTAATTATGTTGGAAATGATTCGCACATGAAAATATCAGTGGTGCGAAACCCGAGATTTGAACGAACTTCATTCAGTTTTCTAAGCTTCAACTTGATTGCCAAAATTTAAACTTACATTTGTACAAAAAAGTATGAATCTAAAAAATCACATAATCTCAAAATAATTATGTTTCAGGAACAAAATTATCATGTAAATTTCATTTCTAACATTGAATCCTGACAATGCAAGCTGTCTGAAAGAATGTCGTAAAGTTAGGCATCCGTAAGTTAAATGGAAAAGTTCGCTATTCAAATTGACAATCTCGACAAGAAGGTACGTTCACTCCTGGCACACTCAGGGGTACATGCGAAATTTTAACACTAGCATAGTATTTTTAAGTATAAAAAAAACTTCTCATTAAAGTCAAATTGTGAATTTTCTTTACATATTTGTTTAGAATCACAAAATTTTAACAATTTATTTTCATTTACATTTACCTATTTTTAGTTTAATTCTATCTAATCAATTTCAAAAGTACCCATGTACAATAATACGATACGTGTAGGTAAAGATATTTTTTTCAAAGAATAAAAAATAACAAAATATCCAAAGCTTTATATACAAAGTTGAGAAGGACGTCTTTCTAAACGGTTGTTTAAATATATTTTTTGTAAGTATTTTCCCTATAACAAGCAATAAAACCCCAAGGCACTTTTTATTATGAGATTGCGAATGGAGTTTTTTTCACTTTGAGTAGCACATTTATAGACGTTCATTTAAATGTCGTAGGACGTAGATTTTAAATTAATTACTTAGATTTTACCTTAATTCATTAAAAAAATATTATTGAACGAATTCATAAATATAAACAAGGTAAGTTGAAAATAAATAATGTGTAGGCGTATATGAAACAAATGTTAAAATAATATCAAAAAGCATATTATACTTGTCGCCGTGCCTAATATCGCCGGCAGCGACCTTAATCTGCGGAAAAAAAGTGGAGTAAAGTTTTTGTTGGACCCGCGCAATCACGACTTTTAAAAATTGTTCCCTTAATTAAAAATTCGAGTCAAGCGGAGTTTGAACTTGTGTTCGCAAACAGCTATCCAAAAAACTTAACTCAGCGAAATGTCTAAGATATAATTTATATATAACTAGCAGAATCCGCGGTTTCACTTAAAAACTACAAAAATACATTTTCAACGCTAAAAGTACAAAAAAGACACTCTTATGGGATGAATTTCGAAAAATGCTAAAACACGTATTTATTTAATTATATTGAAGAGCATTAATACCAAGTTTTAATTAATTCTGATAATAAATATTATTTTAGATTATATTATAATGTGTTTTCCAGTGGGAATGAGATAATCTCCCGCGTTAAAAAGTGGTTAATTCATCACTCGTTCTTTGACCGGTTAATGAAAACGAACGGTTTAGTATACTGAAATAATAATGGTTCACGGTTATTATTAGAGGAAGTTCGGATTTCGGTTTTGATACCGAAATAAACCGGATAATTCATTCATAAGTAAGAAACGTGCAAGGGTCCTTCTAGTAAGCTATTACCGTTAGCAAAGACGCGGCAAATGTGACGTGTGATGTGTGATGACACAAAAACTCATTTTAACCATTTAATTTTGTTCATGGAACCTAAATTTATCAAAAACTGTTCTCCCAGATTTAACCGGTTAAAGAACGAAACCGAAACCTTCAACCGAAAACCCATGGTTTGGGGTCAATGGCTAAATCCGGTTCAAAAAATTTACCGGTTTCCGAGCCCTACTGATAATAAAAAAATAATCTAGCTACTTGTACCTATGTAAAAGAAACGTAAAGTACTAAAGAGCTGTATACAATTACAAATGCTTCTAAATTATAAATACGTAATATAAATAAAATAATATAAAATAATCAGAAATAAAATATACAATACAATAATGATAAGTAATTCAATGCTCAAATAATATAAATTTTACTCAGATCGTGACTAACCGACTTTAACAAACTAAAAGAGAGTTATGATTTTTACCCAACCATGGCGAAGTGGGTTTCTTATTATTGATAAATACTATATTAGAGGTAAGCAGGCATATGTACATATAACATGGCTGTGGCTTTACCAAAACCAATATCCTATATACATATATTCTAATATTATTTTTTGTTTGTTTGTCAATTCGTCGTCTCGGTGCTTATTTGTTCAAGCGAACATTTTATGGAAAGAGTTTTTAATACTGAATTATTGACTTTTAATGTCATTTCTATTGGTATTAAATTCACATTTTACTTTAATAAAGCCGAAAAAATGTACTTTATCTTACATATATGTACTTATTTTTTAGATATAAAGCTTTGTTTTTAAAGGCATTTTTGTCATAGTTCTATTTTAGTAGTTTATTTATATTTATGTAGTTTATTTATATCTAATTGCTTTTTTTGTAACGGTCCTTCCTCATCAAATGGGATACAAAAAACAAACAGAAATTTTCAAATAATACTGGCAGCTATTCTTATTCGTTATGCGTTTAATCATATCATACCAGAACGTAAAGTTTTTAGTATTTTGCTACAGTACCTGTCTCTTTCGTATCCGATTGACGGTCATCCTTATATTCAGCCGTTTCCGAAATCGTTGTGGAGTGTAGACATTTGGTTGGTAGCAGTACAGCTTCCTGTGAAGCTACTGCGTGCTTGGGTTACCAATTAAAACCTATTCTACTGATCACTTTAACCTATTCTACCTTCTGTGTATTTTATGAATAATTTGATAGTACAACTTTGCTTTACTTAAAAAGATATTAGTAACAGAAAATCTAACTAATCATACATTTTGACCTTCGTGGAGCTCAAGTTGATAATATGAAGAATATGTCTGTATATATTTTTTAGAAAAGGCAGAGTTTCAGTTATATTCTCTACATATTAACAAAAAAATTAATATTAATGTAAAATTCAAATTATTTGTTAAATAAACAATTTAGTACATTCTTTTCTCACATTATAAATGTTTTATTATTAGTGCTGTTAGTCTGTGAAGATGCTGCCAAAACTTTAAAGTTTCTTTGTATAATGCAATGATGAAATAGAATTTTGAATGTGATAAATTATGCTCTTTTATGTAGACTAATTACGTAAGCTAGTTCCTTGAATAATATTTGCTAAGTGACTGTTTAATTACATGACGGGAGAGTTTAAAGTATAAGCTACCTATTTCATTATACTAAAATTTTGCAACGCTACTTACATTCTGTAAAGTACAGTGTACATCTCAAGATATTTTTATATTTATGTATATAAAACTTACAATGATGAGTCATGTTAGGCCACAGTTACAAGGATGGTAGTACAGTACCTCTAGGTAGTGGGGGTCGGTTCCCCGCACGGGAAAAAAGGTAAATATTAATTTCCTGAATCTTTCCTTTGTGTGACTAAAAAAAAAACAAATGAAAAATATATATAACGCATTATTCTTATATCTATATACGATACAATTTTATACATGTGCTTAAATATATATGATAAAAATATGTACCTATACATTATCGGATGTTTTTTTTCTTTACTGTGTATGTTTATCTTTCCGACTTGTGAACCGATTTTAATAATTATTTTTTGTATAGAATAAGTTATACTCAAAGTATCTTTCAAATAATAAATTGCTTAAAAAGTAATTATTTGTGCTGAGATCCGAATCTGAATTACAAGTATAGCTAAGTTCTATTCAATCAGTCCATTACATTCATAGATGCACCCGTTTTGGACAGTAGTATACAAACCGGAAGCGGAAATGCAGACTAAATAGAAATACACTGGCAAATGGTAGACAGAGCTACAGGCATTAGTAATATAAAACTAATGAACTGGATGAAACCAAATAAAATGTATATTTTTACGTGATTATTTTATGAACAGTCATGATTATTATTATTTGGTACAACGAAGTACCAACTAACAGTCTCTGGTATATTATTTATAACCAATTTATTTATAAACATACTATAACAAACCAAGTAGTAAGCAATAAATATCAAGTAACCACAAGAGTAATAAATATAAAAGGATTACGAGACGTTTGGTACTTTTATATATGTTAAGGTGGACTAGAAAATGGCCCATTCTATGTAAACAGGTCAAATGTTAGGAAATACGTTGTGTATTTATTTACATATATTATGCACATATATTATTATGCCTCGTTGGACTAGTGGCTGGCATGTACGACTGTGCAACAGTAAGCCCTGAAGTCTATTCCAAGTCAGCCCAAATGAAGTTATTAGGTTTTTTAGATAAATCTTCAAAACTTTCCACAATGTTGTCAGTATTAAAGTCTTGTGCGTCGGAGAATCCGTTAAGGCGATTCTCCAGTCCATACCTGATCTCTCACCGGTCGTGGCAAAGTATCATCCTACCAGATTTTGAGAGTGATGAGAAGAGAGAGAGTGCACTTGTATCTGCGCACAGACTTGTGTATGCTCTAAAATATTTTCTGAGCAGTTGGCTAGTCTCAGTGATATTGGTGGCTATGACCGAAATATTTTAAGAGGATATTATAGTACCCATTTGTGGATAATACCTGTTGATCTTCACGTATGTATAAATGTGGCTTCTTTGTTTATCGGTCTAACTTTGAAGTTACTTAATAGGATAAGAAATGTTCGCTGGTAAGTCGTTTATCTTGTCACCTAAGTATATATGACAAGAAAGTTAAGAGTAGCTGCTAAAGTTTAAATAAACGGTTTCTAAGCCGTGAGCATTTAATTACATGATGGCTACAAACTTTCGAGCGTTAGTTAACCAATTTATCATTCACAAATGTTACTACATGCGTGAAACGGTCACAATTTTGGGTGTTCACGCATCGTGATGCTCATACTGTTTTGTTTTTAATTTCTTTACTAATAGATAGATATATTTACTGATTTAAATATAACAATAGTACTTTACCTATAATTCTATACACTTGTTTCTATTATATTTGTTAATATTAGACTACAGGCCGGAAGTGCTTTACCGTAATAAGATTTTCCAGATTTCAATTTAATCAAGAAAAATATAAAACAAAAGTAAAGAGTGAAGTAAGTTAAATCGTTTTGCCATTTTCCCAGTAACGTTGCTTAGAAGTAAACGATAAGATGCGACAATGTAATAGAAGAAAAATAGCGGAAAACAACCAACTTGGACCGTTACTTACGCGCGTAAAAGACGTGCTATTTCATTCAATTTTCTTCAAGATATTACGACACATATTTACTTTAAATGACGTTACCGTTTTAATGTGTTTTATATTTTTTTACTTGTTTATTTAAAAGAAAATGATTGTAAATATAAGTTTCGTCCATAAATCTTTTGAGTATAAATGTTTAAGATATTTAAATAAAAATACATTTTTTAAAATGCACAATAAATATTTGCTACCAAATTACTGGGGCAACTAACTTTTTAACAAAAAGCAACAAAGGAGAAATCGACAGAGAACCTATCAAAACTTGAGAAAATTCAATAAAGGCACTTTGAAAGTTTGTTAAACCAAGTAACGGGAATATTCTTATAAAAAAGACCTCAATTTGTGTCGCCGGTAAAATAAAAATAACGAACCTTCGATGCCTCTGAATCGACTTTACCAAGTTTACCCATCAATGTTGTAACTTAAATGAATTATATACCAGGAAAAGTTAGCAACGTAATTAATTATTATGCATGAAAAATTAGCACTTGTCAATAGCTCGAGGTTTTAATTTAATTCGAACGAGCTAAGAACGTCTTAGGAAATCTAAGCATCAGGTTCTAAAGAGATACAAAATAATTCGATATCTAATACTAAGTATATGTACTTACCTACGTATGCAGCTAATTGCAAACGTAACGTTTTGTTTGTGTTTATAAACATTTTACTTTTTATGAAGCGCCCAATCTTCATTTTATAGGCCGTATTTTATTGCACTATAAAACAAAAACTATACCAAAATTCTATCAATATATAGTTATTTAAAAGCCATAAAATTTATCTGTAGTGTTTCGACATGAATAGACTATAAAATCTTTTTTAAACTATGTACTTTTTGCATTTACTCATTGCTTTCTAGAAAAAATTAACGTTTCAATTTTAATATAATTTTTGTCTGAGAATGGAAGTGAAAAATTAAACTTTCCACAAAATTATTTGAAAGTGAATAATAGGAGTTTTAATATTTAAATTTTTAAACTATTTATTATTTTGCAAATCTAAGTAAAATTAAATTTTTTGTCGTTCGGATATTGCCTTTCTAAAAATCTAAAAGAGTATTAATATAATTGGCCCACATGTTATCTATACAGATAATTAAATGGAAGTGTCTGTTTGTAATGTCAAAATAACAGCTTTATACTAAATACATAATATGAAAATATACCCGGCACTTATAATAAAAAAATAATTTTAAACATTTTTGTCTGTCTGTCTTTCTGTTTGTTCCGGCTAGTCTCCGAATCGGCTGGTCCGATTTTGACCTGACTTTAACTGGCAGATAACTGATGTTATAAGGAATAATTTAGGCTACTTCTAGTTAAGGAAAAGGATTAGGGGTTCCGCGCAAAAAAATTAAAACCTATGAAATTGTGAACAAAATCCGCGTACCTAGAGCCGCACCCGAGCTAAGCGAGGGTGAGTGGCTAGTACATAATAAAAGTTGTAAACAATAGTAAGAAAAACATGCAAAATATAATTTGTGTTTTTATTTTGTTTTTCTTCTCATATTTTTAACCGCCGACGCAAAAACGACGGGGTGTTATAAATTTGACGTGTCTGTGTGTGTGTCTTTTTGTGGCATCGTAGCTTCCTAACGGATGAACCGATTTTGATTTTGTTTTTTTTAGTTTGAAAGGTGAATTAGTCGGGAGTGTTCTTAGCTATGTTTGATGATAATCGGTCCAAGATGTTCGGGGGTTTTTTAAATTTTTAATTTATCACTTATGTTCTCTAGTAGGTATAGGTGATCATTATTTAGCTAAGCACTTTATATAAAGAGCTATTACACTGATATATCTCACGAAAATATAAAAAAAATAAAATAACATTTAACTTTATATCCTAACCTTATCTTAGAATAAATTATATACATTTTTGCTAGGAGCAAGAATCATTCTCATAAAAATATATTCCAATAAAGATAACAGACCTTTACCATTACCATTATTAATTACTGTCACACTTTATCCGGCACAATTTATATTTATCGATGATTACCTGTAAGGAAAAATAAATAAATATTAGTATCAGTTAAAAATTTGCATGAAACTAAGTCTATCTAATTAACTATTAATTTGTATTCAGCCCTTCTTAACGTCTCACTGCTGGGCACGGGCCTCCATTCAGTACGAGGGGGATCAGGTCATAGCCCACCACGCCAGCCAAATGCGGGTTGGCGGACTTTACATGTCTTTTGAAAATTTGCTAGATTCTCTCAGACATGCAGGTTTTCTCACAACGTTTTCTTTCACCGTTAAAACAAGTAATAATCATGTTGGAAATGATTCGCACATGTAAATATCAGAGGTGCGAGTTCCGGGATTTGAACCCGCTTCACTCAGTTTCCCAAGCGAGCGTTATCACTAATATTATTAATTTGCTATTTATATATTACTTAGCACGAAATTATCTAGATCAAATATGGTCTAATACTAATCATTATAGTACAATTTATAGTATACTTGTGTTTCTGAGGAGTATTTACGGAATTCAAAGTTCCAGGTGTCAGTGTAATGTTTGCAGATAGTCACATCAATATAAACAAGGTAGACCAAAGCCAACTTACTCAAACAGCTTCTTGTATCAATATTGGGGTTACAAATAGACTGTTGCGTGACTTGCAGCATCATTACTAGCGCTTGGAATAGAAACATTAATAACACTATGTATTATAAAACGAATTAAATGTTCATAATCTATTAAAAAGCTATGAGATTAGGTTTTTTTATGTTTTCGCCTTGATTTTAAAAACATTTTTTGATAATGACACACATATAATAACTTCGTATATTGATAAATTATATTTACATACATAAAGTAAAATTAACAGTCCTAAACTATAAAGCCTTGAATACTAGTTCAATAAAATGTACGCCTCTAGCAGTTTAAAGTTAAGAGCAATATGAATAAATCTGAATATCTGAGAGGCCACTAACATTTCATGTCCTTTAGGTATCATTCAGAATCGTACGATTAGTGTCACATGCCACCATATGGATCACTAAAAAACAACACAGCGTGAATCTGGCTCTCGCTGGCAATCATTAATCAAATCAGAGATATGTGGTTTAATAGCTGGCTAATTATAGTGTGCATGTATACTGTCGCTACAATTATTATTATTAGTGCACGTAACGCTTAGTAAAGGATTATGCATACATTTCCAGTTATCTGTCTGTAGAATGTAAATCAAATATTCGGATTACATCATCACGTTGTACAGAAGATCCAAAAATCATCTTAAATATTAATCTATAATTTGGAATTTAAGCCAAGGTCGCTATTAAGGTCAATTTTTTCTATTCCATACTCATTGCTTTAGAATGTATTTGCATGTTGAAAATTGACATTGGTTTTTTCCGTCGTTAATTTAAGTAAAAATTTTTGTTCAATGATAAATAAAGAAGTAAACTTCCTATAACATTGTTCTATTCTGTTTTCTCTCTCTCTCATATCTCAGAACTTTTTAACAATCAATTGCTGGGCATGGACCTCTCCTGAATTAAAGAATGCAAAAGGACCGCAGTCCACTACGTTGGTACGGATTACGGACCTAAGTTCTCTATGGAAAACTAGTTAGGTTCTTTAGATTTCCTCATGTCTTTTTTTTGTAAGTAAGGCGAATGGTAATCATGTCACGAAAATATCAGACGTGTGTGAAACCGGGTGTGAACCTGCTTTATCTATTTAATTATTAAACATTTTCGTTATTATATGTCCAGTGACCGATCGATTTTAAGAAATTATAATAGTTATTCCCAATTATCACGAAAGAAAAGAAAAAGCATTGCAGACGTAGAGCGCCCTGTAGGCTCGTAAAAGAGGCGATAAAGTGGAAACAACCAACCTTAGCGCTTACCTTCGAATACCACTGTTTATGATCCGTTATCCAGTGAACGCACATATAAAGAAGCCGACATCATATTTTGTCTCGGATGAGAAAATGCATAAAAGCTATTAAGAAATGATTTACGAAGGTCTTTCATTATGCCTCGAGCAATTACAGAGTTCATTCTTTATTACAGCGGCGGGACTTAAGATTGTTATTTTTTTATGATACAGAGATAGAAAAAATATAATATAATGTAAAGTGAAGATCTATTTATTTTATATTTATATATTTAGCTTTTGATGGATATAGTCATCCAATTATAGTTATTTAAAAATTTCCAACCTAAGCCAAAAGGCATCATTAAATTTCAATTATTTTAGAGGGGATATGCGAATATCCACACAATATATATTTATGGAGAATAATATATATTGATTATTGTTCAAAATAAACTAAAAACTTAGTATTTATGATCTTTGCCAAAATATGTACGTATTTCAGTTTATCCAGATTCAACCCCATAGGAGACAAAGATAGGTTACATTATTCGACGGAGCTAAGGCGTAAAACTGCTACGAATATTAAAAAAAACGTGTGTATGTGTGTGTGTGTGTGTGTAACAGAACAAAATAGCTAAATATTTCATTCCATATGTAAAAACTCTCTGTTTGTAAAAGGAATGCAGTTAACTTCATCATGTCGCTATTGGGCTGTCGGTGTGCGCGCACATAGTTAAAATTTTACTCTCATATTTTTTTCCAAATGTGCCAAAAAAAGTATAAGTTCAATAAAGAAATATCCGTATACATATATATGTATACATATTTGTTACTGTGAGAATCGAATCACTTGCTTTTTCTGTAATGGAATAGAGATAATGTTAGTGATTCGAATTTATCATAATCAATCCGACTAAATAGATTAAGTTAAATAATTCATTTTAAATACCAACATATGTATTGTATTTTGCGGGTAATGCTATCAAAGGTGTCTCATCATATTTCGCTAATTAATTAAATGTAGTTATCTCGGAACATAAGTTGCATCCTTGCGATGTATATATATATATATATTGTAGAAGGTAATATATATACATATAGATATATATATTAATTATATTCTTCCACTGACTAGATATTTATTAGATTAGTAAGAAAGGGCTTTAGAGATTTTCAGTTTAATAATAAATAAAATTTTAATCTACTCCGTTACATTGTAGGCGTAGTTTATGATTATAATTTGTTAGCCGAAGCACTAAATGAAATAATTGTAAAAATACATTTTTAAAAGCCTTTTAATTAAATGCTCTAAAAAGAAGAAAATCAACTTTAAATTAAATCAAACTCATCAATTTATTACATTACACAATTTATATGATATAAAAGCTTGTTACTTAAAATAACTCTTTTGTTGTAAAAAGTAACTGTTTGTATCAATAATAATTATTTCTCCCCACAAAATCGAACCCAATCACAATAGCCGTCTCTACGTAATGGTCATGTATTTAATTTTTTTTAAACATATTATATGTAATTTTGTTCTATTAATTTTTATGAGTTGCATAATACATAAGTGCATTTAATTTTAAATAAAACTATCTTTTCGGATTTTTTCGCGGATTTATTTGGATTTTTGGTTCCCGATGTTTCGAATGCTTTACAGCATTCATGGTCACGCATGCATTTAATTGGTAAAGTTAGTCGTTGACTTTGGTCAGATCACTGCCAAATATTGGCATCAAGACTGACCTTCCCAACTTTAAGCCAGCCCCTGAAATATTACCTTGACTTCAACTTTGGTAAGGTTTGATTAGAACCGGGATCTAACTTCAAAACTAGTTACTTCTTAGTTGAATGTTATCATAATGTTGGAAAAATTATCTAAAATGATAAAGCACCCTTTTCTAGGGTAGCGTATTTGTAACGTCTGCGAAAATTGCGTACGTTATACAAATATTGCGTTATCTAAACGTTTTAATATTTTTGAAACTAAATAATATCTATACATATAATAAAATTGTAACTAAGTCGAATTTGTACATTAAATATTTTTTGGAAAATCTAATTGAAATAGATATTATTATCGATACAGAGTCCGAATCTATAGTTTTTAGAATTTTTGTCTGTCTGTCTGTTACCGCATCACGAGAAAACCACTGGACAGATTTTGATGAAATTGGGTATGTTGGTAGCTGATTATCCGGGTCAACATATAATATCTCATTTCTGAGAAAAAATACAAAAACTGCATTTTAAGATTTTACTAATATGTAAAACCTAAGAATTTGGTTTTTGGTCATCTGAACGCGGGCGGAGCCGCGGGCAATTCTAGTTTAGTTATATTATTTACTTATTCATCACATTTCATCGTAGACTTAGAACAAGTACATCTCTTAATCGTATAGCATATCACTTTGTTCTGTGGTTGATTACAGTGGGTTCAATGTAGGTTATAGTATTAACCCTATGCAGGAGTCGAACCTGCGATTTCATGTATAAAACGTAAGAACAGGAAGAACAGCGTCAGTATGATGTTACTATGCTAAATGGTTTTAAAAGGCACACCGCACACGCGTTTGTCGCGAACGTCATTCTTATCTTCAGATTGACCTATTAGTTGTGTTACATGTAAACAAGTCTTTTATACAAGGGTAACGGTGTTGGGTATTTGTAAACACAGCGGTCTAAGTGTAGGAAACGATTTGCCGAGGCGAGTTAATGCGATGTTATCGCTATCGAGGTCCGGAACCGCCGATAACGAAATTGTTTGAGAAAAGACCGTCTTTATGAAAATTTCTTTATTTTGCTCCTTTGATATATTAAATATCTGTTTGTTTATTTGATGATTCTGTGCTGAAGTTAAAAAGGAAAGTTATTCAAATAAGGTCTATAATATATTTAGGATGTTTATGAGTTTGAAGGATAAAACATTTTGTCAGATAATTTTAAGTAATAGTAAAGTATTCGTTGCAGGCGCCGTTTTGTTCGGTTTTAGTGTGTAGTACTAGCTTTTCTAGCCGGTGATTCCCATATGTACATACGTATGCAGGTGATATGCATAAATGCTCAATTCTCAACTTTAAAAACAAAAAGTTAATCCATAAAGAATAACGTTTTACAGAAACATTACATCAAAAAATTATCATCTACATTGAGATGATCCTGCTTTTTGCTTGAAGTAGATTAAAATTGTATTATAAGTAGAGTTTGTTAACTTAATAATTAATATGTAAGCACTGTAACTTCTTATTATACAAAAAAGCTCGTATGATTGCAAGAAGTTCTAATATACTCTAATACGTTAAGGTTTTATAATATTTTCACTCGACATCAAATAAATGAAATTGTTTTCCTCTAAAATTTATTTAATACGTTAAAGCTTTGCAAAATCTAATACGTCTATTACAGTTGGTTTGTATTTGCTTTCAGGTTAAACGTTAGTATTACGTTGTTCAGATTTGCTATTTAGCTCACAAGTTGCTGACTCACGAAACCGTATTGAATTTGTAATACTAAATTGTATTATATTAAGGTAAACTGTACATTTACTTACCATGAAAACTATTTTCTTCGCTGTGTGTAGATATCAAAATGATAATATCGCTTTCTTTGATTCAGAAAAAGTATCAATAAAAAAACCTCTTCAGAAATCATAAACACGTACGTATGAAATTTTCTTTATTATTTATACTCAAATAACATGTCTATACATATAATAAAATTCGAATCTGTACTGTCTGTCTGGGAACACATCACGAAAAAACCACTGGACAGATTTTGATGGGTATGATGATAGCTGGTTATCCGAGACACTGATTTATATAGGAAACTTATTACTGCGGGAGGAATATCTTATCTCTGAGAAATCTATATTAAACGTTAAAACTTAACCAGGGATGAACCCGAGCGGAGTGAATGTGAGTCTCTAGTTTATTCTAAACTAGCGGCTCACCCTCGCTTCGCTCCTGTTCACATCTAGAGAAGCAAAAACAAATCTATCCGTCGGGAACCTTAAATTTTTCCGGGACAAAAGTAGCCTATGTGTTATTCTAAATCTAGACTATAAGCTATATCTTTGTCAAAATTCATCCAAATCCGTTTAGCCGTTCTGGCGTGAAAGGGTAACAAACATATATACTCACAAACTTTCACATTTATAATATTAGTATAGATTCAACATTGAAAATATATTATTATACCCTAAATAGATATTATTTTATTCACTATAAATAAAAATAACGACTTTTCCATAACCATATTATAAAAACGAATGTTATTGTTCTAAAAGACTTGCGCAATTCGATAAAAATGTGTTTATTATTCTTGTCTTTTTAGCTCAGAAAATATCATACAGTTTTCTAAACAAAATCGAACTCTTTATGCACTGCAAGACTATTATACAAAACAAAAGATAATAATTAGAGGAATGCGAGTTACTCAGTAGTTTTGCGTTTTGTTCGTTATGTTATGTATGAAAACAGGTGAATGAAGCGAAACGTTTATTGACTTATTATACAAATAGATGCATATTGCACGCATGGACTTAATGACTTACAAATATGCTTTATTTATTTTACTGACAAGACTGTCCTTTCAAAGATTAGCATCTGAATTAAACTTAATAGGAATGCCTATTAGGTCGATCATGATTCGATACGTCAAACGAATATCGATTTTGCACGTAAATGGAAAACAAAACGGGCTCTTTACTATCCGGCTTCGTCATCGTGTGGTACAGCTTACTTTTCCATAATAAACTAACATATTTAAATTTCTTTACGTCTAGTTGTTTTTTATTATCAATGCAATATATAGAAAATAGGCTAAAATATTCTATGGCTTAATAATTTGTATATTTTCATACACTTCATTACTTCTCCATAACATCATATTTGATATCCGCATTCCTTTTCTTTGTCATTTAGCAGGGCTCAAGTAACGGTGTCGTGTCACGGATGGTGTTCAGTCATAACAAACCATAAAATGAGCCTCAACATATAAGAGGAAATTGCCTGGCTGACATCTGGTTACAGTTATTCGAAGCATTGTCTGCGTCACTCGGGAATATTATCGACGTTCGAGCGATATGGAATTGAATTATGTATCGATATCGTCTAAACACGTAATCTTAGCTAGATATAGACTATTAGCAAAGTTTAATTACTAGTTAAAACTAAACAGGACATAGGCTTAAACAAAAATCACGCAACATCGACGTTATAAGGAAAATAAAATTCAAAATCGAATAATTAGCTCAAACGAACAACAGTGTTCGCATATTTGCGATACAATACGTGTTGATGAAGAAAAGAAAAGCAATGAATGCCAAACAAAATTTAAAATTGCAATATGAACGCTGCAACTTGCATATCGGTGTGCGATTTATAAACATTTTATTCGTCGATTGTTCCGCTTCTTAAATGCTTGCGTCATTCCATTGTTCTGAACAACGAACACATAAATTTGCAATTAATTTTGTTTATAGTTTGCTTGACATTGTTTTTATATTACCTGAAACCTAGCCAGATTTATATATAAGTTAAACAGAGTTACAGATAAGTTAAATTATTATAATAAATATATTTTTTTACAGGAATTTTGAACGGAAGTGGCATAAACTTAACATACTTTTATGTCTGACGTCATAAGAACTTAATGCCAGTACTTGAAATGTTTTTAAATTATTGCCATTTTTAAATCACATGTACATATATTGAAACATTTTATTGTTAGACTAAGTTACGAGTGGGTTAATAAATACGCTAAGATTTGAACTGTTTGTAGTGTAATATAATATTATTTCTTGTCATTTCTACCTAAGTTTTTATTTATCTGTATTTTATTTCCACGAGGGGAGATGTCAATTCCTGTGCGTTTAAAACAAAAAAATGTTGACGTCACACAAGACATTTATCTAATTCAATTCAATTTTATTTACATTTATCTAACATACGTATAGATACGTTTTAATTTTTTTGAGCGGAACACTAATTCTTTTTCTAAAATAAAAGTAGCCTATGTCACTCCCTATTATATAAACTATCTTTCAGTAAAAGTCCCGTCAAAATTAATCCAGCCGTTTCAGAGATTATCCGGAACAAACAGACAAAGAGACAAAAATTTAAAAAAATGTGTTTTTTTTATAAGTATCATATATAATTTCATATGCATTCAGTAAAACGCTGTCATTTCGACATTACAAACAGACACTTCAATTTTATTTATCTGTATAGATGTATAGAATAGCAAAAAGAAAAAAGACATTGACAATGAAAAAATAATTCCTTTTTTCATCCGAATAATTCATTTTAGTGTAATGTAAATGTAATAAATAAAAAAAAATCTATTAAAATTTTTAGCGAGATTAATAAATGTATAATGTTATATATATATATATATATATATATATATATATATATATATATATATATATATATAATATATACTACATAGGTATCTTAAATTTTAGCTATAGCTTCGTAAGTTATGTAAGTTATGTAAATCTATGTAGTCTTGTTTAAGATAAAATTTCCAAGAACGTGACATTGTATCATTTCACCTAAAATAGCTTAAGACTGAGCTTAAGCCACTTCCCATTATCATATTCATGTTCCATATAAGTTGACATTACCTTGCCAACTTATTGAAAAGAATTGATATCAGAATATTTTTTCAAATATCATTAGCAAGTTTAAAACAGTGTAAAGTGCGATTTATGCTGATTGTGAAATAACCGCGTTTCGCAGACGGGTAGATACTCTCCATGCATGAAGGCACTCAGGAGTCGTGGAGAATTTTAATTGTGCTCCATTGAGAAATTCCAGTGCACGGCAAATTTTTGCAGCTAAACTTGTTGCATGTGGTTGACCGTGATTTTAAAACGTATTTAGTTTGGGAGTATGTGGGAACATATTTTACAAAATTCATATTACTTGAATTTAAATGAATTTTGGTTAATTAAAACGTATTTATTTAAAAAAAGCTTTCGAATTTCTCGCAAACTCTACTCAGCTAAAGTGCTTCCTCAATTATTTACAATACTGATATTTAATATAAATGTAATATCTATTATGTGATGATTGTAATAAGCTATTTGAAAACACATATTAATAATAAAATCATTTCGAAAAATATTTCCCAATTAACTCTAAACACGTAAGTCAACTTTGTAATTGTGGCACCAATATAGTTTCACAGTCCCTCGACACATGACCTATTTTTCACCATAAGTGTTTTAAATTTGATTAAGCATTCAATTTAATTTGTGCTCTATCACATGGATTAAAGGTTAAATATTGAATGGTTTAGCTGAATGAATAATTCATGCCTTTTAGAGTATCCATTCAATTAGGGTCTCGACTTCGAAGGTGCTTATTATTAATGTTTCAATGAAGATAGACGAGTCTATTTGCAGAGTTTTATAATAATTAATTAAACAAAAATATATGCAAGTGCTTTTATACTTGTGGATGTTATTTAACTTATTTAATTTTGAATGTGAATATATACTAAATACCTACATATAATTACCAGTTTCCCTATTATATATCCCAATAAAGGGAAGGTAGCCATGCCATCAGTCACACCAAGATTGGCTTATCTTATCGATATTTAATTAAGCGGATTTAGGCAAAACGAATAGAAGAAATAAACGTCAAGGAATTTAATTATAACGATCATTGATTCCGTCACGCTCTGTAAACAGAGGCTTTTCAGCTGTTTAATTGGCATCCAGAATTTTACTGGCAGATGTTTGTCTTGAATGATAAGCATTATTAATCAGGTACTGCTATGGTCGGATTTAATTTTAGCTGTAAATATTCACTTGTCATAATATACTATATTATATCGTTATAACGTTTAATTGAAAATGCTATTCAAATAATTAATTGCCAATGATTTAGCCCACGTTGTTCCTTTTTTATCTTTTATTATTAATTATAAATTAACACCTCCAGGTAAATTTCTAAGAAATTAATTAAAATTCTAAGAAATCTATTGTTAACTGACACGCCGGCGTGTCCGCGGTCGTGAAGGTATTAATAGGGCAATAAGGGTCGTAAGTTTAGATTTCAGAACATTCCTATAAAAGTTTGCAAATGCATTTAACGGATTCTGTGTGATTTCCTTATATCCAAATGTCCAAATATCTTCAAACTTTCATATTACTAATATTATTAATAACCTGCTGGCCGATGGCGCAGGACTGTAAGAGTGCACAAGTGAGTGCGCATTCACGAGTGCCGCTTGCATTTCTGAACAGACAAATTCAATAGCTATATTTAGCCCGATTTGAAACTCGAACTCAAGACCTTTGAATCACAAGACAAAGCAGTCAGAAATATAAATATTAAAAATTACATCATATTATGTCTTGAATAAACAGAGCCCATTGGCCAAATGAAAATTGCCACTCAAGGATTAGGTTTCATAATTATAACTGACAGACTTTTGATGTTTTTGCTAACTGATGTAGGTGGTAAATTATAATATTAATAAACATAGTACGATAGAAAATGTCAGAATTTTAAACTTTTCCAATTATGAAAATTTGTTAAAGTTATGGGTAAATAAGTGTTATCACTTCTAAATTACAGAAAATGCTAATTTTACCAAAATTTACATAAATTTTATTGTATTGAGCTGGAAGAAAGTGGCTTAAATTATTAGGTTTCGCAATCATAATTAACAGTAAAGTAAAATTTCAAAAGTAGAATAAGAGAGAAACGCATCTAAATATTTCGATTTATAGAAACTTGACATTTATAATTTTGAATGAAAATAGTCGTAATTTTACAAAATATGTTTCATTTTGTCAAGATATGTTATAATTTTATTTTATTCTGTATTTTAAAACCAGATAAATTGTCACTATTAGTAACAGTATATTTTCATTACAAACATTACACTCCATAAACCCGTCGGGGTATAAAAGTCGGAATGGCCCTGACTTCGACAGACATCCGCAGTAAATGTTTGAAAAAGTACTGAAAACGCTGTTATCACATCGTTTTACAGGGCGTCAAGGTACAGCAATTCTTCGATGCCATGCTTTTATAGTCATAAGTAAATTTTTTGTGATAGACATCACATCTTTCTTACAGATAAACACTTAATAAAATCCTAAAATTTAATTATTTTAGATATTGACCAAAAAATTCTTGGAAGCTGCTCCAATTTTAAGTTGAGTAAATAAACTTCTTACTGATCTTTCATCGCCATAATACATAAGTTATCGTTGAAATTTAAAAAAAAAACCTTTAAAAATGTAACCTAAAGCAATATTTTTCGAATATGGAATTTAAAAAAAAAGCAGCACGACACTGAAGTAGGATACTATATCCAAATATTTCAAGAATCATATAAATTAGTTTAAATTCCCAGCCATTAATATACTAGATGTACTTTATTACGTGTGAAGCGTAATCAAGAGCTGCCCGCGTCCCAACTGTCAACTTATCAGAGTAGAAATTAATTACAGCCGCTATCAATCATGGACCAGCGACAAACTGCTTCAATGTATTCATTGCAGACTCGGAGTTGTTTCACAACAATTTTATCAATGAGTGAAAAATCACGGTGACAGGCTTTTACGGCAACAATATTATATAGAAATTAAAAATTGACTTCGTAAATATTATCATCGTCCATTTTGTAGTTTGTGTCAAAATGTAGCATAAAAGTTTTTAAATTGTAATATATACATACAGTAATAATAGTGACTTACACTCGCTTCGCTTGGGTACGTCCCTATTTGCACGTAATAAGCGTTGCTACAGTGTCATAGGAAAATCTTTTTAAGAGAAATGATTCTGTAATATGTTAATTTCATATAACTTTATATTAGTTTAAGCGCCGCACGCCAATAAAGCTCTCAGTGGGCATGATTTTTTCCGACATCTTCAAATTTTAGCCAATTTACACAAAACCTTAATGAATTATACTCCTAAACCTTCCATGAACCACTCCATCTATTATTAAAACCGTATGAATAACCGTTTGGTAGTTTTAGAGTTTATCCCGTTCAGACAGACAGACGCGGCTGGGGACTTTATTTTATAATATGTAGTGATTGTGTATAACCAGGTTTTTTATTCTTTATTACTTTAAAAAAAATGAAAATGAAAGACACAATGTAAGACCGTGTAATACTAACATGTTAACAAGTTAGACTATACCGAAGAAATAGGTTTCAAAAACTCGACAAAAGACATATGTATATGTATATAAATTATGTGCAGTATATGTAATCAACGTAAGCTTTGTAACCACTAATAATTATCACTATACATAAATGATAATAAGGAATTCCGATTTCGTACGCTGCCACCGTGTTGTACCTACATTTAAATTAATATTATTATTAGTTCATTTCTATGAGCCTCTTAATCTTATAAGTCTTTAAGGTTGAACTTTATATACCTATCTACATTTTACCTAAGATATGTACTGAAAACAATGTCATTTCAGTTGTCACTTCATTCACCCACACAACAAGCGATTCGCCGTCGCTTTAATCAATTACTATTTCTTATTATGCGCCGTTTGAATTATGTTTTAATTAATTTATCTTCTGAATTGTTACCACCTATACTTATCGTTTTATAAACTAAAATGCCAGACAACATATATGTGTATGTATGTATATACACGTATGTATATATAAACAATATATATCTACATATGTATGTATATACATTGGACCAGTTCTTGGCTATATTTGCCTTATGGTTACCAAAGTAAAAAAAAAAATCTGTCTATCTGATGTTCGTTATCACTAATCTCCACGGGAATAGGTTTTAATAGGATTTTTTCAACATGTACTTACATTTTAGCGTATATCAAAAGTGATAACGCATTTTTATCCCGGGGAGAAAGAGTTACAGCGGCTTGGGTAATAGAAATTTTATGAGCGATGTGATAGGGACTGGTAAGTTGGTCTCTACTTATATTCTTAGACTAGCCACTTACCCTCGCTTCACTCGGATGCGTGCCTATAGGTAGGTCTTAATTTTTTTGAGCCGAACACAAATTATTTTTCTAAAATAAAAGTTCCTAAGTTACTGCTTATAACCGTTTCGGAGATTAGCCGGAACAAGCAAATAGAGATAAAAAAATGTGTTTTTTTTTTCTAAGTACCGTACCTTTATGAAGTTCATAAGAATTTAGTAAAAAGCTGTTATTTTGATATACAAACAGATACTTTAATTATATTTATCTGTATAGATATACATATTTAACTAGCGACTTATTATCACTTCGCTCATGTGTCGTCGGTGGATAACAGTAGATATGTGTTTATCTGTATACTAAATTTCAAATCAATTAGAAAAAAAATAATAGGATTAATATATATTCAAACTTCCGTATTTATATATTTATATATTATGTATAATAGTACTCCAATATATCCTAGGTATATAAAAAAATGTTTCGCCATTTCACTTCAAATGAAAATTCGAATGAGCAGTATATACTGAAATCATCGGTTCAAGGTTGTTGAGTTACAAATCTGGCGTGAATGGTAGAGAGTACACTAATTGGGTTAACCCGAACAAAGAGTGTTTATAATTCATACAGATATTTTAATTCTGTAAAAAATACAATTTCATTCAATCACTTCTCAATACTGAAAATTGTCTAAGTTTAAAGATATTAAAAGTAAGATATAATAGCATTATGTACACAAAATCTAAATTATATTTAGTTATCACACAAATGAATGCCCCCAGCAAGACTCGAACCCGCGACCGCTGGCACAGTAAGTAGGGTCACTACAAACTGAGCCAAATGAGTCGTCAAAACTTGTGTACTTTATGTGTTGAAGGGTACACTATTTACTTTAATATTTACATACAAATTATAAATTATACACAATTTTTTAGAATTACGTAGGTATATGATATAAATTAGACAGTCGTATGTTTTCACCAAGAGTAAATAAAATATTTTAGCAATATGCAGACGCAAACAATTTTCAAGTTTTACCTTGGCCAATTAACAAAAACTTTGTTTGTTTTTAGTTGTTTAGTTGTCGATTTAGATTATATTATTTCTTACATCTTATTATTAAATTTTATATGTCTTCAAAATTATTTGAATACAAACTTTAGATAGGTATCTAAATAATCTATATATGTATATAAAATAAAGTCGGGTTTATTACAACATTTATAACTCGAGAACTCCTGAACCGATTTTTAAGATCTTTGTTTTGTTGGATTTGTCTTCACCCCGAATAATAGAATAACTATTAAAACATCGGAAAAATTTACGAAAAAAAGGAAAAAAAAACCTATTCTAAACTAAACGTCATAGTGTACCTAGGGACGAACCTTTTTTTTTAACGTTAGGAAATGCATTTACGCACGAGGTGTGGGACTCACCGGCGAAGCCAGTGCTACCCGCTAAAACCCAACAAAACCTTCCCCCGTCTTAATTGGGCGTCGCAGGATCGCTTACGCATTCAACTACGACGCCCCGACGGCAGGTCTGCCGAAGCAGACCACAACAACCACGGGGTTGCTCCAAGGTCCACTCTGCTATCAGAGAAGTACCAGGAGCAGCCCGCATGGTACACCACCCTCCGAAGAGGGTCACCTCCCACCGCCCACCGAAGCGGGCCACCTCCCTGTGCGTTTCTTGGCTTCGCGCCCGGCTGGATTGCCGGGCACTACTGAGCCCCCCCACCACCACAAGGTGAACACACGTTGGGGGGGGGGGGACCTAGGGACGAACCTGAGCGAAACGAGGGTGAGTCGCTAATATACATATTTATAAAACAACCTTGGTTTAGTTACACCATTTATAACTCAGGAATATCTCGATCGATTTTATGATCTTTGATTTGTTGGATTTGTCTCTGCCCCGCATAACAGAATAACTATTAACACATCGGAAAAAATGATGAAAAAAAAATTACATGGTTAACGCTGACTAACAAATATTTATATCTATTTAAAATGTAGGTATCCCACAACACCCGAGCTAAGTGAGGGTAAGTCGATAGTAATATAATATATGAAAATTTGAACTTTGTTTAAGAACCACTCAAAAATTGATTAAAATATTTTAGTGCCTGCAGACACAAGTAATTTACAAGTTTCAATCTCAAAGAAAAAGTAAAAAGTTTGTTTTTCTTTCGGATATTTCATTTGCATAAAATTCAAGAATTAAAATCTATATTTTATCATTACTTTACATTAGTTTTAACTTTCAATATTCCATTTTACCATAGTTTAGAATGATTTGAATACCAACATTAAGTTATTATCATGAACGAATAAACCACTGGACGAGACATAAAATACAGATGTATGAAAACTCGTTCAACCAAAAGACGCATAACGCACACAAAGATTTTATTACATTATTATACACACAGGTACACAATACAATATTTCTAGTGCTTGAACGTAATCGATAAAATACATATATCGATGAACCAATTAATGACATTTTAGACATTGGTTAGCATAGTCATCATATTTTACATCTTTTAATTTAAAATATCTGTATTTATTATAATAAATTAAAATAAATGAATTAAAGAGGCAATAATAATGTGTCAAATAATAATTATTTTTTAATTTGATTTATATAAATACGATGGCATTGATGGCAGCATTCTGTTGGTCTATAATAATGTTAATGAACAAATGAATATCGGGTGTATATTCCATTAATATATAATAAAAATTATTTTTTAAAGATTAAAAAATATTAAGCTAATTTAATTAAATAAAGTGATTTTGTTGATTCTGTTATTGAATTATTTTAATTGGCAATTGATTGTCTCGGGCAGCTTATAAAAATGTGACACTGTCCTAATATTGCTCAGTTCTTAATAAACATTTGTGAAATTAGGAAAAAGAAAAAGTGATTGCAAATTAAAGTGAGTGTTAGATCGTGAAAGTAAAATAGATCGTGAAAGTAAAGTGTTTTATTACAAATCGCCAACCCAGAAGTTTAGTGCTAAAACATTATTGTTTGATTTTGTGTAATTTATGTGTTGAAATAAAATGATCTTTATTATTATTACAATGGAATAATATTCCAAAGTATATAAATGTGGTATAAAATAAAATAAAAAATTAAGTACACATACTAATTATAATTTTTGCATTTATATTTTTATGTGACTTAGAAAATATTTTTATAAATTTATTGTCATCAGATTGTAGGATACTGTGATAAAAGTATTTTATGTTATTGTACTGTACAAATAACACAATTCGTTCAGTTATTTCGTCAAATATCGATATATTTTTCGACATTGTCAAGCGCTAGTCGATGTCAAATGGACTCACTCGACAGTTTAGTCATTTGTTCTGAATGGTATAATCCAGGGATTTTATGATGGTTGTCAGATGTCAACAATACATAGAAATATCGACTATATTTAACATAGTTGGATAATATGACATTTTATTTTACAATTTTATTAAATTGTGTGATAAATAACAATAAATGTAATAAAATAATGTATTTACAAGTGAAAAGAAACAGTGCTGCTTCCGCCGCTATAGTTTTTACACCATTTAACAGAACATTTAGTCATTTTTGGCAGATTGTTTGTTGACAAGTAAATGCTTGAGACTGACGCAAAAGCAAACGACAAAGGCTGAAATTTCCTGGCTACTAATAAGACAGATAAAGGTACGTCCGCTTAATATGTCTGGTCCAGTGACTTATTCGTTCATGGTTATTATCATGAACGAATAAACCACTTATTCGTTCATGGTTATTATATTTAATATCACATATGACATACATATTTCTAGTACAATACAGTACAATTATATGTAAAATGGTCGTGTAGTATAGAGTAACTTTAAACTAGGCCACCAGGACCAAGTGCGGTGGAAAAATAAAAATGCAAATCTGCGGTCGACTATTTCAAAAATATTACACTTATTAACTTTTAACACTTTAGTATTTAATCGTATTACTTGTATACTTATTACTTGTTGTATTCGTTTTATTGTTGGTAATACTTTTTAAGTGTGAATAACACTTAAAATGAAAGCAAACCATAATGAAAGTTATGTACATATCGTTAGCTCACTATTACAAGGTTCTATGTGTCATTAGCTACAGTTTTGCAAAAACAAACCACTGGATAGCGGCACTATAACTACAAAATATTCAATTTTACATAGTTCTATGTTGTTTTTTTTTTACGATAACAAAATAACGAAGTTCTATGTAAAAATTACTAAACTTCATTAAAATTAACATAGAACCTTGTAATAGTAAGCCAACGAATTATGTGCTTTTATGCAAATTATTTAACTCCTTGAGTAATCATTATCAAAACAACAGATTAAAACTATATAGATAATTCTAAACAATCGAATGGCATAGAAATAATTTATGGATATTGCTACAACACACTCTGATTAGGGCTAATGACTGGTAGCATATGCGATAGATATCGACGTTTAGTAGACGTAACGTGTTCTATACATCTTAAAAATGATGTAAGTGGTTATATAAATAATTATAATTATATTTTATTTCATATTTGTAAGCATTGATGATTATTACATAACAATAATATTATATATGTGGGGTCAATGCCCCTCGAAAAAATATAATGCAACTGTCATAGAAATTCAACTAGCAACTTACACTCGCTTCGTTCTGGTGCGTCCCGTACGTTTTAATTTTTCTGAGCGGCTCCCTAATTCTTTTTAAGTCTAAGTTACTCCTTATAATATTAGCTATCTGCCAGTGAAAGCCCCGTCAAAATCTGCTCAGCTGTTTCGGAGATTAGCCGGAACAAATAGACAGATAGACATTATTTTTAAAAATTGTGTTTTTCTTATAAGTACGGTATACTAATTAAAAGTATAATTTCATATGCATTTAGTAAAAAGCTGTTATTTTGACATTACAAACAGACACTTCAATATTATTTATCTGCATAGATGTACATAATGTATATGCCGTGATAAGCCTTCGTTGTAAAATAGCAGCATCGGAGCGTACATATACTAATAACTATGTATTAATGTTTTGCATACCAACACATTATTACCTTTAAAAAAATAGTTAACACTAGGGACTCACCCTCGCGTCACTCGGCTTCGACCCTGGGTCGCTTCCCCATATAAACTTTCACCCCTATTTTCATCCCCTTAAGAGATTTCCGTGTTAAAAAAAATCTATGTCCTTCCCAGCCACCAGGATCTCAAACTATCTTTTTACCAAATTTCATCTAAATCGGTCCACTAGTTTCGGAGCCTATTCGATACAAACAAACAAGCAAAATTTTTCGTCATTAATAATAATAAATAAATAAATGTGTCAGGACATTAACACAACACCATCTAGTTCCATGGTAAGCTACGAGGCTTGTATTATGGATACCAGACAGTTGATACATTATACATATATAACTTTAAATACATACATATTATAAATATAAACACCCATGACTGGAGTACAAATATTCGTGCTCATCACACAAATGAATGCCCCCAGCGGGACTCGAACCCGCGACCGCTGGCGCAGCAAGTAGGGTCACTACAAACTGAGCCAAACGTGTCGTCAGAATTATAATATTAGAATAGATATATTCTTCATATGCATTTACTTCATACTAAATACTTAACCTCGCCTCGCTCCGGTGCGTCCGTAGTACACAGTACAGACAGTAGCCTATGTGTTACTAGATCATACTCCATGTTTGTACTAAATTACATCTAAATCGTTCCAGCCATTTTATAAAAACTTTGGCATAGTCCAATAATATTTAATATCATATTCATTACTAATTCAATGTTATTGGGAACATTAACTTATTGATTAAATGTAAAGCTAGTCCCTTAGGGGACACAATGGACATCAACTGTGGATGTTTATTGCAGGATGCGACAATTGTCTTATATTGGCTATAACGAACGCACCCAAGTAATATATCTTGTTAAACGGATCTTCATCTACGAGTATTCTATTAGAGTAATAGACCGATGTATTTCATAGTTATTGTTAAAATAAAAAACTTTTACTTGTATACGTTGGAATTGGTAAAGGCTATTTGTTAAATAAATAAAAAATTATAAAGGTACCATGTTCTTGAGGAGTACTACAAAAAGTACGTCCAAATGTACATAATGTGGTTATGAAGTTCCATTTTATTTATTACTAGCGACTTTAGTGCGCCATAGGTGCCTAACAACCTACGAGTAGGTATGGGCTAACTTCAGGGCGTAGTTTATCTTTATACTAAATGTCATCAAACAAACAAACAAAACTATCACATATATTATATAAATATATTTCGCATAATAGACGGACAGTCGGATTATTATTAGTGCACAATTTTATCAATCACAAATCATACAAAACTACCAGTTGGGGCAAATTTTTATTAATTACTATATTTGTATTTGTTTTTTAAGAATATTTACGTTTTAAATAAAACCCGACAGGTGTTTAATTGCTGTAAAGCATTCGAAACGTCAGGAACCAAAAATTAAAATAAATCCACGAAAAATCCGAAAAGATAGTTTTATTTAAAATGTCAAATATTCGTGTAAATCTATCTATTTATTATTTTTTCTAAGAAAGTATTACATAATATTTACGTTATTCTCTCTCTAACATGTACGTAATACATTTGAACATCCTTATTTTAGAACATTAGTTGTTACTTCTTAGTAGTAGGAACGCTTTAAAGTTTTGCCGGCTTTAACCGCTCGCTTCAACCCGCGTCGACCCTTGACAATCATTGTAGTCTTGCAACTCGTCTTGTTTTATTATTCATCTGTCTACTTTAAATTGCCTCAATTTGTAAAAGTTAAGTAGTTAATATATTCAAAGGGTCTCTTGGACAGTCGTCTAACAGATACGGGTAGCGGACGTCCAAAGCATCAAACTTTATTAGTCAATGTCGTTTAAAATGTAGGAACGATTTGTTTCATTTTCTGTAATCACACGTTTATTTTAAACGAGTACCTATGTGTTATTAGTACCTAATTATTGGTAACATTTTATTTACTATTGTATGTGTATAAGCTGACCTTTAAAGTCATTATGTATATTAGATGTTTGTAAGTAAAATATCATATAGGTAAAGTTGTTATCTACAAGTACGCACGTATATGAATCTCAAATATGTATACAATTCAAAACTTACAATTATATTATCAAAAAATCGGAATAAACAATGTATTAGCAGGCCAAGGTTTCATAATATAACAGTAATACAATATTATAAAAAACTAGCTGACCCGAAAGACCTGTAACTGTAAAAAATGTCCCATCCTCAGATTTGTAATTCAAAGATAACATCCTATAGAAAAAGCAAAGCCTCAAAGTCTTATAGAAAAAAGCACTGCTAGTTTTTTTTAGAATTTAACAATTTTCCGATCAAGTTTTCCATTTTTCATCCTAAAAGCTTATTCGAAGTATTACGGACAATTAAAAAAATGCCAAATCGGTCCAGTCGGTCTCTAGTAATGCTCTTACCAACGAAAAGTTTCATTTAAGTTTAATTCTTTATTTAAATATCATTATTTAAATAGGAATGTCAGACAACCAGTTCTCACATTCACAGATAGGCGTCGCTTACAATTTATTAAAAAGACCTTAAAATAATGTATGTATATATGTATGTATTCAGCCCTTTTTAACGTCCCACTGCTGGGCACGGGCCTCCCTTCTATACGAGGGGGATCAGGCCATAGTCCACCACGCTGGCCAAGTGCGGGTTGGCGGACTTCACATGTCTTTTGAAAACTTGCTAGGTTCTCTCAGATATGCAGGTTTCCTCTCGATGTTTTCCTTCACCGTTAAGACAAGTGGTAATCATGTTGGAAATGATTCGCACATGAAAATATCAGAAGTGCGAGACCCGGGATTTGAACTCGCTTCACTCGGTGTCCCTAGCGAGCGCGTTACCACTGGGCTACCACTGCCTTCTTAAAATAATAACTAGAGGCAATACATCATTTGGCAAATAATGTATAGTTGGTAAAATTATATTAGACGAATTAGTATTGCTCATACGTTACAATCGTTTTTTCTTGTCTGGAAAAAAGAGACGACGCCATAATAACTATCTAAAAAAACTGATGTTTATAATATGTTTAAGTGCTTTCAGGTGAGAAACCACTAACCTCATTTCAAAAATGCCTTTTGCATAAAACCAAAGAGAGTTTTTTTGTAGTTTTAGCGCGAGCAAAGCCGCGGGCTCTGCTAGTTTAGAATATAGGTAGATATGTTACTTTTACTTATCTAGGGACGCATCCTAATGAAGTGAACACTTTATCTAAAGAATACTATATAAAATAACATATTTTGCGAGCGAGAATATTACTTCAATAACATGGGTAGGCATTAAACACGTGTTTTATGACATTATTACCTCAATATAGTCAAAAAGGATGATCGAAATACTATATAAAATTATAATCTTTCTGATAAAACATTTAAGAAATAATAATAATAAAAATTATATTGCATTATAAAGAGAAAAAATCATTAAAGAATGTACAGAAAATGGTCTTATCGCTAAAATTGCGAAATAACATAGCTATTATAAATAAAACTATAATAATAAAATATGATGTTGATAAAATTAATTTAAAAACACAAGAGAAGCCGGGAGAAGTCGTTAGTGAATTATATTTAAATGAAAAGGGAAATTTCAAATCATGAAAATCTGGCGTTAACATTCACGGATATGTCTGATGTGACGGCTCGTAATGAATGGCCACGATCTGTGTACACATATCAAAGGTGTTTTCAAATTAATTATGCAATCAAATATGAACAGGCCATTTCATACATTTCTTGAAAATGGCACATCGTTTTAATGTTATATTGCAATTTGCACGCAAAAAAGAAAATGTACCTATCTGTCGATGTCTTATTAAATTTATAGTAACAAGTCTAAATAAATAATGAATATTATAAATGCAAAAGTATGTTTGTTTGTTTATATTTCGTTTATGCAAAAACAGAGCAAGGGAAAGACTTGATATTTACATAAAATATTTTTAAGTCCTGAATCAAAAATAGTTTTCATTTCGGTATATTTCCGGTTTCCATGATTTTTAAGCCTTTTACAAAAAAAAATTTTTTTTTTGGTAACACAGTTGACTTTTAGAAATTGACAGTTTATAATAGTTTTCGCTAATAGAAAGCAACTAATTTTTAGTGCTAATGGCTTCAAAGCGTGCCAGTTCATTCTGTCACATAAAATATACCATTCCAATTTAAAAAAAATTAGCTATTTATAGGTAAGCGATATCAGTTGTAGATAGTTGTCTAAATAAAATAGAAAAAGTACTAATAAGGCCTAATTATTCTTTAACAAATCAGTTAATAAAGCCCAAATTTTATTTAATTATCTCAAACACATATATAGATAAGTATGTATAAATATAATAAAATCTCATACCAATATTGGAATTTGCTATCAAACCTGGTATTCGATATCGTGGATGTCCAAGTGAGAATTATGAGTCGATATATAACTTGGGGGTCATAAATATCGGTTTCTCGTAGCAAAAAGCAAGTCGTAACAGAATGCGGGTCTCCCATGCTTTAAGATTATCTATAATTATTATTATTTGGTTTTCTGCACATATACAACAATGTAAAAATAAATAATTCAATCTATTTAAATTATATGTTATTTAATTAAGGCAATTAAACATAATTTTTGAGTAATTTAAATTTAATTGTAAACCTTGACATGTGAATAAATATGTACCAATTTTAAACTTAACTTATTTGTACCAAGTTCGAACAGCCTGTGAGTAACTAACTAGATCAAAAATAACCGTTATTAATAAATACGTATTTAATAGGTAAAGGCTTGCAAAAGAATTTTCTTTCCCTAAAATAAGTTATATTAATAATAAAAATATTCTTCATAAAGCCAAAGAATTATTGTAAAACAGTTTTACAGGTTAAAATCCAGTACAAAATTATTTTATGTACAAATAAAAAAGAATTACATGCCATATCAAGCTTCAGAGCTGTATTCCGAAATCGAATCACGTATGTTCTTTAAAATATGACGCCATTTCAAAGTATGCTGCTAGTTGGTAAGTTCAATTTCGCTAACATTTCTAAGAAGTGCACTGGGTGCCTTTACTGCATTAAGTATTGGATACAGTCTAATATCGGATTTTGAAGCAACCTGTAGGAATGTAATATCCGGTATTTTTAAATATTATATGACTTTTAAAACATATTAGGTATAGCTTTATAGTATTTCTAGTTTGTTAATGAAATATGCCAAAAGGTGTCAAAAAAGGTATCTCGGACTGTTATTATAAATGCGAAAGTTTGTGTAATTGTGTGTCTGTGCGCGTGTGTCTGTGAGCGCGTGCTTGCGTGTATCTTTGTTTCTTCTACGCGCCGAAACGACTGGATGTTATTACAATAAATAAATGGATTAAATTAAAAATTTGAAAAACTTCGGCATGTAATTCGCCATTTTGTGGTGGCGGCCATCTTGGACCGGTTTTCATCAAGCATAGCTAAGGACACTCCCGACTAACTCACCTTACCGTTCTGGAGCTACGATGCCACACACAGACATACATACATAGACACGTCAAACTCCGTCGTTTTTGCTTCGGGGGTTAATGAATTTTAGAAATGGAGTAACGCATAGTCTTCTGTTAGGCACCTAGAGACTAAGAGTCACTTGCTTAAGATAAATTAATGTAATTTTTATTAACATATCATTTTTAAATTTAACGTCAGGAAAAATAACAATTGCGCTTCTTCCTTTAATTAATAACTTCCTTAATTTACTTCACTGAAGTATTCGATGCATCGTGTTTTTTTTTTACCTTACACGTTATTTTAAATACGGAAATATGATAATGTTTATATAAATATTATAATATAATGGAACTTAAACTTTGAATGAAAATTATATTTTTGCTTATTTTAATCAACTAGATATTACAGATACAGCGTATCTTGAAAATTCTCTTTTTGCCGCTCAATCGTTTTTATAGTCTATTTATACTGTCACAAACATTGTAAAATTACATTGTAATATATTTTTAAAATAACATCCTTTGAAAAGTTTATTTTTAATCAAATTATCGGGAGAATTTATTGTGTGCCGTAGCCACTTGTAATTCTATCCGCATGTCGGCTGGAGTGGTCGCAACAATAGTTTAAGAAATCGGTCACCGCTTTGCACTTATTGGTCCACACGGTCCAATTGATTTAGTTGAAACATTCCTTCTAATAGGGTTTAATTTTGTGAGTGCTTTCAACAGTTTCTTTTTCAGTATAACTAAAGGCGTTGATTACATCATTATTATACTGTTATATAGTAATCTTAATTGTCTTTTTAAAAGTTAATTTGATATCCTTACTTATATTACATATGGCACTTATTAATGTGCCACTGCTGGGCATAGCACCTCCCTTCGCTGACCAAGTGCGGGTTGGCGGACTTCACATATCTTTCGAAAACTTGCTTTGTTCTCTCTTAAGATGAAGGTCTCGTCACAATGTTTTTCTTCGCCGTAAGGCGAAGAAGTAATCATGTAAAAAATATTCGCACATGAGAATTAGACTTAAATTTACGAGTCACTTGATTAGAATTACGAGACCCGAGATCTGAACCCGCTTTGCTCGGCTTTTCAAGCGAGCACGTCGTCACTGGGCTACCAATACCCTCTTTATTCTTTCGGGACGAAGCAATAGATAAACAGTTTTTTTTTTCTATATTCCAGATTTGAATTGGAGTGTCAGTAATATTAGCGTTACATTTAAATAACGAAAAAGTGACTTGTACAGTACAAATTACTTAACGTTTTTTAATAATCAACTTTTATATATATAAGAAACTAACATTGCCCGCGGCTCCGCCCGCGTTCAAATGGCCAAAAACCAAATTCTTAGGTTTTACATATTAGTATACTCTTACAATGCAGTTTTTGTATTTTTTCTCAGAAATGAGATATTTTCCCGTGGTCAAAAGTATCCTATATGTTGACCTGGATAACCAGCTATCATCATACAAATTTCATCAAAATCTGTCCAGTGGTTTTCTCGTGATGCGTTAACAGACAGACAGACAAAATTTCTAAAAACTATAGATTCGGACTCTGTATCGATAATAATGTCTATTTCAATTAGATTTTCCAAAAATATTTAATGTACAGATTCGACTTAGTTACAATTTTATTATATGTGTAGGTTAATAGTAATAAGGTGTAATTTAAATAATACTATTCCAACTATAAGATAGTTTTTACTAAAATATCAATCAAGATCATACAGTTGAAAATTATATTATATATATTTTAATTTTCTGTTAACCTAGATATGTATTCAGCCCTTTTCTTAACGTCCCACTGCTGGGCACGGGCCTCCCTTCAATACGAGGGGGATCAGGCCATAGTCCACCACGCTGGCCAAGTGCGGGTTGGCAGACTTCACATGTCTTTCGAAAACTTGCTAGGTTCTCTCAGACATGCAGGTTTCCTCACGATGTTTTCCTTCACCGTAAGACAAGTGGTAATCATGTCGGAAATGATTCGCATATGAAAATATCAGAGATGCGAGACCCGGGATTTGAACCCGCTTCACTCAGTTACCCAAGCGAGCGCGTCACCACTGGGCTACCACTGCCCTTACATATAATTTTTATAAAAAAAATAATTTATAGTCCAAAAACGGCCCGAAGCAATCATGAAGATACATCATACAAAATTGATTAAAACGATTTACGATGCGGCGAAGATAAGGTTATGTAAAACGGTTTCCTTTAGGTTTGGACCTCTAAATATATGATTTCAGAAGTATCCCAACAATCTGTACATATATGAATAAATCTTGTAAGGTCAGTTCTACATTATGATTTATTTCATATGGTATTCAAAGTCTCAGAATAAAGAATTAATACCTATAGTTTCTTAGCTAAAAAATGTCAAAGCCAAAAATAGTAGCGTGATTTTGCTATTATACTACTACTTTCCTTTTTGCCATAAAAAATGTTTACTTTATTTAAAGATTAAGAAAATAAGAAAAACTTTTATATAGGTAATAGTCGTTAATTTACCTACAATTTTTGAGAAGAAATATGTATGAAGAAATATAATAATGTATAGTATGAATAATACTATATTCTTTTGTATTAACATTAGTTCTCGTCTCTGTACGCAGATTAGTCACAATATCATGGGTTGTATATTTTTGCGCTACACATCTTGCGGAACTTTTCCTTACTATATACTTTTTCCAAATTTAAAGTAGCTTAAGTCACTCCTTATAACATCAGCTATCTGCCAATGAAAGCCCCGTCAAAATCGGTCCAGCCGTTTCCGAGATTAGCCGGAACAAACAGACAGAAAATTTAAAAAAAATGTTGTCGTTGTTGTTATAAATAAGTACTATATGTACCTTCATACGGATTTAGTAAAAAGCTGTTATTTTGACATTACAAATAGACAGTTTAATTTTATTTATCTGTATGGATTACTGTTTGGCTTTATGTTTAATTCTATGAAACTTTAAAAGAAAACACTCTAAGAAAGTATTATTCTATGACACTGTTTATATTTTCAATCGTCGCAAAAGATATACATACATACATATTACATAGGCTTAAATACATGAAAAACAAACAAATTAAAGTTTTATAGGTAAATTAAATATCTCAATTATTATATTATCATTTTTTCTTCAGTCAGGTTATAGTTATGTTAGTAAATAATTTTTATCTGATTTTTCTGCAATAAATAGGTTATAAAGTGCAATAATAATTTTTCAAATCAGACAGAAATTTCTTTGGTTTTATAACATTAATCGGACTAATATTATAAGCGCAAAAGTTTGTATGTGTGTATATTTATTACTACTTCGTACAGGAAAGACTGGACAGATTTGGATGAAATTTGAAACTTCACCTGGAGTAACCCTTGGAATACTTTTAGGCGAATAATATAAAATGTCAACCCTATATTATATATTACAATAGAAATAGTACATCGAAATATTAAAACCTTATTTGCTCATCGTCTCTGGTATTAAGCTTATAAACTAACGGAACAAATCAAAGCGTCACGACCAGTTGTGGTGAATGGTCAACTATCAACCAAACGACCCGTAATCGAACTTTACTAACTTTGTGGATTAATCCTAAAATTGTTTGTTTACTAAGACTCTTACTGTAACATAATTTTTTTTATTAGATTCAGATATTATCGGACTACTTATTATATATGCGAAAGTTTGTATGTCTATATTTCAGTGTCTATATATTTGTTGCTCCTTCACATCGAATCGGACAGATTTGGATGAAATTAAGTACACGTGTAAGACTATGATATAATAGAAACGCTAGTGATATTATGAAAAAAAAAACATTTCTACGTTCAGAAAACCTATGTTACTACATTTATTTATAGTTTTTCTATTCTTAGAAATAAAGAGTTCATTCTCATACTAATTTATTTAATAATATATTATTGATAATAAAGCGTCACAAGTCTGAAAATGTCAATAGAACAAATTGATATGTCAAAACCAGTTGTGATAGGGTTGACTATAGACAAAACATCCGTAATCAAACTTTACCAACTTCCTTCTTGTATTCAGCCTTTTTAACGTTCCACTGCTGCACGGGCCTCTCTTGAGGATGAGGAGGATCAGGTCATAGTCAACCACGCTGGCCAAGTGCTGGTTGGCGGACTTCACATGTCTTTTGAAAACTTTTGGTTCTCTCAGACATGCAAATTTCCTCACGATGTTTTCCTTCACCGTTAAGATATCATCGGTAATCATGTTGGAAAATGATTCGCGCATGAAAATATCAGAGGTGCGAGACCCTGGATTTGAACCCGCTTCACTCGGTTTCCCAAGCGAGCGCGTTACCACTGCCTTCCAACTAACAATTATGCAATTTATTCTAATATGAATAAATGTTATTACTATATAAGGATGAACGGCCGGATAGTAATAAAAAATTTATACTCTGCGCGTCTTTATAATCAAACAAAGTAAATTTACTTCAAACTAGATCCCTAGATTACTTAATTGCTACTTGTATATTAAGCTCAGCTAAAACGTATCATGTATAATGTAGTTACCTAGCCAATGAAATACGAACACATTTATGAGATAAGAATATATTTATGACTAGCGGCTCACTCTCGGTTCGCTCGGGATCACCTCTAGAAAAACAACTCTATCCCACGTGAACCGTACATTTTTACGGGATAAAAGCCTATGTGTTAATCTGATGTATGAGCTATGTTACTATAAGGTTTCATTGATAGGCATTCAATCGTTTTTGCGTAAAAGAGTAACAAACGTTCATACCAGATTCCAGACAACAAACAAACAAACTTTCGCATTTATAATATTGGTAGGATTATATATAATATTAGTAGGATGTAACGAAGGAATAAGAAAAATAGGCCAACTTCATTGTGCAAAGTACTTTATGGTTAAAATTGCTTATCAATAACATAATTATTTACTTGAAACATAACGCCTTGCAGTAAACTCTTCGATAAAGGGAAAAATCTATTCTGCACGAGTCCCCTTACAACCTCTTCTGAATGTTACCCCAGTTTATTACAAATTTATAATGTTACAAGTTACTACCGTTTCTGAATCTTATCAGCCCACATCGAGGCGAAAAAAGGGGCTGGTTTAAAAAAAAGTTGTTTATGGTTTCAATACATAGATATTCTAGAGAACGGTTTTTATATTCTTAGATTAAATTTAATAATTTAAGAATTAATAATTAATTTTAGAATTAAAATGTCTTCAAAGTTATAAACATCACACATAGGTACCTAAGTTTAAAGGAGCTACAATGGACCAAAACTGGTCGACGTAGCTAGGGCCGACCTCGGTACCTAAGGTACCTAATGTATTTACTAACATCTATTGTATATATTAAATCATAGTAAATTATCGTACTCATCTAAAAGTTATATCTACATATATTTTATGTGAATATTTGTTGATTAATTACAGATCTCGATAAGGATTTTAAAATTAAATTTCTAATCAATTAAAATGGGAAATCAATTATAATAATACTTTCTTAGATTTTTGCGAATATTTTTATATTTCTAATAAAACTATCTTTTCGGATTTAATTAGTTTTTTGACATATAGTTTAGATAGCTATATAGATTTTATATAGTACTATGGAACTAGATGGTGCTGTGTGTTAAAGTCCCAACATATTTTTATATAGTAGTTACCTACAGACAGTAGCTACCAACAAAATTAAATAATGTTTTTAGAAAGATACAAAAATGGCACCAAAGAAGGTACATACTTTAGAATATTTGTTAATTTTAATTCTTAAATATTAAGAAAAAATCATAGTTTGATTTGAAACGGGTAATCGAAATTATAAAAAAAAATAACTTCATCAGGCAATGATACACAAACAAACAACCCTATTAACATATATATAATAGAACACTTAACTAGAAAAGTATATAAATAAGGCAGTCTATATATGTAGCTTCAATAATAATAATCATAACAGTATCTACAAGTTGTGCTCAACTGACGCGCGGAGTGCGGAGGTCGAATTCATTGCTCTCAATTGACTGGGCTGGAGATACGATTCATTGTGTTCGCAAGTGGGTGAATCAATTACTAAGATATATATACTTTATGAAATATGGAAATCCTCTTATATTGAGCTTTTTTTTTAATCTTTACTCGTTTTAATTTGCAAGGTAGATATAGGTACAGCTTTTACTTCGCTATTCGCTTTACGACCAGTAGGTATAAAAGAAATAGATGTTTTTTTTTTAATCTAGCTGTAGCAGGTCATTTACAGCGTAGTGGCCTTTGAAACGACACTAACGTGTTTTTTTATTAATATTACTGTTTAGTGTGGTATAAAATTTAATATAAACTGAGAACTCGTCTAACTTGGAACCATATAAAGTCTACCTTTGTCGATATCAGTATAGATACCCTAATTCATAAATTCGTTGCTCTAATGCGAGCAACTGGAAGGCGAAACCTGGGCAGGCTTCCACAAGGTAGAACGACGACTTGTACAATGTAGCTGGAATCCACTGAATGCGGATCGCAAAAGGTCGGCGGTCATGGAAATCTTTACGGGAGGCAATGTCCAGCAGTGGACGCGTTTCGACCGAGATGACGACGATGCGAACAAAAGATTAACAAATTAAATTATATTTCTGAAAGTATCCCTTACTATACACCGACTTACTATGAAAATATTAAATACATATACGGTATAGGTATATTTTTAATATTTTGGTATGGCATACGGTAATATACCATAGTATACAGTAATATACGGTAATATTTTGTCATTTTACCATTTTTATATATGTACTTGATTATAATTACTTTTTATTTTATTTGTTCACATACATAAAAGTGTTTTAAAATATAAAAAACGTCAGTATTTATCCAGTTTCGGTCTCCTAAAACTACGGTCGCGCCTTCTCAAATACTTACGAGGGGAAAAAAGGGACTGACCACTTAAAGAAAATCGCATAATTGAAGAATAGTAAACGATGCGTAAAGTGGGGGCGAACCCTTGAAAATAATTCTCGAGACGGAGACGTGCCTTCATCGAAGGTCACAGGAAAGGTTCATACATCATAAGCGGTTCAAAAGATTAGGAAGTGCGTGTCAAATGACTGTTCCCATTGTTGATGCCCTGTTATTTCTGCCAATCATATTTCAATTTTACAATGTCGAATGTATATGGAAATAATACTTAATTCGGTATTTTCATAGAAGTATTGTGTCAATTAGACTAAATATCTTCGAAGTTGTAAAAAGTCAATTAATTCCTTAGACTCTATCTCTTTAGGGAGTTGTTCATGTATATAATACATCTTTACAGATTAAAATTCCCGATCACTAGTGCTTTTAACAAAACAATTCGAATACTATTTAAATAGTATATTACCTTGATTTAAATATCAAGGTTATGCACTCGACTCGTTCCAATTGCTCGATACTTAATGTTTGAAAAAAACATTACGTGTTCTAAATATTTTATACTCTGAAATAAATAGAAATAATTGTAGAATAATCCTAACATTCTTAGGCCAAATTATCTCTAAAAAGTTGTATTCTTTTGCGTATTTGTATTTGATTTTCACGGCCCTGAATTTTTAGTACATTTTATTTTATAATAGCTTCGCTCTAGTTCGTCCCTAGGTACGTTTTGACGGTTAGTATGAAATACAAATCTTTGAATTTCTCGTCTTTTCTGTACTATAATATGCATATATTATACACACAAACCTTCCTCTTGAATCACTCTATCTATTAAGAATACCGCATCAAAATCCGTTGCGTAATTTTAAAGATCTAAGCATACATAGGGACATACAGACAGCGGGAAGCGAATTTGTTTTATACTATGTAGTGCTATGATATTATTACACTAACGACTTAACCTCGCTCGAGTGGATCCTTAATTGTCTAACAGTAACCTATATATTATTCCGGGCTATGGTCTATATGTGTACTAAATTTAATTAAAATCCGTTAAGCCGTTTCAGTATGGAGGAGTATACGCACACGTCTACGCAGACGCACGTACACATACAAACTTTCACATTTAAAATAATAGTAATAAAGAATAAATTAATATGTTAGGACATTAACACACAGCAATGTCTAGTTCAATGGTATGAGGTCTGTGTTATGGATACCAGATAGATTGTACACTACACATATATAACTTTAAATAAATACATACATATTACAAATATAAACACCCATGACTGGAGTACAAACTATATAGTGTAACATTATAACAATTATTTTCTTGCTTAATCCAAAAAAAAATCATTTAGAAAACACGTTATAATACAACCCAAAACAACTCATCACACCTATGTATAATGTATATTCTATCTATTCCATACTAAACGTTAAAACATACCTAGCGATGAACCCGAGCGAAGCAAGGTTGAGCCGCTAGTGTATTTTCAAAGAAATATTACTTTCTTGAGTCATATCTACTAGTACAATATCATTAGGTCTGTACACTTTCCGTTCGCAAACTTTTACCCGTTGCAATTAACCACTAATGACAAAGCAGAGACCTTTTTGTGTCGTATGTGCTCATTCATCTTCTAACCGTCGTCTAAGCAGAAGCTGCACTCTCATTTATGTGATACATTCTAAAATGTTATTTACCATCTATTGTAAAACTTAAGTCTAATTTTAGAAAATCGACATATTATACCTAATTTTTTTTATTGTTTCCGATGTCTATCGTAGATATTTAGGCATTGTACTCATTAAACCACTAAAAGGTAACAAAGAGACAGACAAAGATCTACTATTTACAAAAATTTAGTATCTCATAGCCATAAAAATTAATTAGTTTTTGTAATAAAGAATTAATTTATAATTTGAAAAAAAAAACTATGTGTATAATGTATATACTACCATGGAGTCTCATCACGAACAAAGAAAAATTAGTTCAAATAAATGTCAAATGGTTGAAGTTACATAAGATTTGTTATTAAAGTTGTGTTTAATTAACAAAAGATAAAAAAATGAACTAAAAAAGGTATATTATTGTTTTAAAAAATATTCTAAGTGAAATGAAATAATGGGCTCGTAAATCAAATTTGCGTAATTTTACTGATTATTGAAGTATCAGCAACCAGATGATTGGTTTGTAGCGCTATTCACAGATGTAGCTTTCACTTTTTATGAATCAAGGTTAAAAATGGTTAAAATTACGAATTGTTTGTTCTTATTCGAATTATATAAAATAAAATAGTTTAACTATTTGCGAATCAATGACATCTATTATCTTTTCAAGCAAAACAAAAATATCTCGAAGAATAGCCCGAATTAGCGCTGTTCATTTTTTTTTTATATGAGATGAGGCATCATGCATGCATCAGGCATATGTACTAGAATAGTATTATGTGATCTGTGATACTACTATATAATATGTACATATACAGCGATATATTACATAACAAATTGCTTACATATATAAAATATTTCATTTTACCTATTTTAAAAACATATTTTACGTTAGTTCACACGTAAACAGAGAAGAGTAGTAAAACTCTCAGGTACATTATTACTCGTAAAATTACGGCACTTAGCGCTAACCGCATTTTCCTTCATAATCAAAAATTTAAATCAGCTTCCGTCGATCCACGATCCTGGGGAGATTTTTTTCCTCTACTGCCATTTTTGGCGGTATTACTTTTAAATGAATATTCATTCAGTGCGAAATCGTTTAGAGATAATAGATTGAGGTTCATATTAAGCACGCAATGAATTATTGATGTCGGTTAGGATAGGAATGCGGTATCGTTCACTTTAGAAATATTAATTGCTCTTGCAATTAAATATTTTCATCATTTTTCAGGTTTTTAACACCCGATATAAAAATGGGTGATTATTCGCAGGTCTGTTCACGCGTCACAAGCTATTTTCTACGAGCTGAGTAGAATAAATTTAAAGTTACATATTACATACAAAGTATTAGGTGACTCTTACTCTCGTGTAGAGTAAATAAATGCTATGTTGTATCCAATAAAAGGATTTTAATAGCATAAATATTTTTACACATACACAATTATATATGGCTTAAAAATATCATAAATCGCTTTAAATCGACTAAGAATAAATACTTTCCATACAAACTTTGCTTTATCGTTTCACGTCCTTGGGGACTGAATTTCAAAAAACCCTTCCTTAATGGTTACAAATATATCGTTATACGCAAGGGTCTAATTTTATATTGTATAATAATAATTGTGGCACGCACTTGACCACATTCAAACTGCTTAGCACTTCTTATACTCTTAAATGTACTTTACTTTCTTATACACTATGGCAGAATATTCCCTCTATTCTTTGGGTGAGTGATGTTTGAACGTTTATAATTAGACGAGTTATGATTATGAAAAATTATAACATAATGGTGCTAACAATGTTACGTGTTACTATGTTTTATATGAAATTAACTCCAAGTAATATAAGCAAGATACGAAATTATACTGTAAATAAATGTTTATTTTGTATATATTATGTTGTTTATTATTAAATTATGACAGAAGTTTATAATCTATACTAATTAATTAATTAATATTATAAAGTTTGTGAGTTTGTGACGTTGTAGGGGGTAATCTCTGGATCTACTGAACTGATTTAGATGAAATTTGGTAAAAAGATAGTTTGAGATCCTGGGAAGGACATAGGATACTTTTTATCCCGGAAATCATTCCTTAAGAGGGGGAAAATGGGGATGAAAGTTTGTATTGGGAAACAAGCTAGGGAGGAACCCGAGCGAAGCGAAGGTAAGTCGCTAGTATATTTATATTTTACTAGGTAGTACCAAATTTGTTAATATTGGAAGTTGATTTAACCTACTCGTAACTGTGGTATAGCTTTGAAAATTTGTGAACGATATCTAAGATACAAATATTTTATGCCACCGAGCTGTCTGAAGATGTTGTGTGAGAAGGTGGATCTTTTCAATGGCTACTATGACCTAGGATGAACTTGAAGTTAAGCAGAAGTATCATTAAGACCACATGAGTCAGTGTAATATAAAGCGGACTACTTATGTTCTTTGCGGAAGATTAAGATAAGGTTTCTAACACTATTTTTCGTTAATTAATAATTAGTCCACGCTAATGTGGCCCAACTTTAAGTCATAAGGAAAAATAAATATATGACACGATAGGCATTTTCATTAAGAAAATTAAAAACAGAAAACATTCGCAACGATATTTATTAATTGCGCGATGCGTTCTGTACCCCGTAGTTTAAATTTTCGCAATTAATAAGCTTCCTGCTAAGAATTGTTAATCAATTGTGAAATTACTATCTATACTAATTATTCTAATGTGAAAGTTTGTGAGTATGTATGTTTGGATGTTTGTTACTCTTTCACGCTAAAGCGGTTGAACGGATCTGGATGAAATTTGGCACAAAGATAGATTATAGTCTTGAATAACACATAGGCTACTTTTTATCCTGAAAAAATATACGGTTGCCGTGGTAGTTTTGCCTTTGTTTTTCTAGAGACGAACCAAGCGAGGGTGAGCCGCTAGTTTTACTATAAAAATCAATGCATAAAATTGAATTACTTAAGATTTTTCTATTATACGAGTAATATAGGTATAATAGTTACAGTTTTATCGAAGAGTTAAATCTGAATGAACTGAATACTGAACTGAAAATACTTCCTATGACAAGTATTTCAGTTCAATATTCAGCTTAGCACATGCACAAGTTTTGAGCTTTTCCGCTGTCGCGTTTGCTTTGGATGGCTAGGCCCATCGGACGCTTATCAGACGATGGCACCCGGTCGAAGCGGATTTAACACGGAGATGCACGCCTATTATGTGGACTCAGTTATACACTCAACGTACGACCACGATAACATCTACTGAATTTTGTCATGGAAAATCGAAATCAACACTAACTAAAACATATCAAGAGAGATAATAAGAGAGCAAGTCGATGGGAGTATTTTCAAACCATTTTCACATTATGTTTTACAGCGAATCTAAAACTGGCACATAAGCTTTTGTAATGCTGTTTAATAATTTTAGAATATTTTAAGTTTAATAAACTAAGAGGAAGTACGGCATATTGTTTCTAAGTAAATTATATTAATTAATAACCTAAAGAAGGTTTGTAAAACAAGATTTATACTTCACCTGAACCCCATTTTGAACAATAATGTGAAAAATCTTTCCTTTGTTATTTATTATCTCAAATATAAATCACTGATCAAATTTGTCATGAAACGTATTGATAGTACAATTCCGAAAAACGTAGTTTGGTCGTTTTGTTGCCAATTTGTACGCCATATTAAGTGTCAATCGATGGTGCTATATCTGAAGATGCGTGAGTGATAAAGCTAAGTATTTTGGAAAATGCAGATCCAGATGGCACAATGTTTTCTGTCGATATATATATATATATATATATATATATATATATATATATATATATATATATATATATATATATATATTGTATATATGTGCCTCAACGATCCCGGCTTAGAAGTTTGTAAAAGGTGATTTTTAATTATTACTGTCTAAGATATAATATTATAGTTCATACCTACTAATTGAAAGCAGAAGTTGTAGTGAATACCTTTAACATATTTTTGAGTGAGGATTTATAGCTAGGTACGACTAATGAATGTAATAAAAAGTATTACAGCTGTAATATTATAAGAAAATGATGTAAATATGTAGAGAGAAAAGAAACCTCGACCAATTTTTGAAGCAAATAAATAATATGATATATTTACTTAGAAACTGTGGGAGTTTTGTAGACGGTTGTTGATTAATACACAATGAATATTAATTTCTAAGAAATTACGAACCCATTTGTTTCAGTGAAAATAAAATTGTTTCTGAGATGACAACGGATAAAGCACCACAATTAATAAAACTTTCCGAGTTGTTTACTTATCTAATGACTTGATCAATTCAGACTATAAATCTTTTCCAGGTAGAAGTGTCATTCTAGATATTAAAATAGTAAAATATATAAGTAAAATAATTTAAAATGACTGCGTGTTCGTTAACCGTGGCCACTTCCTTCGAAGTCCAGGGAATTGCGTGTTTAAAGCCCGTGACGAACTGACGGTTTGTTTGTGTTTGTATAATAAGTTCTTACACGAACTCACAAATTCCCAGTGGCAGACCGTGGTCGTAGTTTCGTCCCAGGAGCTTGAATTATGAACTAAGTTGTTCAAGATTGAAAATTGTAACTTTCAACAATGGCGACTTACTTTCGACTAGCTAGGTAATAAGAACCGTTTTTCTTCGTCCTCTAGGGAAAATATCCAGAACGGTTGATTTTTTTCAATTTTTGCTCACAAGTTCTCTCAGACTTCAAATTCAACAAGGTCTAAGTAGTAAGGGTTCACGAGTGCTGCATTTGAATGGAATAAAAATTCATTTTCCAAAGTAAGCGATTTTATTATTTGTTAAGTTGATACCTAAATATATTTCTTAATATACTTATTGCAAGATTTGCGAATTGGTTTATAAAACTGGCTGTTAAATTTTAAAACAAATGAATAACCATTATGTAAATTAAATGTAAACAAAGTATGAATATACTAAATTTATTTATGACTAAATAAAATTTACTCTATTATGTGATTGAGTGAGCATCCGCAAAATACAATTTCATCACGACGCAGTAAATTTAATCACTTATAAAACAATTGCGTATATAAAAGCACACTATCACCTGAAGTCAAATGATTTTTCGTCAACTATCTATCTATACATATAATAAAATAAACCTTATCACCCAAGTTATTCCACAATAATTATATTAACTATTATTATTATGCATTATATTATGTAGATATATATTTGTGTATGTAGTAGTATGTAACTGTCTCGGTGGTGTAGTGGGTAGCATTTACGGCTGCACACTCGGAGGTCCTGGGTTCGAGTCCCGGGTCGGGCCAAGTTTAGTCATTGAGTCTTTCTGTATAGTAAGTCTCAGTAACAGTCCGGAGTTAGGAAGTTGGTGGTGTTTCACCCCCGTGCCTCGGAGAGCACGTAAAGCCGTCGGTCCTGCGCCTTAACTCTCACCGGTCGTGTCGAGCAGTCGTCCCACCGGAGTATGAGAGTGACAGGAATAGAGAGTGCCCTTGTGTCTGCGCGTACACTTGTGCACTATAATATCTCCTACGCAGTTGGCTAGTCTCAATGAGATTGGCCGCCGTGGCCGAAATCGGCTAGGAGAACATCAGTATGTACATATGTATGGTATTTAATATGTATCATGTTTTATTATATGTATATATAATATATATTAATTTAAGTATTTATATTTGAGTAACTGCACTTTAGCCTGCTTTTAAATACTATCTCTCTAACTCACTTAGGTTGACTGGAAGAGATCTCTTCTAGAGATAAGTCCACCTTTGCTAATTTTATTATTTTTGTTACTCTCTGTATTCTACATATAAGTGCAACAAAGAATAGTATATAAAAAAACTGAGTCGAATTTGTACATTAAATATTTTTTGGAAAATCTTATTGAAATAGTTATTATTATTGATACAGAAGCCGAATCTATAGTTTTTAGAATTTTTATTTGTCTGTCTGTCTGGGAACGCATCACGAGAAAACCAGGACAGATTTTGATGAAATTTGGTATGATGATAGCTGGTTATCCGGGTCAACATATATGATAGTTTGTACTGCGGGAAAATATCTTATCTCTGACAAATCTATACTAAACGTTAAAGCGTAGCTAGTTAGCCTGTAAAAGCTATATCACTAGAGTAATAAAGCGGTTCTCCGTGTCTCGAGTATGAAAAGTGGCACTATTTTGTAATTATTTTAACGCGAAAAGCTCAAATTGAAATGAATTTCTTCTCGTTTTCAAGTTAGTAAGTTGAGGCAGCTACTTACTGCGCGTTGAGAGCTATAAATTCAGGCTGCTCCGTAGTACGTTTTATAATGAAAATTATACATTTAGTAAATTTTCATTCAAATGAATAATTTAAATTGCCGGTTTTGTTTACATAAGTTTAAAATAGTTTTTTTTTGTTTTTTTTTGTATTTTTTTTTTAAACAAAAACTCTTCCTAGCTTCTATCAGAAAAAAAACATGTGTGTGTACTTATGTACGCACTTAAGACAAACAGAACAAAAATAGCAGAATTATAAAAATTTCATCCCGTACGTCACAACTCTCTGTATGTAAAAGGAATGATAAATTAATAAAATAATTAAATAAGGTAGGTATATTAGGCATATAACAATATATTTATAGGATATCATTTAAGGAAAGAATATCATATTAGATATCACTTGTTAGACAATAACAACGGTTACCATGGCAACAAACCGTTATCAGCTAACTTCATCATGTCGCATTTCGGATGTCGGTATGCGCGCGCATCGTAAAAATTTTACTCTCATATTTTTTTCCAAACGTCCTAAAACAAGTATAACTTCAAAAACTAGCAACAAACGCTGTGTTTAAATATTACTAAAATACATAAGTCGTAATTATTAATCGTATGTATTAAATAAAAATATTTATTACAGATAGACGAATATATAACACACACTGTGTTATATATTTAGTTTTGATTTACATATTTTGGATAACTGCTTTGATGAAATATTCACAGGTTGGTGACGTCACACCTGCGTTGGTGGTAGTGGATTTGGATATGTTTATATCGGTACAATATTATGAAAATGTGATCTGATCTCTATTTTACAGCCAGAAATAAACTTAGGGTTACTTACACCATACAAAATAATTTGATTATTATATAGTAACAAACGTCAAATTGTACTTTGCTTAACAATTTTTCGTTATGTAAATTGAGAAATTTAAAATCAAGACGTATACAAATGACCTTTATATTTTATTATTTTATGAGACTCATAATGCAGGTAAGGACAGGTTAAATAAAAACGACTGTAAAAAGGCATTTAAAATGTACAATGTTCTCTTTTATGTGTTAAAAATATCTATTCTAGTACGTACTTTTAAACTAACAAGAATATTACGTGTTAAAAATGAAAATGCCATCTGTTCACAGGAACTTGCGATTGCTGTGCGTAAAAACGCGTGTATACGTTCATTTATGTTAGTATTTTTATTATAATATTTATTCTTATATAATTATTTATACGATTTAAAAATTATTATACTTATTTTTAACCGACTTCCAAAAAGGAGGAGGTTCTCAATTCGACGAAATCTTTTTTTATGTATATCACCGATTTGGATTTTTTTTTGTTTCAAAGGGTATTATACTTCCCAGGTGGTCCCATATAAATTTTATCAAAATCGGTCAAGCGGTTTTTTTTTAAATCAACAAATTTTCGTCAGTAACATTAAAAGATTTTAATGAAATTTCACAAGTGATTTGTAATATAATTACTTGTGACATGAGAAAATATATTTGTATTAATAATATACCAGATCATAGATAGCACTTTCTGAAATACTAGATAAAATTCTCAGTTTGAACATCACGAAAGTGGTTTCGCCAATAAATATGAAAATAAAATTGATGATAAAGTAGCGAGAAAGCTCTATTTTGAAAATGCTAAAGTATATTTACTCAACCGCAACAGTCTAAATGCAATGAATAGGGAGTCTTATCTATGGTCTTTAGTAATTGATGGACATTTATTTTCCATGACAATAGGGTGCGATATAACGAAAATTTTCTTTTTCGTAAAACAAAACGTCCTGCTGTATTGTGTGGTGCGGCAGCTGGGGACGGAGCGGCGCGGCGTTGCGGATGTCCGTCGTCTGAATGATACACTCGAGCGCTGACGTGAAGGCCGGTACTCACAATACTACTAAATAATAGAACCGTGAAAGCAACGGTATATTTATTAATAAAATGCAAATTATTCTATTACGTTGCATTACGCCGGATGCAGGTTCAAATTCCACACGGATTAACACTTATAAAATTTACATCGACTTCAAAATTGTTATAGCATTCGATATAATTGTTTTATAATACACGGTATGTATGTATGTATATATGTATGCACAAGTTTAAAAAACTCCCTTTTTAAGAAAACAAAATAATTTAACCTGACACGTATTAGTGTCCTGTATATTATATATATATATATATATATATATATATATATATATATATATATATATATATATATATATATATATATATATATATATATATATATATATATATATATATGAAGATGGATCACAAAATCAACAGGGACTATTTATTGTATCTCATGAAGATGATCTCAAAAACTATTTTATTGAAAAGCTATATAATAGAAACTATACTGTAATATTTATTTTAAGTATTTCTGGACTTAGGGTGTCCTTCTTCAAAATACTAAAGTCAAACGCTAACGTGAAGGTCATTCTCTTGCTATACTGAGCTAAGAATAGATGTGAGAAATATTAGGATTTCAAAATAGACAATTGATGATATTGTTTCAATTTTAGATAATTTTGTCTTCACCAACAACCTTTTTTTTAAATTATTTCTGTTTTAAGTTTACCTACTGTCTTTAATTGCTGTAGCTTAGAAAATGAATTTACCAGTGGTGACGCGCTCGCTTGGGAAACCGAGTAAAGCGAGTTCAAATCCCGGGTCTCGCACCTCTGATATTTTCATGTGCGAATCATTTCTAACATGATTACCACTTGTCTTAACGGTGAAGGAAAACATCGTGAGGAAACCTGCATGTCTGAGAGAACCTAGTAAGTTTTCAAAAGACATGTGAAGTCCGCCAACCCGCACTTGGCCAGCGTGGTGGACTATGGCCTGATCCCCGTCGTATTGAAGGGAGGCCCGTGCCCTGCAGTGGGACTTTAAAAAAAGGGCTGAATACAATAATTACTTAGTGCTTTTAGAGTATAATTTATAAAAATAAATTAATACATGAATAAACCGTGCAGGCCATAATAAAACGCTATTATAACGTTATATTGTGATGATGTTCTCCTAGCCGATTCCGGCCACGGCGGCCAGTCTCATTGAGACTAGCCAACTGCGCAGGAGATATTATAGTGCACAAGTGTACGCGCAGACACAACCTGCACTCTCTATTCCTGTCACTCTCATACTCTGGTGGGACGACTGCTCGACACGACCAGTGAGAGTTAAGGCGCAGGATCGACGGCTTTACGTGCTCTCCGAGGCACGGGGGTGAAACACCGCCAACTTTCCAATTTCGGGCTGTTACTGAGGCTTACTTATACAGAAAGCCTCAATAACTACACTTGGCCCGACCCGGCACTCGAACCCAGGACCTCCGGGTGTGCAGCCGTACATGCTAGCCACTACACCACCTAAGCAGTTACGTTATATTATATAAATTATATAAATAATGATAATTTTTATTATCATTAATTTTTGTTAATATCTTCCTTAAATTATTACCGGAAAGTTATATCTCAATGGTATGAAGTCTGCGTGCCGTTATGCTCAAAATGGCGAAGATTAGAGCAATATCATGTGAAGGTGGAGCTTAAGAATGTTTAACGAGAAATTAGATCAAACCGATAAATATCGGGAACACATGTCGTTGCCACGGTAGGGGCGTTTAAAGTTATACTGTACTAGCGGCTCACCCTCGCTTCGCTCGGGTTCGTCGCTAGGTACGTTTTAAATAGATATAAATAGTTATTAGCCCGCGTTAGCCATAAAAAATTTAATTTTATTTATTAATAATATTGACATTAATATTTATACGATACTAACGTCACTCAATTGTTTTGCCTTCCCGGAACCTCTCCACTAACACTTAAACTTTATGTTAAGGTATTAAAGTTCAAATTGACTTTTAAGTATTATTACGAATCTTTTGTATGGGAGTATAGAAAAGTGTTGTTTTTAGACTTTTTCAGGCATTTTTTTAAATTTTTCTCTCCGTAAGAACCATCCTCGTACTTCAAGGAATATTCTAAAAAAAGAATGAGCGAAATCGGTTCAGCTGCTCTCGAGATTTGCGCTTACCAACTCATTCAGCGATTCATTTTTATATTATAGATCTAATATTAAGTTTATAATGTAATTGTTATATTAAAAGGCGCAAGATATTTTTTGCCCATGAAAAAAACTTCGGTTGTTTTTATTAGTTCTCCTAATTGTAGATAAGCTGTACAATTAATATGAAATATACAGCTTTTTATTGCTCTAGGTGTCATTTTACTCTACCTTTTTTTTGCTTTTAGCTAATTACATACTAGGTAGGTAGTTGAGTCCTAGAATATTTTTGTATCTATAATATTTAATTAAAATGTTACATTAACTATGAAATGATGGTAGATATGTAACTTACAATATTATATTATTAAATGAAGAATTCTTGTATATTAATACAAATTTAATTCGTGTTACTCGCAAAAACTAACAATTTGGATCAAATTTCGTATTTAGATGAGGATTTGCTTCCTAAGTTTATCTATCTATATAAGTTGCCTTTTCTGAAAACACCTAATTTTTATATCTTTAATACTTTCTTAAATTTACGCGAATGTTTGACATTTTTAAATAAAACTATCTTTTGGGATTATTTCGCGGATTTATTTTGATTTTTGGTTCCCGACGTTTCTAATGCTTTACAGCATCCATGGTCACGGGAGAGACTATTTTATTTTATATCTCTTCTGAAAAACGCCGAGCAAAGCTAAATCGTCTAGGCACTATGTATAATATTCTTACAATATTGCAAGAAAATGAAAAAATATAACATATACAATATTATAACAGGGCTGTACTAGCACATTAAAATGAATGATTTTATTACTCATACAAACATCACAGATATGATATCATCAGAGAAATCGGTATCCAACAAATAAATAAATGTTAAACTCGCGATCTAAATCTCGCCGCAGACACCCGGCAGAATATCTCCCCTCACTTCCTGTATAATACGTAACACGTATGTATAAAAACCGCGTTTTATATTTTGATTCTGTTAAATCAACTGTAAGATAACATGCATAAAGTAAAAAATCACAAGTCATGAAGGCAGTTCATTTGAACTTCTACGTGCATGGCGTCAATCCACCGAAGGGTCTATTTTGGTACCAACCTAGTGTACGCAGTCTTTGAAATTTTAATCGTTACATTCACCCTGCCCTGATGGCACACTAGAGACTTGCTCCCATGTGTTTATTATGGAACTGTAAAACATAAGCCATACAAAAATTTAAGGTTCAGCAATTAGTGTCAGCTTTCGGCGTATAATTTTTTGATTCCCTAATTAAAATTCTGTCGTTGAATGAAATATGAACAATTATGAAAATCTGTGTAGGTAATTCTTTTTATTTGATGTGAAATAAATTTTTAAATATTATTTTATTTTTCTTCTAGGAAATAATATTCCCATTTTACATTATAGTTCTATTGTTTATTCAATAAATACACTGTGTATGTTACTTACTGTTACTTCAGGCTGTAGCGCTTGAAGATAGCGCTTATATCTAACATTCACACATAGTTTATCGACCTAATGTCATCTATATCTACATATACAATAAAATTGTAAGTAAGCCGAATCTGTACATTAAATATTTTTTGGAAGATCTTATTGTAATAAGCATTATTATCAATACAGAGGCCGAATCTATAGTTTTTAGAATTTTTTTCTGCCTGTCTGTTACCGCATCACAGAAAAACCACCGGAGAGATTTTGATAAAATTTAGTACGGCGATAGCTGGTTATCTGGGTCAACATATAGGGTACTTTTTGCCGCGGGAAAATATCACATTTCTGAGTAAAATACAAAAACTGCATTGTAAGAGTATACTAATATGTAAAACATAAAAATTTGGCTTTTGGTCATCTGAACGCGGGCGGAATGCTAGTAAAATATATGAAGGATCTTAGTAGGTATAAATCAAGAAACATTAGAATATTTTATTATCTTAAACATTGTAAAAAATTGCATTATAGGTACGTGAAAAGTTTTACTAAAATAAATCAGCTTTATTTGTAAAATCAATAAGATCAGCAGATAACTTTTCCATACATAGTTTTCTAATAATAAAAGATTACACAAAAACAATTTTATTTATTAAGAATTTTACGATTCCATTAACAAAGTAAAGTTTTAATATAAATAATGTAAATTATTGTTGAAAATTTTGAGGATGATAAGCGCACACGGCACAACAAATCAAAATTCAAAGCGCCGGGGGGCGTACACGCTACACCACAGCATTGTTCGTAGCTTTCAATGAACGTATGGAGTTAAAAATATACGCATACGACAACATTGAACAAATAATATAAAACTTGGGCTTATGTCTCGTGACTTTGTTAAAATATTTTATATTCATAACATCATAATAATATCTATAGATTTATTTCACTATTTATTAAAAAATATATATTTATTGCAATTTAAAGTTCACCCATTTGCAAAAGATTCATACATTTTCAATCTTTGTTTTATTACGGACTTAGTTTTGAGTATGAACAAATAGCATTTGTAACTGACCAAGTTCCGTTTCATTGAGATACATAGATTTCATGAATCAAAATAAAGTATTATAGAAATCTCAAAACGTATTATGTTTTAATTCTCAAGTTCCAGTACCATTTTAAGTATACTAGCAAGCTTTATACGAGCGCCTCGTGTTACCTATACGCTGCTTTAAAATTTAAATCTTATTTGCATTCACCGTCGAGTATCGTGTCGCTGAAAATGGGTCTTAACTAACACTAAAAACCAGCCCCTGTGGGACTTTTGTTGGTGGCCCTAAAGGACTGTTAAAATAGAATATCAGCGACCCAGAATATAAAACTCAATAACTAGCTGCCGGGGGTTGCACTCACCTACGAATATTCAGTACTATCTGTAACGATATTTCGATGTAGTAAAAGATAGCGAGAGGGAACGAGTAAGTATAACACACGGAGACCACTACTATGATATCAAGCTGAAATATTATTATATTTTTGAGGCTTTTTGCTTTCGAATTTGGCACGACTTTCTCGATGTTTTTATTTTAAATTAGTTTTAGATATTTACCTTGTGTTATAACCTTATTAAAATAAATCTACTTAAAGAGTTTATAAATACTGTGATTTTCTAATAACACATTAAAGGTAGGTATTATGGATATGCTCTGAAAAAAAAAAATATTATTATTGTTTAACTTTCTAAGATAAGAACTTCACGATATGTTTTAAATTAAGATTTATAATATATTTTATTAACTAGCGGCACACCCTCACTTCGCTCGGGTTCACCTTTAGGAAAACAAAAAAAAAAACCTATCCCATGGGAACCGTATATTTTTCCGGGATAAAAAGTAGCCTACGTGTTATTCCAGACTATAATCTATCTCTGTGCCAATTTCATCCAGATCCGTTCACCTATTCTGGCGTGAAAGAGTAACAAACTTACAGATTTATAATATTAATAATACGAATTATTTGCCTACCAGACACGAGTGCAAACATATAATTTTTTTATTATTATTTATTTATTATACAAAAATAAAAATATCCTCCTTCAATGACTTAAGCTCGGATGTTACGTGGTGTGCTCTACTTTTTACTTTTAACCTAACAATTTCAATTACGTTTTCGATAGAGCTTTTTTACCTTATTATGTTTTATATTTACATAGTAGAGTTACGCATTATTTGATAATTAGTAAATAATAAATGATTAAAAAATGATAGAGACTAAACCCATAAAATTGTATTACAAGCAGGAAAAGTAAGTAATTTAGTCGTATGATATTTATTATAAAATGCGTTACATACCCTTCTTCTTCTATTTTACGCTATACATGCCAAAATAATCCATACTAATATTATAAATTTAAAAATGTGTTTGTTTGTTTGTCCATCTTTTCACGTCAAAAAAAATTCACCCCATAAAGGGGTGAAAGTTTGTATGAAACCTATCTTTTTAGAGTCTTTTTTGTAGTTTTACTTTTTAACGCGAGCGAAGCCGCGGGTTCTGCTAGTATAATATAAATATTTGTATTTATAGTTCAAATATTGCCTTTTATACGAATATTTTATTAGTACATTGACTTTAGTAATATGCAACAAAATAGTAAAATAGTATTTTTTAGATAAAAATATAACAGATCTGAAAATAGCAGTTCTTTCTTCATCCAACATAAAATTATAGTAAGAATGAAAATTACATTTATTTTAGGTTATCATCCTAAACGATAATGATACCGACGGCGGCATTTCTCAGGTCCAAAACCGGATATCTGGCAATTTGTGACGTCGCCCAAGTTTATACCCATAGTACGATACTCCTATCTTAAAACATATCATTTAAAACATTTGCTAAAGAATTTTATATTCGGATGAGGTATAATATATTTATATATATATTTGAATAATATATCGATTGATTTTATAATATCTAATTAAAAATTACAGATAACAAGTTTACTCTCAACGATGGAAAATGATCGAAGTTTTATCCAAAAATGCCTATTTCCTTAGAATTTTAATTAAAAACCTCCAATTCAGGTTTGAATGTTAAAACAACTTGTTCGTTTTAATTCGTATTCCGAACGTATGCTTTATTAGCTTTAGTTCTTTTTGCTAGATATTTTTAATATAGGACATATTAAAGTGTGCTTTTAAAAGCCTAATAACGTCTAAAATAATATCGATAGAGCTTTTATATATACTAATATTATAAAGAGGCAAAGATTGTGAGTTTGTGAGGTTGTAGTATCTCTGGATCTACTGAACCGATTTAGAGGAAATTTGGTAAGAAGATAGTTTGAGACCCTGGGCAGGACATAGGATACTTCTTATTACGAAAATTATCCATTAAGAGGGTGAAAACGGGGATGAAAGTTTGTATGGGGAATGTACAATACATGATTTAACATGGATAAAGCTTCACTTTATTGTTTAATTAATAAATATAAAGATCGATAAACATACACGGTATTATTTTATAAAAGTACATTTTTAACATCTTACTGTACATATACATTATAACATATAGATAACTAACGACTTACACTCGCTTGGCTCGGATACGTCCCTAACTGAGTGTTAATTTTTTAGAAAATAAAAGTATACTATATTACTCCTTATAACATCAGTTATTTGCCAGTAAAAGTCTCGTCAAAATTAGTTCAGCCGTTTCGGAGATTATCTGAAATAAATAGACAAACAGCCAGACAAAATTTTTATAAATTGTGTTTTTCTTGTAAGTACATATATAATTTCATAGGCGTTTAGTGAAAAACTTTTATTTTATTACATACAAATAGACACTTTAATTTTATTTAATTTTATAGATAATGGACAGTATTCTCTAGAAGTCAAAATTCCTTAATAACGAGAACTAAATAGCGCTTGTCACTAACCGATTCATTGTTTTACACTCAATCAGCGCTACTGCAGCTGTGAACATTTTTGAGCAAACCACAGTTTATTTTTAGGTTAGCTTTGTGTACGTTTTAATTTTGAAACACGTGGTTGTGACTAACGAACCCTTTTTTACTATTTCTGATGTTATGTCGGTAATTGTGTCAACTCTACAATTCATATATATTTATTTATTAGAAAAAAATATTTTATATTTTTGTTAACAAAAATAAAGTAAAGGAATTATTATTTACGTCAAATTAGTGAAGTATAAGCAAAAACTAGTGGCAGCCGAGGCAGTGGTAGCCCAGTGGTAACGTGCTCGCTAGGAAAATCAAGTAAAGCGGATACAAAACCCGGGTCTCGCACCTCTGATATTTTTATGTGCGAATTATTTCTAACACCCCCCTCGTATTGAAGAGAGGCCAGTGCCCAGCAGTGGGACATTAAAAAGGGCTGAATACATCTAAAATATAATAATACGTTTCTATTTTCTACATTATATGAATGCTATTTTTTGTTTTGAAGTTGCCAATTAATAAATACGTACGTAAAGCCCAACGGTGAAGCACTACTGGCACTGGATTTTTAAATTTTTAAAAGTCATCGACCAGTATTCTAACTCTGATTAATCACAGCTTACGTACTTATTGTAATGCTGCTTCATGCACACAAAAATGCGTGACTCATTCTTGTTGAAGACCTTCAAACAACAATTTTTTCAAAGTTAGCATTTATGTATTGTAACGGGGAGTTTAAAATTTAATACATATTCAATTATAAAAAAAGGATCAAAGTATTATTTTTTTTATTTACCTGGAAAACGCACTTATGCGCATATCGTTTTAGAACCGATGGACGTGCCTAGTTCAGTGGGCTATTTAAATGTATTGATAAATTATAAAATTAAAATAAAGCACATCTTGTTCATTATTTATGTATTACATTTTTTTTTGTATGATTCTAATAGAATACTTCTGTGATTCAATTATATATTTATTTTACTAACACACTAAATAAACAAGCATTCGTCAGTAACGATCTCATGTCAGATTCTCAAATGTCAAAACAATCCAAACAAGCCCATACTAAAAGTCAAAAGTTTTATTATTGGTTATTAACGAGTTTCACTCTCCACCTCTTAGGTAATTATCCTCAGATCAACTGGATGATACAAATTATAGTTCGGAAACGCATGAACTTGCCAAGTTCAAGGCAATAGTAATTTTATTTTCATCCTTTAAATAAAATAACGGTATCCACACTCTAAAACAAAGAATTACGTGGGAAACATCGATATAGTACTGAGTTACCTTCATAGAATACAAATTACAATTTTTCTTCGAGAAATCAATCGGTGAACATATATACATAAAAATATACATGCCGAACACGGTACCACCTCTTTCTTTGAAGTCGGTTAACTAAAGTAATGACTATAAAATCCGTAATTATTTAAGAAAGAAACAAAATAAGTATTGAACAGCATTGCTAATGAGTCAAAACATAAAATTTCAACTGGTTTTTACGCGTCCACTTTACCTGCGCTCTTCGCATCGAGGTTAAGGTCACGCGCGTCTCGCGTTAACCGAAACATCGCGAGCCGACCCGAACTAACGTGAAAATGTCAATGTAAATATTATATTCCCGCCACGCCGCCATATTGGATTTCGGTTTAACCGGTTTGGGACGAGACGCCAGTAGCATCGGAATGTCTCTTTTATTGGATTTCTTTTGGCTGTCACACAGCTGTATGACGGATTGTCCCAAACGGTCCGAGACGTTGGTAATTTTTGATTTGCTTTTGTATCCAGTTATTATATTATTGTTAAACAATAAAAGGATGACGTTGATTTAAACTTACGTTCAAATTTGTTAGAACCAATTTAAAAATTCGTAGATCTTTATTACAGTTTATAATAACATTACAAAGTAGATTAGGGCTTTCACCAACATGTAATGTAATACTTTATATCCTCTTCTTATTTGTTCTGGACGATGTCAGCAATTAAGGCTCATAATCTCCATCACCCCTATAATAAATAGTACAAAAATTAAAACTTGCGATAAACGTAGAGTACACTGCACAAAAAATACAACTAAGCTTAGCTGTTTCGAACATTAATTAAGACGAAAACGATAAACACCGAAAGGTCTCAAGGAGATTTAGAAGTATTGATCCTTATGTTGTTTGAACAAAAGTCGTTTTCAAACGGAACAATTGACTAGTTTGTTCCGAACACATTGTGGTTTCAAAAAAGGTTGGCATTAGCGCCGACAGATTTTCAATTGGACTACAATCTTACATTGTGTGTATTGCAAGAGGTAAATGTTGTTGGAAAACGTTCTAGTCTATGGTACGATAGATATAGTTTGGTACTGTCGGGGGTAAAACAGCGAACGAGTTGCTAACGAGGGGAAAAGTGCCTATTTCCGAGGCGTAATGGCCATCGTGACAGCTTCGTCACCCGACCAAACGCAGGGTGAGCCAGTCTGGACGCTTGGTAAATAGGCAGCCGGCAGCAACACTAAACCATGTACTTACCTAGTAGTCATTTAAGGCTATATTATTTTAAATTCACCGACTACTTTTACTAGTCAGACCAACATTATAATTTGTGTCTATGTTACTCCTTCACGGTGTAACGCCTGGATGGATTTGGATGGATGGTACACAGAAGTAACACATAGGCTACTGTTAGACATCTAAGGGTGCTTTCATTGCTATAATTTATGATAAAGATATTTTAATGCACTTTTGTTCTAATTTATTTATTTGTTGTAGGTTATTCTTATATATAATATTAATCTTAAGGGTAACTTTGTATGTTTGTAAAGAAATACAAGAAAAAAACAGTTACAAATAAACTATTACTCAAAATATATTATTGTTGATACGTTGGTTTTGTTACAATTTAAATAAACTACGGGCAAAATACATATATATAATTGCGTTTTTTCTAAGTATAAAAAATGCAAAAATATATCTTATTACTATAGCCTTAGAGTTCAATTTTTACCAGATGTTACGAATTCCTATAAAAATAAATAAATAGAAAATTGCAATTAAGCCAGTCTTGAAAGCTTTAAAATCGACGGTACTGGTTTAGTCCCCTGTCAGCGTCCTGAGATTTATTTAAAAAGTTCCGTACAGTCAGAATGCAATGTGTTTTATTTTGAGGAAAATCGATTTCGTTGAAAGTGGTCAGATTAGATTGGATAATTTAAATAGTTTAAGTAGGTGTTTTTTTAAGAATGTGTAATTAGTTTTTTTGCCTGAATTTAATATATTTTTTATTGAATATTTGTACTAAAATACAAGGAAGTTAGCCAATTTTAAACGTTTCTAGGTCTGACCTAAATATTTTATGATTGTATTATCAATAAATTACATTCATAAATGTCTAAAGTAATCTTACAATGTATCTGTTTTTATTTAGCTTAAGAATTTGCTTTAGTTTTCCTGTATAATATATTAAAATTTTATTTACCATGTAAAGCGCGTGGAATAAAAATAATAAATTATGTAATACAAATATTATTTTTATTATAATTTTTTGTGATTTTTAAGTTCAATTAAATAAATAAAACGTATCCGTGCGGTGTACGCTAACAAAAAAATGTAAAAGTAATCCTACGTTACAAGCAACCCACACTCTCACCTAAACTTGAATGAACTCACACACACACTAAAAGATGCGTTGCTAAAAGTTTTTGTTTTACTTAGTCGAGTGTTGGTCTTTTGCCATTGTCTCTTCTCTCAGTGCAAATAGCATTGCATTGGGAATATCGAGTATCATACTTTATAATGCTACTAGCATTGCCCGCGGCTCCGCCCGAGTTCAGATGACCAAAAACCAAATTCTTAGGTTTTAGATATTAGTATACTCTTACATTGCAGTTTTTGCATTTTTTCTCAGAAATGAGATATTTTCCCGCAGTAAAAAGTCCTATCCTATATGTTGACTCGGATAACCAGCTATCACCATACCAAATTTCATCAAATCCCTCCAGTGGTTTTTCTGTGATCCGGTAACAGACAGACAGACGAAAATTCTAAAAACTATAGATTCGGCCTCTGTATCGATAATAATCATATTTATTTCAATAAGATTTTCCAAAAAAAATTAAATGTACAGATTCGGCTTAGTTACAATTTTTTTATATGTAGCTATGGATTAAATAATAATAATGTTTTAAGTTTGTAATCTTTTAAAATAAGTTAATAATTTACCAATATGTTTATTTATAATGTTAGTTGTTTTGTCCGTCTGTTAGGTAGCAACAGATATATCTTGAATATTTGTTTTAAGTGAGTATACGAACACCAAACTTTTGTCGGTGCTTTTTTTTAAGCTTTGGTTTTATTTTTAGTGATTTTCTTTTTCTTTTATTTTAAAAATTAAAGTTACAATCTTGCGTGTAAATTTGAGATTTTTTATGAAATTATAGAATTCCGGCTAGGTGAACCCTACCTACTTTAGAGCTTTAAGAGCAGTGAAGCTGCTGCAAGTTGGTGTGGGGCTTTCAAGTCTTCCAAATGTGGGAAGCTTCCCCATTATCTCTACATTTCTCTGTCCTCTTGGATCATCTAGGGATGGGATGCTGGCATTATTGGTGGTATGTAAGCTTCCTGATTGGTTGTTTGCATAAATTAGTCTGAGATTAAAAGTAGCAGGATAATTTTTATCCGTGAGGATACTGTGTTATATAATGTTACTGCGCGACTAAAGCAAAGTCGGTCGGGATGATTAATAGCATGATTGATATATTGTGTTGTTCAGTTATTTTGAATAGTATTTACCATGAACGAATAAACCACTGGACGAGACATAAAATACAAATGTATGAAAACTCGTTCAACCAAAAGACGCATAACGCACACAAAGATTTTATTACATTATTATACACACAGGTACACAATACAATATTTCTAGTGCTTGAACGTAATCGATAAATACATATATCGATGAACCAATGAATGACATTGTAGACATTGGTTAGCATAGTCACCATAATTTTACATCTTTTAATTTAAAATATCTGTTTTTATTATAATAAATTAATATAAATGAATTAAAGAGGCAGTAATAATGTGTTAAATAATAATTATTTATTAATTTGGTTTATATAAATACGATGGCATTGATGGCAACATTCTGTTGGCCTATAATAATGTTAATGAACGAATGAATATCGGGTGTATATTCCATTAATATATAATAAATATTATTTTGTAAAGATTAAAAAAATATATAAACTAATTTAATTAAATAAAGTAATTTTGTTGATTCTGTTATTGAACGATTTTAATTGGCAATTGATTGTCTCGGGTAGTTATAAAAATGTGACACTGTCCTAATATTGCTCAGTTCTAAATAAGCATTTGTGAAATTAGGAAAAAGAAAAAGTGATTGGAAATTGTGAAAAAGTGAGTGTTGGATCGTGAAAGTAAAATAATTAGTGCAAGTGGTAAAGTGTTTTATTACAAATCGCCAACCCAGAAGTTTAGTGCTAAAACATTATTGTTTGATTTTGTGTAACTTATGTGTTGAAATAAAATGATCTTTATTATTATTACAATGGAATAATATTCCAAAGTATATAAATGTGGTATAAAATAAAATAAAAAATTAAGTACATACTAATTATAATTTTTGCATTTATATTTATATTTGATTTAGAAAATATTTTTATAAATTTATTGTCATCAGATTGCACTGTACAAATAACACAATTCGTTCAGTTATTTCGTCAAATATCGATATATTTTTCGACATTGTCAAGCACTAGTCGATGTCAAATGGACTCACTCGACAGTTTAGTCATTTGTTCTGAATGGTATAATCCAGGGATTTTATGATGGTTGTCAGATGTCAACAATACATAGAAATATCGACTATATTTAACATAGTTGGATAATATGACATTTTATTTTACAATTTTATTAAATTGTGTGATAAATAACAATAAATGTAATAAAATAATGTATTTACAAGTGAAAAGAAACAGTGCTGCTTCCGCCGCTATAGTTTTTACACCATTTAACAGAACATTTAGTCATTTTTGGCAGATTGTTTGTTGACAAGTAAATGCTTGAGACTGACGCAAAAAACAAACGACAAAGGCTGAAATTTCCTGGCTACTAATAAGACAGATAAAGGTACGTCCGCTTATATGTCTGGTCCAGTGACTTATTCGTTCATGGTATTTACTTATAGCATTGAAAAGTAAAAGATATATGTATGTATAACGGCTATACACTGGGAGGTGGCCCACTTCAGTTGGCGGTGTATCATGCGGGTTGCTCCTGGTACTTCTCTAACAGCAGAGTGGACCGAGGGTGTAATTCCTTGGTCGTGTGGTCTGCTTCGGCAGACCTACAGTTGGGGCGCGTGGTAGAGTGCGTAAGCGATCCTGTGAAGCCCTATTAAGACAGGGGAGGTTCTGTTGGGTTTTGTGGGTAGTACTGGCTTCTCATAAGCCGATGAGTCCCACATAAGCAACTGTATGTTTACAGGTGATATTTGCAAATGCATTAAAAAAAGGGTACAGAGGTAAGTCATCTGTTATTCCAAACTTTATAATTCCATTGCCAACGCACGTTACTAGCAAAGCGATTATTACATGTTGTAAATGTAAGTGAATGCACATACTCGTATGAATGGTCAATTTTCCAGATGACTGTGGACTGCGGTTTCTCGCTTTGGTTTGAATGTCGTCATATCATTTGTCTCAGGAAATCTCTTGTCTGCTACTATTAATAGTAGATGTAAAAGTATTTTTGTTATTTGTTTTCTTTTATAATTAATTTCAAAAATTAATAAATTATTATCAATATTATAGTTTAATATTTTTTTAAATACTCTGATATAAAAAGGGGTAAATATAATCAAAACAAACATTGAAATAAATGAAGACTGTTTAATTGTGCTAATATTATTTCCTAGTTTCTTTAGGGTTCACACCGATTAACTATTGAACCGATACTTGCCGATATCTAACTTTCTTGGAATGTTCAAAGATATAGGCCCTTGACCCGTAACTTTCTCAAACTACAAAACCAGCAGCTATAAATACGTTTTAACTTCCCGAGTTAGTCTCACTATGCAAGACGCTAACGCTATTATGTAATATAGGTAAAAGTTGTAAACATAGATAACTTATGTCTCATTGTGCGTTTTGTTAGAATGGCTATATTTCATACAGATAGTGCAATATTATTTTACAGGCATAGAAATCACACAATCACTATTATTTTAAATGCATAAGCTTATCATATTATGTGTAATTGTGTATATTTGTTACACCTTCACACAGGAACGGCTGGTCGTATTTGGTAAAAATTTAATACGTAGATAGACTATAATTTGCAGTAACACATATGCTATGGTTAGTAATAAAATTTGCCAAAAGATGAAGCTGCCTGTATATAACAATATACATAAATACAGAAGACATCCAGGAATGCATTCGAATATCTATTTGCATATATACTAATATTATAAATGTGAACGTTTGTGAGTATGGATGTTTGTTACTCTATCACACCAGAACGGCTGAACGGATCTGGATGAACGGCACAAAGATAGATAATAGTCTGGAATAACACATAGGCTACTTTTTATCCTGGAAAAATGTACGGTTCCCGAGGGATAGATTTGTTTTTGTTTCTCTAGACGCAAACCCGAGCGAAGCAAGAGTGAGCCGCTATAAGGAATAAATGATTCCTACAAGTACATAAAGAATATTTCAACTGAATATTGAACTTTTCCCTTCTTTATGTTATACAAACATTTCATAATTCATTTATATACCCAGTTATTAAAATCATCTCAATCAGACCGTTTTTAATTTAAAACTAATACAAAAAACTAAGTACGTGGTTTTATTTTTACCTACTATGTTAAGTGAATGTAAAGCGATTTAGGAGATTAAGCTCTATATTGGATGAATAAAGAAATATTTTTGCGACTAGGTCGTAAAAGGCATCTTAAGTACAGAAAACCGCTATAATCGTGAAGGCAGACCCTTTCCTCGAGGTGAGCCCATCAAACCTTACGAGTCCAATAAAACATGATAGTTTTCCATTAACATAGACGTATGGGTGCGGATTACCATTCCTATCGGTACATATTTTATTTATAAACATTTACCTGAAAAATTGTTTTTTATTATCATGTATTTCATGGAAAACAATTATCTTCATTGATTAAAATTTAATTTTTATTCTATTTTAAACTAAAATTTTGAACGTAAACTTTATAAATAAGTTATGGCAGTCATCACTTCAAAATTCATCTATCGGGCAGAGGCCATTCAAATAAAATGAAACCTCGAAAACGGGCCGCGCACAACAACAATGGACAGAAAAGACTGAGCTGTTTAAGCCTCAGTCCCGTTTTAATTAAAAAAAACTCCAAAAGAACATAATCAAGATAGATTTTGTTCAAATTTATTTTCGTACAGACAATTGATAACAATTAGTTAATTCAGTTTGCAAGGTTTTTATATTTCAATCGTAAATTACTGGCTTTTTAAATGTTTTTTTTTTGTGCTAAAAAGGTTACACCGATTTTAACAACACTTTAAAAGTATTTTTTCCGATTTTTGATGTGGAATACTTTCAAACTTTTGGGGTGAAATAATTTATTTAAATTTACATAAGGTCCTACTCTCATTATGAAGTAAAACTTACATAAATAAACATGAAAATCCGTTAATAATTGAAAAAGGTGTCACCTAACATATCCACTTAAACATATGATATACCATAAGTATTTGTTTTGGAGTTCACAAAACGTCAAACGACATCGCAGGAAATCTAGAGACTGGTAAAGACGACCTTGTAAAGATGCCTTTACAAAAATGGAAGGAGAGTGGAAAGAAAAGAGAGAGGCCTTTGCCACTAAAAGTTGGAAAAAAACAGTAATGGAGGAGCCATTTTGAAGTTAGTCAAAAATGAAAAGAAAATTTCCATCTCTTGGATTAATTGATCAAATAATAATAATTATTGTTTACTTTACTCTTCAAATATGATAAATGTATAGCTAAGATATATAAGAAATCTAGAGAGCGATTCCGCTGTAATTCTCACATAGGTGCTATATGAACAAATTCATTTGAAATTTAAAATACAAGAGTTCAATTCATCGAAGCTTAATATACATAAAAAATCATAAGTTACAAAATATGAAAAATCTGATTACCAAATAAAATGAAAGAGAAGAGTAAGTAGTCCCTTAATATTCAAAAGTTTTCCATAATCGTTTTTACATATTCATTGAGGTGCGTTTGAGACGCGACGTCTGTACGAATTTGAATAACAAATGGCTGACATCTGCATGTTTCTAACTGAGATTTCCACGTTACGGTCAATTCATTATTAAGGAAAACGATATGACGGACACAGTTAACAAATTTTTACACAATTTCTTTATCGTAAATTTGCGTAAAAAAAAGCTTTAGATAATCTTTCATTAACAACTTTAGAGCTTTGTTTGCAAAACTTCATTCTTTTTATTCAACATTAAGAAAGTTGGAAAGAACGATAATTTATGCTAACAAAATTAAGGTGACTGCTGTCATGATAACATGGTAGACCTATATATTTATGTTGGATTGTTACTGTTGCTTTATAAAAGAGTATAAATCCGTCTTATAAAAATGTATTTTACAACCGCTTCGTCAACATGTTTATTTCAATATAAAAATATCCATCCAACCCAAAAAATACCATTTTTTTATTTTTTATTTGATTCAAGCGTAACAGAGTAAGTAATAGCCGTACGTAAATCAGATAAAATAAGCTTATTAAAACAGATACAACAAACCAACAAACAGACAAACAGATTCCTATAAATAACATAAAAATATTTTAGACAGATTATTTAAGGTTCAATGAAATATAGTTAATATATAACAACACATTCTTTATAAAATTATCTGCTTTAAATTATAAGACTTAATTTGACCAACCTCAAAAAAGAAGGTTGTTTTTTGTTTATTCTAAGCAATATCTTGCGCAAATGTGATTATTGTAATAGTTTAGACCGCGACAATCTCATCTAAATTACAAGTAAGAAAGCTCACGTCTAAGTATGAATGATTGCTTTTAAAGTGATACATTTAATGTATACATATACATTTTAAAAAGTCTAAAAATATAATTGTTAAAGTAGTTCTATATCATTTAATATCGATTCAGGTAAAATTAGATGGATTAGCTTTACAATATATGAAAATTTTACTTTGGTGCTAAGTCTATTTTTACATGCAAAATGGTTAGTATTGAGACTAGACAAACAGTCCTGAGGTCATCGGTCTGCATCGATATAACGTCACCGATGGGCTACAGACGCAAGTCGAATAACAATGATAAATGTTCAATGCCTAGCACGGTGATTAAATTTTCCACAGTCTACATTCCAATATGGTATGAATTCAGACACTCTTGAAGGTATTACTATGCAAACCCAGAACTTGTTACTTGTCTTTGCAAAAATTACTAAAATATTGTCCACTAGCGACTCATCTTCTTCGCTCGGGTTCATCCCTGGGTACGTTTTAACGGTTAGTGTGAAATACAAATCTTTGAATTCTTCAGCTTTTCTGTACTATAATATGTATGTATTACTCGTATACATATAAACCTTCCTCTTGAATCACTCCATCTATTGCTGAAAACCGCATTAAAATCCGTTGAGTAGTTTAAAAGATCTAAGCGAACAGACAGCGGAAGCGACTTCATTTTATACTATGTATAGATAGACTAGCGACTCACGTATTTACGAGAACGTAACGTACGTTCTAACGGTTAGTAGGGAATAGATAGCCATGTATTATATGATATATAGCCTATAGCCTTCCTCAAGAAAAGGGCTGTCTCATTCAAAAATAATTATGAATCGGATTAGTAGTTCTTGAGATTAGCGCATTCAAACAAACAAACTCTGCCACTTTATAAAATTAAGTATATATGTGAATGTCATCATTATTCTCTCGATGACCGCGGACACGCCGGCATTACAGTTAACAATAGATTTCTCAGAAATTTAATTAATTTCTTTAAAATTTACATGGAGGTGTTAAGCGTGATATAAATGAATATTACCTTTTTTAAATATATTTATTTTTAATATAAAAAAATTAACATTTTATAATCTGTTGAAAGCACGATGCCCCTTTTATTATGAAACATTCAATGGTAAATTATGAAAGATCTTTGCTTAACAAATATTCCAGTGGTTTTGATGGCACGAATTGTGACGCAAAAGGACTTTACTGTCATTCGCAGAATTACAACTGTGATGAGATAGAAAATTAGTCATTTGTCAAGAGCAAATTAAAATAGCAAATATTATAATAATAACTTTTATTAAAAATGACTGTTTATTAAATATTACTAAGATTATTACATAACATTACACTTATTAAGTTATTATATATATTAATAATAAAATACTAATAGAGATCTATTAGTTCCCACGGGAACCGTTCATTTTTCCGGGATGAAAAGTTACCTGTTGTTTGACCACAACATAAGGTATCAGAATGTAAAATTTTACTTAATTAGGTGCATAAGTTGTTGTGTACTAAGCTGTATAAGATACTATAGTTTTTTAAATATCCCACGGGAACTCTTTAATTTTCTGGGATGAAAAGTATCTAAGATGTTGCCTGGGGATATAAGGTACCAACATGCGAAATTTCATTTAAATCGGTCCAATAGATTCGGAGATTAGGTCGTACAAACAGACAAACAGACAAACAGACAGAGAAACAAAAAATTTGAGAAAATCTGGATTTGTTCTATTTGTCTTTTTACATCTCCCTGACTCGGTTTTTAGCATTTTTTGCTATGTACAGACATTCGACCTCTACTGTTTTATTATACGAGTAGTATAGATAGCACTATCAGGCTGCTCTTAAAGATGATTATGATTTCACATACAAACTTACTTACCCCTTTTTAGGATCTGAACTTTAAGAAATTCTTATTACCTATAACTAGGGACGTACCTTTGCTTCGCTCGGATGCCTACCTATTACTTGCCCTAGGTGTCTTTGCGAATTTTGTTCTCAATTTCATGGGTTTTCATAAATTTTATTGGCGTAAACTCCTGATTCATTTTCTAAAATAATAGTAGTCTAAGTTATTCCTCATAACATAAGCTATCTGCCAGTGAAAATCCTGTCAAAATCGGTCCAGCCGTTTCGGGGATTAGGCGGAACAAACAGACAGACAGACAAAAATTTTAAAAATCGTTTTTTCTTATTAGTACCATATACAATTACATACGCATTTAGCAGACAGGCAGACAGACAAACATTTTAAAAATTATGTTTTCCTTATAAGTACCGCATATAATTTCATATGCGTTTAGTAAAAAGCGGTTATTTTGACATTACAAACAGACACTTCAATTTTATTTATCTGATATAACCCAATAGTGTTAAATTATGGTTCTCCAATAATAAATAGATACTGTATGCTCCTTACAATCATTTATTGATGTGAAATTCTATAGTTATATAGTTATATAGTTACATAGTTACAATATAAATTTTTAAACTTCCTTACACACAACCTCCGCCCTTTCTCAATTTTTATAATCAACCCATCTTAATTTTTTTATTACACCCTCATATTTTATTAATGTCAAAATTTATAATTTATGATCATTGCTACCTTATTTATTATAATCAATGTCACAAAAAATAGCATAATAATAAATAATAAATAGTTTCGTCAACAATAGGTCTTGATCCACCTTTGATTCGTACGTTAGAAAGTAGTCTATGTTTCTCTTCGTCTAATTAACTATATCTAGATACAAAAAATCAAGCTACATTATTTCCTATACTGCGTTAAAGAAGAACAAACAAACATACATAATATATGTAGATTCACATTTATAATTATGAATCGTAGCTAATATTGGTCTGTACATGAGCTTAATTAATAATTACTGCGAGTGCAACTGAGCGTAATGCATATTTTACGCACACATAAATCCAATAATTCTATTACTATATAACCAACCTTTGTGGATATTTGTTTAGCCTCCACTGACAAGTTAGGAAATTAACAAGGAACGAGTAGAGGTATTTAAGTAACGATGCCAAGGATGCTTCGTTAATGTAAATAAGTAAGAATTACAACGTTTGATTGCAACACTAGCATGATACTGCCTACTTTTGTATACCATATACTCTATAATAACAACGAAATTTGTATGCATTAATTATGTTATATTTAGTTATTCAAAAGTTTTCTCTTATTGCGTAAAATTTGATATCTAAGACAAAAGCTTTTTTTGTACAATTCATTATAGATGAAGTGTACTGTAAAAATATCTAGCTTTCTCGTCATGCAAAGTAGCTCATTCTGTAATTATGTATTAGCTCCAATGTGACCTTTATATTTAAATAATTGTCCAATAATAACTTGTTATATATTTTTTGCTTACATACTTTGTGTAAAAATATTCAAAAAGCCTTCTAAAAGGATATTATATAAGTGTGTTAATTATTCAAAAGCTCGTGTTATAGATATTGATATAATTAAATTCATTAGGTTGGCATGTGGTTTGGTGGGTATAAAGGTATAAGAAAAAGTGGTAGGAGAGCGATACAGAGATTGATGGAATGATTTTATAGTCCACCGATACTGTCCCTTGTATTATAAACATAACACAAAAGTAAGTAATAAAATTAAAAATACAGGAAACATTTATAAGTCTGTATTAATTGTACTATACAATGCATAGTAACGAAATAATACATTGTCTGTAGTGAAAACAAATAAACAATAATGATATTTAAATAATTTGTAAAGCAAACAGTGTAGTTTATGCACGTAGATACAACTAGTAATAATTACAAGCGTAATTTTATTCTATACATATAATAAAATTGTTACTAAGCCGAATCTGTACATTACATATTTTTTGGAAAATCTTATTGAAATAGACATTATTATCGATACAGAGGCCGAATCTATAGATTTTAGAATTTTTGTCTGTCTGTCTGTGTGTTACCGCATCACGGAAATAACGCTGGACGAATTTTGATATAATTTGGTATGACGATGGCTGGTTATCTGGGACAACATATAGGACACTTTATGCCGCGGGAAAATATCTCATTTATGAGAAAAAACACCTAAACTGCATTGTAAGAGTATATTAATATGTTAAACCTAAGAATTTGGTTTTTGGTCATCTGAACGCGGGCGAAGCCGCGGCCAATGCTAATTCTGTTAAATGTATAATATACATTGGAGTAAAAGTGCAAAATATTTTAATAAGGAAGTTAAAATTTACTTCATGTTTTATTTAAAACAACTTATTATAACCTTTACATACGCCATAAGCTTTCAATACAAATTTCAATTAACGTGAGAACATACATGTCAACAACCCCTTTTCGGTTGAAAATAGTCCAAATAGATCCACAGATAAGCTATTGACACACGAAATAAAACTTTAAATATGATGAGAAAAGAATTCAACGCTGTCGCCGAGGCGTGTCTCCAATGTACTAGAAGAGCCACGCAACAGATCCCTACGAATACGTTCACGAGCTCACTTCGAGTTACTAACACTTTCAATTCATTTTGTGAACTGAATATATTGTATTACTATAAGACACAACCGACCTTATACCTCCTACTTACGGACGAAACTTAACCAACAGACTATATTTGACGAAATAAGAGGGAAAATTCAACAATTTATCCACACCATTCTCAATTCTATATCGTGCAGTATGAGGCACAAAATTGTTTTGAAATGTTAAGGGCTTTAGACATATTTTTACAAATCCTGAACTGTGATCATTGTAACACAGACGTGTAATAATAATTAATTATTATAAAAATGTACACTTTACTTACAAAGTATGTTATTATCTATATTCATTTACAATTATAAAATACTAGCATTGTCCGCGGCAGATGACTAAAAACCAACTTCTTAGGTTTTACATATTAGTATACTCTTACTTTGCAGTTTTTCTATTTTTTCTCAGAAATGAGATATTTTCCCGTGGTAAAAAGTATCTTATATGTTGACCCGGATAACCAGCTATCACCATACCAAATTTCATTAAAATCCCTCCAATGGTTTTTCTGTTTAGCGGTAACAGACAGACAGACAAAAATTCTAAAAACTATAGATTCGGCCTTTGTATCGAGATTAATGTTTATTTCAATAAGATTTTCTAAAAACAATTAAATGTACAGATTCGACTTGGTAACCAAGGCCTTTACACCCACAGTATAAAGCCCTTTTTACCTATTCCGCGTTTACACCTATGACTTATCAGTCGGATTTGAATTTTTTTTATTTATTTATAAAGCTTCTATCATCTACATATCTACGGAGAATCGAGTACAGAATCATCTTATCACGGAGAAACCTTTAGGGAGAGACGCATATAAAGATGAATAAAGTGCACAGACAGAGCTATGGGCGGCGCTAGTTTCAAATACTTTGTAACACTAATTGATGTTACAAGAAATATACAATTGAATGACTTATAAATGTTGAAAATTACTCAATTACTTTGAATGTTTATGCAAAGAAATATACAAAACCTAAAGTTTGTAAGACTTATTTACGTAAAACTCTGAACAGGGGAAACTAAATTAATGGCTAAACGCATAAAATTTTTCTTCGCAATAAAGATAAAGAAACTCTTTTGGTCACCAGCGACGTGTTTTATGTACAATCCATAACCATTACAGCAAAATTGATTTCAATTTTATGGTTTCTGCTCCTCTGAATCCAATCATTGTTATCGCTTGTGTATGCTATTAAAATGTAATGAGACCAAGCGTTTTAGAATGTGACCCAAATATCTATCGATTTCGTTGAGGCAAGCAGCTCTTTTGTCATATAAAAGATCTTTCATTTGAACCTGAACAGTTGATTAAAAACTTTTTACTAAAATTTTAGAGAAATGTAGAGCTAAAACGGTCCCTTTTTGAAAAGATTACACAATGAATACCCAAATTCATATTAAAAAATATAACAAAACAAAATTTAGAATACAAACTATAATATGGCGTTTTGAGATGTTAAAATGAGATGAGTAAAGGCTTAAAGTGAGTGATTATAAAATGCCTTTATACAGTTAAGCTTTAACGGTAGCTTGCAAGTTGCTTGTTAGTGATGATATTGCAGTTGTACTACATATCTCGCTATCTCAATAGAATGACACGCAGGCTGAGACGCGCCAACACTAACTTATGGAGCCTTGCCAGACCGGAGCGAATATGGTACCCGTAAGCCAAACTTTGCTATTATACTCAAAATTTTAATCACGAGTAAAGAATTGTTGGTTTATCCAAAATGCACTATTTTACACTATTCGTTTGGTTTACTTCGTATGAAAAATAATATGTTTTCTATGCAATTTATTGGACAACTATTATAAATGCTAAAGTTTGTTCGTATGTATATTGTTACGCCATCTTGAAATGGCTGGTCAGATTGGGATGAAGTTTGGTTAAATTATGACGTAAAGTAAGCAAGCGAGCAAACCGAGAGTAAATAACATGAGTATGAATAATTAAGTCGTAATTACTATGAACATAAACTAAAATAATACAAATTATAATATATAAAACATTACGAATCATTTATCGTAAACTCAAATTTATTATTTTATTTTCCCAGCGGGTCATGTTTATTTCTAAACAATACAGACGTAATATGGGCTGTTGGGACATTTGATATCGATCATGCGGCCTGCAATCTAGCGGCAAGCATTGACTCTCGTGTCGTGCAAATCGCTGTCTGATTTAAGTGCCACATACCATCCACAATGCTCATATTCAAGTCTTATTATATATATATATATATATATATATATATATATATATATATATATATATATATATATATATGTATATACATTATATAGTAAATACCATTAGCATCAACAGCTATGTGTTAATGAAAAAACAAACTTTTATAATTATCAGTTAAAAAATCTGCAATAATTATGCGTTTCAAAAAGAAATTAAAATCTTGCACGCATATATTAGTAATTTCGCATAGTACGTACGTATTAAGATTGTATATAGATGTAATGATCGAGTATCTAGTATCTCAAGCAGAACTTTGTATTGCGGGTTCGATTTTCATTTAAGGTAAAAAATTGCAATACCCATTATTTATAATTAATGCGACATTTTACACATATTTGTCTAGGGTTAAGTAAAAAAATATTAAACCCGCCTGCAAATTACCACTAGTTCACCAAAAAGAAAACCCAGTTTGAAGCGTAACTGCCGAAAGGAACTCAACGGGACTATATCATAATGTGTTTTATTATGTTGTATTGTGTAAACCTTATATTATAATCATTAGGGTCTATGATATCAAGTACCTATGAAATGAGGATGTCTGGGGTAACTGATTATGTCGTCCTTGCGTTATCTTTCCGTCACAAGGGCGCTCCACCAAAGCAAGGTATAGGGTATATGTCACAGGGCTATCACTACAACATTATTTATACACATTATTTACCTACATTTTATACGATAGATAAAATTTGCAGCTTTCCTTATGCGGCAGCCCTATCTTAAGCATCATATGTATGGTTAATTAACTAATATAATGAAACAATTAGCGTTAAGACTAACCTAGATATAATATTATATTATGAACTGTGAATACTAAACTGGATATCATATTAAATTCTTAGTACTTTAAAATCAATACACTAACATAATTCGTTGGCTCACTATTACAAGGTTCTATGTTACAATTTCAGTACTTATTTAGTTATGAATGCTACAAGGTTCTATGTGTCATTAGCTACAGTTTTGCAAAAACAAACCACTAGATAGCGGCACTGTAACTACAAAATATTCAATTCTACATGGTTCTATGTTGTTTTTTTTACGATAACAAAATAACGAAGTTCTATGTAAAAATTACTAAACTTCATTAAAATTAACATAGTACTTTGTAATAGTAAGCCAACGAATTATGTAACATACTAAATACTAATTTGTTTATTTTTATACATTAATCTTTTTTTATATAATAGACAAATTATTAAATTGTTATAAAACACAAAATTTATTGCAATAAGCCTTAAAAAGAACTTCACAAGAATCTTTAACAAAATGTAATTTTCAACCGAATCATTAGTTCATCCATTAATGTACTTTACAATATAAACTCACGAACGGCTTCTATTTACATTTTGTGGTAGCATACCTAGATTTATTCGAAATGACCTAAATACTATTTTCAAGTGGTGTAAATGAACTTAAAAGCAGTACTACACTCCAGTCTAAATATCAAATTATTTCAGCTACAGGAAAAGTTTAATTTAATTAGTAGGAAGATTAATTTAAACCGATTATATAAACCTCATATGGCATGACCTCGTTCTTCGACTTGCTTACTTACTGCTCAAACTCTTATTACATAGTGACTTGCCCACACACTTTTCGTATAATCCGATAACGTCTAATTCTTACAAGTTGGACATATCCAATTTCAACTTAGTCAGCATTGGTGAATGGACATTCTCTGTAAATAAGATTCATTAAGTAGGTTATAGACTAGTTGAAAGGCAGTGGTAGCCCAGTGGTAATGGGCTCGCTTGGGAAATCGAGTGAAGCAGGTTCAAATCCCAGATCTCGCACCTTTAATATTTTCATGTGCGAATCATTTCTAACTTGATTACCTTACGGTAAAGGAAAACATCGTGAGGAAACCTGCATGTCTGAGAAAACCTATCAAGTTTTCGAAAGAAATGTGAACTCCGCAATCCTGCACTTGGCCAACGTGGTGGACTATAGCCTGATCCCCCTCGTATTGAAGAGAAGCCCGTGCCCAGCAGTGGGACGTTAAAAAGGGCTGAATAAGTATTCAGCCCTTTCACAATACAGACTAGTTCCTATCTACGGTAGCATCCATGTATGATGTCTTAAAGAAGACTAACGAAAGCGCCGTGTTCTGGGATGGAAAGTCTTCTCTCACTTTTTCTTTTCATTACTCAACTATTTGAAATAAAACGTAGTCATGTAAAGTCGACTGTCTGTAAAGCATCGACAAAAAATCAATTTGACTACTATTATTGGCAAATTATTATTTTCCCCAAATAATTAATTAATGTACAACTTTGACCATGTTAACATTTAATACAGACATGTAGTAAAAAAATATTTGTATGTCATCATTCTGACAGTGAATGTTAGGCTGGAGGGTGCCAGTTCGATTTTCAAACACGAATATGTGTTAATTTTTTCATTTAGCATGAGATGTGTATCGAAGACAAAATCTATACATATAATAAAATTGTAACTGAGCCGAATCTGTACATTAAATATTTTTTGGAAAATCTTATTAAAATAGACGTTATTATCGATACGGAGGCCGAATCTATAGTTCTTAGAATTTTTGTCTATTTGTCTGTCTGTTTGTTACCAAATCACGGAAAAACCACTGCAGAGATTTTGATGAAATGTGGTATGATGATAGCTGGTTATCCGGGTCAACATATAGGATACTTTTTACTGTGGGAAAATATCTCATTTCTGAGAAATCTATACGTTAAAACGTAAGTAAGAACAAACCCGAGCGGAGCGAGGGTGAATCGCTAGTTCTAAATAAGAATAGATACTCTAAATAGGCAAAAGGCGGTATAACATTTTAATAGCTGATACAACACTCTGTCTCATAGATAAAATGTAGATAATAGAGTTAGATGTAACTGGGTTCGTTAAGCACCATAAGGATTATGGATATAGATAAAAAAGTACATATCCACAGATAAAATGCACAGATTCTAACAGCATCCACCTCAACTGAGAAAAAAATAAAATCATCAAATGATAATAATTAATTACCTTTTGCAGCATTAAGTTAATCCGCATCTCTATTTAAAATCCTCTCATCCACAAGGGTTTTTTTTCTATTTAAAATTTACCTTTCGACCCGATTAATTAATAAAAGGTTATTTTAAATCGGTGGTTTTATCTAACTAAGCTTCTGGTAGGATGTGCTAAGTCCATTGACGGTTAGCAATAAATTTATTGGTCCAAGCAAGGTAGAGCAGATGTCTTGTGGGTACTTTACAGATGGATGTGTTCACCCTTTCTGAAACGAAACCACTAATTCCTGTTTTGTACATCTAATTATAATAAATAAACGACTCTTTATTTATTAAAACCACAAAATATATCAGTTTTAATATTGCTTAAAAATAATTTGATGAAACTAAGCCTTATTATGTATATGTCATTGTTAGGTAATAAATATAAAACTATTAATAATTACCAGTAATTAATAATACCAACCAAGACACAGATTTAAAGTGATAATCCATACTTAATAGTATAAATATGAAAGTGAGTTTGTTTGTTTGTACTTCTTTCACGTCAAAACGAAGTGACAGATTGACGTGTTTACTTGTGTAGAGATAGTTGGAGGGCTGGAAAGTGACATAGGCTACTTTTTATAGCGGAAGATTATATCATTCCTATGGAAAAACACGTTATAATATAACCCACAACAACTCATTATACCTATGGACAATTATAATGAAGTCTATCTATTCCATACTAACTGTTAAAACGTACTAAGGACGAACCCGAGCAAAACGGGGGTAGTAAATTAATAATTATAATTAAGATACCTGCCCTGATATCCCAGTCATAATCTGACTGAGTTTAAATTTAACCTAAAGCTCTGTCGGTTAAACAGGATTTGGGAACAATATTGAATAAAATTAATATAAAAATAAACATTTGCCAGTAGTGAATTGGAATATTTAGGTTTACCAGTTTTGAAGTTATTATCAATAATTACCGGTTATTATCAAAATACACAGACGGATTTATTACTCTAACCGTAACGAAATATAAATTCAAATAGTTACAGCTACCTAATTTAAAACAAAACTATCTATAAGTGTCCAAAAAATAACAAACACCTATGTGTCGATTTTAGAAACTTCTTTTTGGTATCCGGTTTAAAGTTCCTATAAAAATGGACAAAACCGCGGGTAACGGCTAAATACATAAATTGAGCCAATTAATTTTTATAAATAATTCTTAAATTCATCGAACCATAAAACATGAAAATTGTACGCTTCATAATTAATAACATGTTATCCAAATAACGAAGCCTTTTTCATAAGGTTATTTAAAAATTTAGTTTAAATTAATTTTAACTTAAGTAAATTGGATATTATTTTTGTAGTATATAATAGTATATACCAACATACTATAATACAAAAACATATATTAATTATTCCCATGACGTAGGTATTTAAATGTTAAGTTTTTTTAATTAAACTCTATTACGACACGTTTGGCTCAGTTTGTAGTGACCCTACTTGCTGCGCCAGCGGTCGCGGGTTCGAGTCCCGCTGGGGCAATCATTTGTGTAATGACGAATGTTTGTACTCCAGTCATGGGTGTTTATATTTATAATATGTATGTATTTAAAGTTATATATGTGTAGTGTATCAACTATCTGGTATCCATAACACAAGCATCGTAGCTTACTGTGTTAATGTCCCAACATCTTTATTTATTTATTTAACTAACAAATTAAACTCTAAATTTGTTTGAAAAACTATATTTCAAACAAACATTTAAACGAAGCCCAGATATGCCGTTTAATATTCTAGTTACCTAATACAATAAAATAACAACATATACTCGTATAAAATACACTACCTTTACTTGTGGTTTGTACCGCGTATTCATTGCGTATACTAAAACGTAACATGATCCCAGCTTAACATGGGTTCTGATACCTAAATTGTATCCAAAGTCTAAAGTCTATTATTATATATAGTAAAAATATATTTGTTTATATTTAAAAACAAAATTTACTGTAAACTAACCAATAAAAATAAAATAATTATGAGTATTCTTTATAAATTGATGTTACAATTTGTAAATCAAATTCTTACATCACATTAAAGCGGTGCTGATTCCGTACAGAAATTCATTCGGCAATTCGTATCTATTTAGAAAGTGAGTAAAAGCTCTGTAGGTGGTCGTAACAAGGATTTAACGTCTTAGTTCCCAGGAGTATGATGTCGGATCCTTATTTCGGGAATTTTCCGAACATTCCCGTACAAATTCCCCACCAAAGTTTCTCGTTTGGAGTAAATGGGATAGCTATTCCCATAAAACTGCTTAAGTCACGGCCGAATTTTGATAGGAGATAATAAGTAATTTTATTATAAACTGTACTTAAAATTTCAATTCATTCGAAAACTTGAGTTGGTTTGTTGAATTTATCAACCCTAATAAGATATTTAAATTTGATAAAACGAGAACGGAAAGTTTGGTAACTTAGTATAATTTATTGACAACCAATAAGAATAAGTATGAATAATAAAATTATTGTAATAAGAATTGTTCCATCGGTTATGAATAACATTAATTCATTAGTTTTTTTCCGCGGCTTCGCTCGTGTAATAGTTACGTTGATAAAAAAATGCGTATAATATATTAACATAGTTTATAAACTGTGAACAAGGGAACTGTGTTAAGAAGTAACAATCATATTTTCTCACAAACTTTAGTTATATTTATACATTATGGCAAACCCGATCCCTAATAAATGTAGGATGACATCATCTAAGAAAATGGCGAATCGCATCATCGACACGCGGAAGTCATTCTCAATGGCTTACCTAACTCGCACTACAAATTATTTGCACGCAACCAATAATTGTTTTTTATTAAAGACATAAACAGTTAGTGCGAAAACCTTGAAGAAGACATAAATTAATTGTAATAATATGATGGGTATAACAAGTTCAGATAATAATTACAGTTATAGTATCATAAATGCCAGTGTGTGTACAACTTCTTAAGGAGAAATTACGTAATGGACCGACTTTGATTTTTACACAATAAAAAATATGGACCGGGAAGTAGATTAAAATACTTTTAAGTTTTCTAAATGATTCTTTCGGATATAAGAATATTATCACGTTAATAAAAACTAAAAAAAAACGACTTCCAGGCACTAATATGTGAAAAATAACTAAACGGGGGTTTTCATTTAGAATAGATACATAATCAGATATTTTCGCAATCGGTGCAAACTGCCAACCGATGCAAAGCAAATCTAATATATTTCGATACGTAAAACACATCACAAATTGATGTTTATTATTTTAACTATATTAGAGTTCATACCTAATAGCTAATCATATTTACCTATTAGATATTCATATCTTAAAATATTGTCGGCTGGCACCGACTTCGAAAATATCTGATTAGGTATCTATTCTAAATAAAAATCCCCGTTTAGTTATTTTTTACATTTTAGTGTCTGGAAGTCGGTTTTTTTAGTTTTTATTTTCCCATTTTTAGTGTAGACATAATAAGCAGATAATTTGTAAGAATTTCTTTTTAATAACATTATTCGATTAAGCAATTTATTTAAAAAATAATTTATTGTTGATTTTTTTTTAAATCGCTCATCGATTTCGATGAAATTTAAATGGGACCACATGGGAAGTATACCCTTAGAAACTAAAAAAATCCAAATCGGTTCAGGCATTTTCAAGTAATCGGTGAACATATATAAAAAAAAAGATTTCGACGAATTGAGAACCTCCTCCTTTTTGGAAATCGGTTAATAATTACTCGAATCTTACGCAGGGTCTGACTAAATCGGGGGCTACTATTAGATTAAACTGTATGTGATCTCAGTAGTCATCATTATGGATATGGAATTCATATTTTTTATACATACATAATAGTAATATTTATGTTTTGACAGATACTTATAAGGATATTACTCGTATTACAATAATTCTATTATTATGAAACCTAAGATTTTGTTTTTTTTTGTTTGTATGTTTATTTTTGTCTGTCTGTCTTCACTGACATATAGCTGATGTTATAAGGAGTAACTTAAGCTAAAATAAAAGTTATTTTAGACTATGAATCAGGGTTCCACGGAAAAAAATTAAAACCCATCAAATTCTGAACAAAATCCGCGTACCTACACATAAATAAACAAAGCGCGTGCAGCCACGGGCAATGCAATGCTAGTAATGAATTAAAACGATATGAAGTAAGCGATTGAAGGAATCATAGAGACACGAATCATGAGGCGTGACCTCGTCCGCAGTCATGACAGCGTTCATTAACAAGGCTACTGCTTATAATGATATCACAATTTGCAATCGTTATTTACTAACTGTAGTTCATAAATGTAAATAGTATAATTCCAAAGAAAATATTATAAAATTGTTTTGTATTAGTTTCATGTAATCATACAGAAATATCCAGGAAACGATAAGAACCAACTTCTTGATTAGTCGGGAATAAAAAAGATGTAATCATTCAAAAATTAATTATGAAGACGTTCAATAATGCTATAAAAGCGATTTGACGACACGTTTGGCTGTGTGTAGTAACCCTACTTGCTATGCCAGCGGTTGCGGGTTCGAGTCCCGCTGGGAGCATTCATTTGTGTGATGAGCACGAATGTTTGTACTCCAGTCATGGGTGTTTATATTTATAATATGTATGTATTTTAAGTTATATATATATATATATATATATATATATATATATATATATATATATATATATATATATATATATATATATATATATATATATATATATATATATATGTAGTGTATCAACTATCTGGTATCCATAACACAAGCTTCGTAGCTTACCATGAAACTAGATGGTACTGTGTGTTAATGTCCCAACATATTTATTTATTATTTATTAAAGGCCATAGCGAGATGATTTAGGTAGGAAATAATAATATCTAATAACTTAACCTCGTCGAAGTAAAGATGTTAGAGATCAAGACCGATCCCTAAACAACAAAATAAATACGGGAACACGAGTTTTCCACATCAATTTGCTAGAAACTAACAATAAATATTAAAGGTCACTTCTGAATAGACTTGTGATATATTTTTATCAGAGTATTGGGTCAAATGTACATAAATATATGAGTAAAAGTAGACTAAGAGTTTATTTTGCCGTCAGTTTTCCTCCGGCATTTTCCGATATAAGGCGTCTACGCAGTCAAGGAAAATAAACATTTCGCCTATATTGTTTTAGCGAATAATAATTTATTATATATTTTTCAATTAAATTAAAACATAACTATCTTTTATGATTAATAATAGAACAAAAATGTTATATTTAACTTTAAGTTAGAAAATTTTGATTTTTATCAATTAAAACTATCTTATTAGTTCTTATACCAGTAAATAATACATATTACTAGCAGAACCCGCGGCTACGCCCGCGTTCTATCTACAAAAAAACTCTGGCTTTATGTTATACAGCGACTCACGCTCGTTTCGCTCGGGTTCATCACTATAGAGTTATATGATAAAGATAATATTGTTCATACAAAAATACTAAAATTGCGATTAATTGAAAAAAAAGACATTAAAATTGGTCGAGCTGGTTCGGAGAAGTGCGACCATAAACACCGTAACACAAGATTATTATATATTCTATTTCATTAAAGCACTAAAAAGTAAAGAGCATAAATAGATATTCAAAATACGAAAGAGAATATGAAAAATAAACATTAAGAATAGAAGGGAAAAGCCGTTTTATTTAACCAATCATAATAATTTTTTTAAACTAAAAAAAAAACTTGCCTAACAGGTGCAAATAATTTAGGCCGGCTTAAATTCTCAGACAATTTACAATCAAGCGTGTGATACTGATGCTCTCAACTGTCAAAGTCCAACATGTCAAATATATTTGATAAAATTGTCAATTCTTATCTTTGATAAGTTGACAGGTGTCACATAAATGATACATGCTACAGTGCCGATTTGATAATAAGAAAATAGTTTAAATTTAGCTAGTAAAACTCCTTTTTGCATTTTGTTATTTTTTTTATGGTTCTTTGTAAGTGAAAGTAAATGTTTCTGATAGAATAGTGAATGTTAAAACCATAAGAAAACGATATAAAATATAAACATAATAATATATATTTGTTTTATTAGTTTACTCGTATATCAGTCCTATGTGGACAGATACAATATAATAATAAAAAATAACAAGGGAAAAACCTACACAATAATTATTTCTAAAATTGTGCCAGGATAGAGTTAAATCGAAAAAAAAATAATTGCAACTTTTTTCTAACTTTAAATTGCGCATATTGTGAAACCTAGAATATGAATGCGAGAATTAAATCTATGCTAATATTAAGCTATAGAGTTTGTTTTTGTTCATATGTTTATTTATTTGTATCCGCTTTCCTCGAGAACTACTATTTCAATTTAAAAAAATAAATGCAAAAGCTATTTATATATAAATAATATACGCAAGCGAAGCCGCAGACAAAGCTTATAGACAGTTTATACTGACTGTCCCGAATCGGGAAACGAGGTACAAGCGCGAGAACAAAAAATGTAAGTTAAATAAAATCATGTTTCTTTTTTTTATTAAGTAATTCTTTTTTTTTCTTTTTCTTTGTTTTTTTTTCTTATTTTTTTAGATTTTATTTTATTCATATTCTTCTCCGCAAACCCTTTCATTTGATATCCATATCATGGGGATGCATGAAAAAAGTCCGCCATATTGGATTTACAATAGCCTAAATAAAAAAATCACACTCATATTTTTTTCCTTAACGCACCAAAAAAGTATAACTTAAATATTTCAAACTAATAATTTAGATTAATTGTTCTTCTAAAAGGAACATTAAATTTGACAAAAGTTAAACATATCCCGGACACACAAGAATTTAAAGATTATCAATGTCAACAACATTAAACACATTACAACATCCTGTGGTGAAAATAATCGATTGTTGGAAAGAATCCAATATTTTAGACAATATTATTACGGCTGTATGCTATCACAGACAGCAATTTGATCCCAAACGAAATTAATTCTAATTTTAGTGTGTGACTAGCTGACTTCTTTAGTTGATGACACTTTAAGTAGATTTTTATTATAAAATCGTGTAAATATATATATATATATATATATATATATATATATATATATATATACATGCAATTTAAAATTAGCGTTATTTAAAATCTTTATATTTAGAGGAACATATAATTTCGTTATGATTATTATAATCAAGACACACGGTAGTGTGTCCAGCCAAGTTCATAATTTTTAGTATATCCGTGTTTGATAGTTTCACAGGAATTGACAGATGGGATTTTTATTCTTAGAAATACATTTAGATAGATTAAAGATGTGTACGCGGATACTTTTTACAATTGGCTCCTATGGAATATTAAACTGTAACTAAGACTACTAGTACAATACATATGTATATTATTAAAGAAACACACCGCAGGCGCATCACAGTACAAGGTAAAATTGTATATGCAATACATCAAGATAATTACAAATAAAAAATAAAAAAAAACCCCTATGCAAATTTTTAATTTTCATTTTAGAAAAGAGCTGATATTCTTACAGTGCTGGAACGATATTAACCAAACATAGCTAAAAACCACCGCAAGGAAACTGGCTTTCAAATGAAAAAAAATGCATCAAGATCGGTTCATCTGTTTGAGAGATACTATGCCACAGACAGACAGACACACACACACAGACTATAAACCCCATAATACCATATCACCCCTCTATTTACGTCGGGGGTTAAAAGTATTATTATTTGTCGGATTCAAAATATTTTCTTATATTTGATATAATTTTTCTATATACTTTTATTAATATATAAATATAGCTCATTTGTTCAACGCAGGCTTCTAAGGTTTAATTAATTGTAAGTAAATACAATATACACGTTAGTAGATTGATCCGATAGTGATGGAAGTATCACTTAGTTGCTAACTAATTTACGTCAGCCTCCGCTACGGACGCGGGCGAGGCGTCACCCAGTAATCGGTACTCATTCTGCCAATTATAACTTTGAATTATATAGCTCTACATATAGTGGGATATCGATAATATAATGATTATTTCTCTAACGGTATAAGAATTTTATTCGAAGAAAATATTGTAATATAATGTAATTTATACTCAATTATTAACTACCGTGGCGGTTTCATGTGTAGCTGCAGATTCGGCGGTCGTGGGTTCGAGTCCCGGGTCGAGACAAGTTTAGTTATTAAGGTTTTCTTTCAGAAATTCTCAGTTGCAGCCCGAAGTTGGAAAGCTGGTGGAGTTATATCCCCTTGCTTCGGAGAGCATGTAAAGTCCTCGGTGCTGCGGTTCACCGATATCTAAGTATCCTTCTATCAAACTTTCAGATTTTTTTGTGTTTACGCGCATAGTTGTGTAATGTACACTGTACACTATATTATCTCCTGCGCAGTTGGCTAGTCTCTAATAGACATTAATATTATTTATAAGTTAGTGTTTGTGTTTTTTACCTATTCACACTGTAATAATGGATGTGGCTTATATCTTACCTACCTAGTACCTAGCACGCGAGTGGGTGGGTACATGAGCAAAATCATATGGGTTATAAACGCTCAACCCAAAGCTACTAGAGCTCTAAGAGCCCTAATAACTTAACTGATGGGATACGAGTACCCTAATTTGTCACAAAAAATATATCTTATTTAATCAAGTGTAGCAGCATTCTAAAAAAAGGATGTCAAAAGTAAGAAGGTATGGATAATATTTTCTAAAATATTTAAGTTTATATTGCCTAAGCTAGCACGAATTTGTCTATTTTTAAATACTTACCTACCTGTTTCAATGTTTGCGATTCTACATCACAAATGCGCAGATGACCTTTAAAGGTCGTCTTTAAAGCCAATTACCGTATTTTCTAATATACGTAGATATATATATATATATATATATATATATATATATATAATATATATATATATATATATATATAGGCTCTAGCGGGACACAAATGTTAAATATGCTAATGTTAACTTGCCTATATTCAGATCAAACATAAAGTTTGACGCGATCTATAATACTAGATATTTCACATATAACGGGTATCATCTTATCAGAACATAAACCTATGTTGATCTTATTACAACAAACAGACAAGGATTATATTCAAGAGCTCGCTAATTATAGAGTTAACCTCCTTAACAACGCCGATCCTATTTAAACAATACGAAACTTGAGACACTATAACATCCGCTTCAGAAACTGAAACGTACCTCTGCAATCCTAACAATAACTTAAAAGCCAGGTACTGAACATATAATAACTGAAAACAAATAACTTCTATAGTATTGCAATAATAAAAATCTTGTCATGATAAGCAATCTATAACATATCGAGCATTATTAGATCAGATACAATACGGGGAAAAATTTCATTTCTTCACGATATTTCTGTCTGCGGAACCAGCGAAGCGCTTAGAATTTTAAATTTTCAATAAAACTTTACGACGACTCCGTCTGAATTACTTAGTTTAAACGGGACAAGTGCTACTTCAAAACTTACACCGTCAAAAACTCTATAGTCGTGACAAGTATTTAAATAAAATGACTAAAAAATTTTATGAATACCTATTATTATAAGAATTTTCAAGAAAAATTTGCCTAGATGTTGTAATAACGTCAACAAGTAACAATCTTAATGCGATGGGCATTGTAACGTGCGTGAAAGGACGGACTGAAGTGTTCTCTTGGTATACCTTCAAGGTTAGTAGTATTCTTTGCTTAAAGCCGTGTCAAAGTGTAGCCTACGGGGATTGTCTCACGACTGTGCTAACAAAACCTTGTTTCGTCGGCTATGGCTTTGCAAATAAATGCGATCTGAATATATTATCGAGCGCATTACGTACGATTCGCTGGAGACGTATCTACTCTAGTCTGCAGAATTCAGTTGCACACTTTTGCAACTTCATCCTCGCCAGTTCTGTTCTATTGTACTGTATCGTACACCATTATCGCCTGACAATACTGAGCTTCTAAACTTTATATTAAAATTTTATATTCAAATTTCCATATACTCTTACTTAATACTAAAGAAAGTCACTAAATATTACGAGTAAGAGAAAAGTTATCTGATCCCGCTTAAGTACCTACAAGTGTTTGTCTTGGACGCTTTTCCGAACCAATCGTGCCTTCGGTAAAGTTTGGACAATTTGTCGGATACGACCTATATATCTACTTTTACTTAGACAACTTACCTAGCTCCGCTTGTCTGTGACAGCGGTAATTAATTACACTTCGGCCTCTCTGCCGCTGCACGATTGAAGTTAACTAAGCATGGATAGCTTCCCCCACAATTTTGATATTTGCCATGATTGTAAACTGCGGGTACAAACGTTCTGCCATTACCAGTATCCGTATCATCGAGTGGAACAATATCTAATATTATAATTAATAAATGCTTCATTTATTTTGTAGCGAGTTATGTTTAGAGTATATTTCAAATATAGTTTACAATATCGTTAGCCATATTATTCTTGATGAGGAGTAAATGTAATTAGCTATTACTGTAATAATTTAAACAATTTTGAATCTTACGCCATAGTAATAAATATACAATATTTTCATCTAAAAGTCTAGTCTACTAATGATAAAGGTCATTTAAAAAAAAACAATTAAAATATTAATTTAAAAAATTGGCATAATATAATTGCTCGCACGATTCCTCAATATCTTAAAAAAAATACTTGATTATTGTATAAATATCATATTATTTTAAGGTTATTTTATTAACAATAATTATTAAAAAAAATAAACGATGCGAAACGTGTATTTGTAATATTAATAATAGGTATGCTTAATAGTTAAAATTAAATGAACCGTACTCTTCCTTTTACCAAAAATTCAAGGTGACTCTACCATCAAGTATTCATAGACTACAGTTATAGAGATCAATTATTGAGTACCGAAATTCAAATTAATCGATGACATAAGAAATAAATCTGTCTATCTGTGCCGCCGGGAACCGCAAGCGAGACGAGCCCAGATCCGGTTGTTATATCCAATCGAAAATACTATTTTTATTACTCTTTATGCTGGTCTGTATTTTAAGTTTATTTTTAATGATGAATTAAACCCGTTGCATGATGTCATCGCATAAACGTTTAAATTTAAACTTTTTAACTAACTAGTTATTTATTGGACAAGATATTTTTATTTGCTTCATGTACAATAAATAAAAATATACGAAAGCAAATATGAATATATAAATATTCAAAGTTGGTGACTTTGAATATTTAGGCGGGCATATATGATTTTTAGCACTTTTGCGTCTGCGAAAAACCCCAGAGTAAAATCGCTTACCTACATGTCTTACAAACACTCGAATATGCTTATTTGCGATGTTTAATGTAATGGTAAATAGCTGAGTCTTACAAAATCCATGACATCCGACCTCGCAGGTGAACGGATATTATTCATCTCAAATATGTCTAGTCACCGATATGTTGAAAATATTTTTTAATATTATATTTATGAACGTATCAGGTAAGAAAACACACACCTTACTGTATGCATTCGCAAACTATCCCGCATTAACTTAGTTTGTTTTAGAGCTTTTGTTTTAAAAATTGATAAAATCATACACTTGTTACAAGGATAAATAACATACTCTACTACTGTAGTAGAGTATGTTTTTCATCCTTAATGTGGTTTATCTTATAGCTCTGCATTGGTTGGTACACGTCGTGACCTCGGGCTTAGCAGTCACTGTCAGTAAGTCTTTAACTATGCCATGATGATGGTCCACAATTTACTAGTATATACTATAAGTATATTAGTTACTACTTATTTTTAACATTCTTAGAGGCACCATCCATATTAATATTATAAATTTGTAAGTTTGCGAGTATGAATGTTTGTTACTCTTTCACGCCAGAACGGCTGAACGGATCTAGATGAAATTTGGCACAAAGATAGATTATAGTCTGGTGTAATACTTAGGCTACTTTTTATCCCGGAAAAATGTACGGTTCCCGTGGGATAGGTTTGTTTTTGCTTTCCTAGAGGCGAACCCGAGCGAAGCGAGGGTGAGCTGCTAGTTTTTTAATACATCCTGAACAAAGTGTGGTTAAGTCAGCTATTAATATTTAATTGTTATTCTACGGAAAGGCATAACCTGGATAAGAATATTTCTTTTTAAAATGATTCAAAGTTACAAGTTTTATTTAAAATAATTCAACGCATTTCACCTTGAATGAATTATAAACATGTTAAAATATATTTTAAATATTAATCTAAAATTAATGATAGCAGGATTTGAATTATAATATTTTATTAATAATATATATTGTAAAATAAATACCTAGGTCTATCATTCCATTATATTTGCTATTCTCATAACCACTTTATATGGGAAATAAAACTAACAAGTAAGCAAATTCATATTAATATTTATCACGCAATATGCTTATACTTAGGATATAAATTAAACGAGCATCATACAGTATATGGTGTAGTCTGTCAACTGCCTCGGTGGTGTAGCGGCTAGCATGTACGGCTGCACACTCGGAGGTCCTGGGTTCGAGTCCTGGGTCGGGCCAAGTTTAGTTATTGAGTCTTTCTGTATAGTAAGTCTCAGTAACAGTCCGGAGTTGGGAAGTTGGCGGTGTTTCACCCCCGTGCCTCGGAGAGCACGTAAAGCCGTCGGTTGTGCGCCTTAACTCTCACCGTTCGTGTCGAGCAGTCGTCCCACTGGAGTATGAGAGTGACAGGAATAGAGAGTGCACGTTGTGTCTGCGCGTACACTTGTGCACTATAATATCTCCTGCGCAGTTGACTAGTCTCAATGAGATTGGCCGCCGTAGCCGGAATCGGCTAGGAGAACATCATCATCATCAGTCTACACACGAATTATGAAAAATTAAGTGTAAATTAATCAAAAGTGTTATAGATCTACTTTCAAGCTGTCCTACTAGTGTAGCATTTACATATCAAAGGAATATGTATGTTTAAATAATTAAAGCTGTTCTTATTGCAAAGATTTTAATGTTATATTAAGAAAATATACACAACAAAAAAGCTTTTAATACCAAAAAGTTTGAACGTTCTAAAATCTAAATGAACGAGTACATTGGGAATAAATATCCTATGACTTTGCATAATCATTATTCTACTGTTCGTTTGTATACTATTAGCGTGGCGAGATTTATTGAATGACAAAGCCCGTAAAACTAAGCTTTTCGATTAAGTGACGAGATTCAAAGCTCTGAAAAATAAGTTACTGGATTTGACGTCGCCATTCATAGTATGTGCGCTTGGTCAAGTCATTTTTTTTTAACTTCTAGTAAAGTCACGGTATACAAAACTATTAGGCAACGGTTCGAATTTTCAAGCGTAACGTAAAGGTCGCTAAATAAATATATTTATTTGTACAGATAAGATAGGTACTCGATATAAAAAAAATGTTCGCATTCATATCCGCTATCGGTTTTTTCTTACATACATACGAGGGGCGTTCTATAAAAAGTGAGAATGAGTATGTATGTTGCCGGTAACTTTTGTTAGATGTTATTTTATTTTTCGATATAGTCGCCTTTTAGAACAATACACTTGGAATATCTTTTTTTAAGCATAAAATTTCTTTCATAATAAACTCTTCATCCGGAGCACCTAAAAATTACTGTAGTGCAGCGACTACTGCTTCATCATTTTCGAATCTCTATCCTCTCAGAGACTCCTTCAACCTTGTAAATAGATATAAATCACTACGAGCGAGGTCAGGTAAGTATGGAGGATGCTCAAGTATTTCGAAGCCAGCATCTCGAATTTTAGCCATAGCAACGGCGGACCTGTAAAACGGGCATTATCTTGATGGAACAAAACAACTTTGCTAGTTCGCCTCGCCGTTTCTCGCGAATTTCGTTACGATTTTTTTATTTATTTGTTCTGAATACAAAAAGCCCGTAACAGTAGCTCCATGGTCGAATATATTTTATCATGACCCCCCTTTTACTATCCTGAAAAAATGAGTCTACTATATTACCGGCGGAACGACTCGCCTTAAATTTCTTAGTGGTTGGAGACGATGGCCTTTTCCAAGTCATAGACTGTAATTTTATTTCTGGATCGAAATGGTGAAGCCACGTTTCATCAATAGTTATAAATCAAGACAAAAAATTATCAGGTTCTTGTAACAGTTCCGAAGAAGCTCGAGAAATATCCAGTTTAGTTAGTTTTTATCGGTAAGCATTCTGGGGACGCAGCGTGCGGATACTTTTTTTCATCCCCAAGCGTTCGTGTAAAATGCTATGCACACTATCAGTCGGAATCTTTTTTTTCGTCGAATATAAAACGTTCCGCACGTAAATCTGCTAAATCAATATTTTCGACTTTTTTGACAATTTCTGTCATTATCGTTCTGTGGCGGTCCGAGCGAGCGTCATCTTTGGCGGATGCTCTTCCACGTTTAAATTCGGCGCACCAATGTGCACTCGCAGAATACTATGGAGCATTTGCTTCGAAAGTATCTTGTTAGTCAAGTATTTGTAGTTGATATCGTTCCGCAATGAAAATGTTCAAACACAGATACTTAATAATCGCACGCAATTCATTTTTTTTTCACCAGGCTATAAATTTTTTTTTAATCTAATCAACAGTCAATACAAAATTAACGCATCGATTTCATGATGTTTTTTTTTAATCTGTATACTAAGGCATATTTAACATTGATATTTTTTTAATTTTGTACGTCTATTTAATTGGACCTATTTTAAAAATTATAAACATGTCTAAACTTAAAAATAGCGAGATATTCATTAATCGGTGAAGCACATTTAAACATACCTTGTATTTACATCAAGCTAAATAAACGCGGGTTAAGCCACAGACAATACTGGTAAGTAATGAATGGATGAGGCATTATAAAGAAAGAATATTTATGCTAAGTTTTGAAATATTATTTTCTGTAAACTTAGAATTGTGTGCATTAGAAAAAATAGTTTTAAATACAATCTTTTTTTTTTTAAATCATATCATGATATATAATATTTTTCAACTATACGGATACGAATTAAGAATATTTTTATTAATTAAAACAATTTTTGTGCAAAACTGGTTTTGGTAAAACTAGCTAGTTTGCTATTTTTTTAATGTATACATAATGTAACAGTTCATTTACATTGGGCATTTTAAAAGTAAATCTATACATATAATAACGTAACTAAGCCGAATCTGTACATTGAATATTTTTTGGAAAATCTTATTGAAATAGACTTTATTCCAATAAGAGAATCTATAGTTTTTAGAATTTTTGTCTGTCTGTCTGTTACGGACTCACGGAATAACCAATGGAGGGATTTTGATGAAATTTGGTATGATGATAGCTGGTTATACGGGTCAACATATAGGATACTTTTTACGGCGGGAAAATATCTCATCTCTGAGAAATCTATACTAAACTCCAAAACGTAAATAGGGACGAGCGGAGCGGGGGTGAGTCGCTATTATGAGTCGATATTATATTTTAAATATATATTGCCTACATACTGCGCAAGCTGACCGACATTTGGGTTTTATTTAAAATAGACAAAGATATTTCTATGCGACTGATATATGTATATTTTTGTACCGAACTAGGCACCCTTACCCTAAAAGCAGTGTCGCTCAGACATACTTCCCTACCCATGACGGTCTTTATTATATAGAAATATTTATGATAAAGAAAACTATGCTTAAAAAGTTTTAAAAATACGACTTTACTAAACTGCCTCTAAGTATTCGTATAGAGTTTCCTCAAAAGTTTTAGACATAAAATATCCTCATATCATCCCCGTACTGGATTCACTTTTTTTACATATATTCAAGCTATTTATAAATGACATTCAAGTTGTATTTATATATACACATTTTTGTATTTTTATAAAAAAAAACGAACAAACGAGTTTGACTCGCACACCGAAGGTTCCGTAGCATGAAACATAAAAAAAGTTTATATGTGATGTAACTAAAAAATTAAGGTTTTCGGGATTTTCCCTTTACTTGATCAATACATATATAAGACATGATTCTACGACAAGAAGTACCTTATAGGTTTAAAAATAAGGTGTTAAAATATGCGACATAAGCGGCCGTACATATTTTTTTTGTTTTTTCACACCTCCAAAGAATTGTAAACCTGAGTATTTGATATAAATTTCAACTTGGTACCTCCACGCATTTCTAAGAAAGAGGGTCTTGTGAGACTGACAAACAGATGGACAACGAAGTGATCCCTATAAAGGTTCCTTTTTTCCTTTGAGGTACGGAACCTTTAAAAGTAATTCGGCTCATTTATCTTGGCTTAATACATAAGTTACTTTTAATGAACAAAAAATTCCGAGCGGACCCGCGGGCAAAAACAGTTTGCAAAAATAGTTTAAAAAGGCAATATTAATTAAGAATATAAAATTGGAATGTAGTAACGAAAATAATATAAAATGAATACTAAAATATCAGGTAACAAGCTCTTTTAGGAGCAAAAAAAAAGTGGTGTCGAAGGAGACTTATCTGACATCATAAATAGATCCATGGCTGGCATTTACGAAGATGTAGGATAAAAATAATTAAATATTTTATAAGCCACCACTTAACACGGGGCTACGCAACAATGAATTGCCTATATATTATAACTAGCGGACCCGACAGACGTTGTCCTGTCTACACGTCTTTAATTTGAAAATTTCAAACTTTTTGGACAAAATTGTGAATTTAAACCATTCCCAGATCCCCTTGAACACACACAAAAAATTTCATCAAAATCGGTCCAGTCGTTTGAGAGAAGTTCAGTGACATACACACTCACAGAAGAATTATATATATAAAGATAAGTAAACCAGATATGAAATCAATGTGATAACTTAAATATTTTTGAAACCTTTTTCTAGTTAATTATCTATGCGTTATTAAAACGGAAACGCAATTGAACGAAATTTTCTCGAAAGTTTTGTTTTTCAAAAATGTATAAAATTTTAGACATTTTTTAATTTTTCTTAAAAACTACTTCACTTAGATAATATGGAAAATAAACAATCAAAGAGGGAAAATGTTGTTTATTATCCATTATAATAAAATTTACCTTGACCAATTATTATTCTCATAATAAATTACATTTTTTTATTAATAAAAAAAATGATTTTAGACTTAGTTCTGTGCAAGAATAAAGTCGATCGGATATTCGATATTCAACCTTACTCGCTAGCGGTTACAGTGAGTCGCATCGACGGAGCTATGTAGGAAATTTTTGTCACTGCCTGGTCTTTAGTTGTAATCTAGTTTTTAATCATAATACATTTTGAAACGAACCTCATCTTCTTATAAATTATTGTTATATTACCTACTAGCGATGCACCCTCGCTTTGTTCAGGTTTGTCTCTAGGTTCGTTCGTCCCGTTTTGACCCTTAGTATGGAATTTTTTTTTAATTTTTTTTTTGTTAATTTTGCCGATGTTTAATAGTTATTTTGCTATTCGGGGTGAAGACAATAAATCGATGCAGCAGTTCTGGAGCTATAATTGTTATAACAAACCCGACTTTGTTCTATATTATATACCTATAGTTAAAAATTTATTGATACTAGTGTTCGCCCACTGGTTGAAATTCGACCATAATCATTATTGATAATTCCAGAAAAAATTATGTGAATTGAGTTTATATATCTATATGTTTTTTTATTGATAACACTAAGTGAAGCTCGTCCATAGCTACTAAACAAAAAAATCAGTTGCAAACTGAGAGGAAAAAAGTAGTAAACTTTCACATCAAATAAGGCATAATACATAAAAAAAATATTGTTATGTATATGAAAGTTTCTTTATTTGTGCATTGACTACGCATGCGCGTGCGATCATTTGTATAATCACGACCACAAACCTATAACCTGTAGCACAAGCTATATTTGTAATGTACTATATCAATTGAAACAACAATAAGAATATTTTAATAACAAAATAAGTTCGTATTAAAAACTTTCACCGAAATCGCTCCAGCCATTATCAAATTGCGAAAAAGAAAAATCAAAACGAAACTAAATCAAAAACTTTTTCAAAGTAAAAATTATAAGCAGTCATCTTGGCTTTTTCTCTATCCCAAACATTACTTATTATGAAAAAAAGACAAAAAATATATTATGTCAAGTATGAATAAATTGATTCAATTATGTACTATTTTAATAAAATGTCATTTTACTGTAAAATGTTTGTCATCCATTAGGGAGACGAGATTTAATTAGATAACAAAGAAAGTTAAAACCTTATAAAACAACTCTTTCATTTCAAAAACTATTTACGGACCAATAAAGGCTTGGGAGCGCTAATAGGTTTTAATGGTAAGCGTGAGTTTAAATTAATTAATCAGCTTCATAATAATGGTGTGAGGTTTTAAAACAATAACGTTGTCGAAATTAGTTTAACACATGTCATAATTATTTCAACTGTATTTATTTAGAGGGTTTTCGTAGTGTAATGTATTATTATTATTCTTAATGCATAGGCGGTTGTAGCTGAGAGTAAATCGATCGATTGGGAAACGGGTTCAAATCCCGGGTCTCGCTCCTCTGATATTTTCATGATTACCGCTTGTCTTACGCTGAATGAAAACATCATGAGGAAATCTGTATGTTTGAGGAAACCTAGCAAGCTTTCGAAAAATTTTTTTTAACGTTAGGAAATGCATTTAAGTCTACCACGTGTACACATACAGGTTATGTGGGATTCACCGGCTAGAAAAACCTGTACTCCCCGCTAAAACCAAACATAATCTCTCCCGTCTTAATGGGTCGTCACAGGATCACTTACGTGCTCAACTACGACGCCCCGATGGCAGGTCTGCCAAAGCAAACCGCAACAGCCATAGGGTTGCTCTAACGGTCCACTTTGCTATCAGAGAAGTACTTGGGGCAACCCGCATGGCACACCGTCCACCGAGGTGGGCTGCCTCCCACTGCGTTTCTTGGCTTCGCGCCCGGCTGGATTGCCGGACACTAAAGAGACTGACCTCCTCCCCCCTCATACATCCCTACTCCTCCTTTCCTCAGCTTTTGCTATACAGATCACTTACTTTCTTTAAAGAATAAAGGATTTCTCTTATAATTCATAATTAAATTTATAAAAAATATTTGAAACTAAAATATGAATAATAAAATTATTTATTTTTATTTACTTTTAAGCTTTTTTTCTTTATTACAATAAAATTCCTAAGCTAGTTTTATTTATTAACATTTATTTACTTATCCCTCAGTATACAAATTGATTATCTGATGATAGAGCCAGGAGATAGAGGGTGAATTCTTCAATGCTTACTTTGCGTTTATGTGATTCTTTAACACGAGTCCTATACATTACTGTTGGCCAAAAGTATGGCATATCTTAGCGTTACGCTCTCCCTTAGACACCTCACTTTATTCTAAGTTTCCGTTACATTTACTCCGTATGTTTCTTTATTGCTATAAAGCGAAACACGATGGTTTCTTAACGAGTTTTATTTTGACTTTTGATTTTAATCATATATTAAAACAAGTACCAATTTCATATTATTTCCATCTAAGATAAATTAATTTCTATAATCTTTATGACTTATGGCCAATAGAAAACTAAGAAATATGAGAATGACATTTTCCGCCCACGTGACATAACGTTTAGAGATGTCATTTCCATTCATTCTTTTGTTTTCTATTAGAGATAGCGATTGTAGAATATTATCTTGTCTAATTCTAGATAGTATAAAAGTTGTTCTCTAAGATACTACAGATTGGTATAAACATTTAGAAAATCGATGCCCGTATATATTTCTCGCGGATGCAAAACCTTCAACGTCAAGCAAATATACAGTTGTAATTGTTTTTAATCGTAATATTTAAAATATATTTAGTCATTTCGCCATATTATCTTTTTATATATCAAAAGAGTGCGCCTTCACTTCGTTCCGACCGATTCCAAATCTTAACTGCATCCCAACTCCCAAGCCTCATTCAGTAACCTAGATTCGTCTACTCGTACTATTTCATCCTACATTATTGTTTTTTGTTTACATGTTAGGGATAAACTCTGCAACTACTTAACTCATTCTACCAATTATATAAAGCCATGTTAATTGTTAACCGTATGGCTATCTCTATGGACTTATCACGCGAGCAACACCACGGTCGAAAACTAGTGCAATGTATTGTGCATAATATAATATTCCTAAATAAAACAAAATGATGTTAAAACCATAATTTTTTTGTGTAGTTTAAAAGTAAATCACACAAAAATATGTAGCGTCTTTATTTTATATATTTAGATATTACTTCAACTGTGCATGTAGGTATGTTGGTTGGTACCTAGAGAAGAAACGATTATTATTGTGCACAGAAAATTAAACTCTATTAACATCAATTAAGGTATAGAAACCTAAGCAATTGCCGTATTCAAGTATGATGTGAGTGACCGTACCTTCGCCGCTTCGTTGACCAGAATAATAAAATTAGTAGACGGCAGCGGATTCGGTACGAATGTAACTTTAATTTCGACTGGTTCAAGGTGAACGATATTAGCACCTATTGAATTTATAAGAAATTCAAAATACATCCTTATTGCTTAAAACTTATTGGATCATTTATATTATATAATAATGAAATACAAAATATTTTTGTCATGTAAAGTCGTTAAATAGTAATGTTTTGTTTTAATAGTAGCTTACGAATATATATGTATGTATTGCGGTTCAACGCAGAATGAATGAAACAATAGAAACTAGGTCCTTTACCTCGGCGCAGTACATACATAAAGCCTACAGTTTCATTAAAACTCTTAATTAAAAGAAACGATGAACAAAAATAGCTATTCAATTATGAAATTTGAAAACCATGCACAATATTTAAAGTACCTAACAACTAAAATATGTGACTAACACCATGGACCTTACAGCCTTGAAATAAAAATAAATTTCGAATAATTTTAATGTATGCGTTGAAGAAGCTAAATCGTGGAATGTTAAACGATATGATGACGTCATGCACTGGTCAGATGCAAAGACTAAGCAACTGGTTATACACAAAAAATATCTAAAATAATTTCAACAAAAACTCTAGAACTTAACAAACTAATATGCATTAAAGCTTGTTGAGTCTCACCTTAGAAGAAGAGTGTTGCGCGCGCAGGTAAACACCGAAATCCCACAGGTGAACGTTAATTTCTATTCAAATCCAAAATATCCAGAAGACGTTTTAAGGAACGTCGTCAGAAGGAATCAGGAGTACACTCTTGCACTTTGCATTAGCCACGCACCAAGAGCCGGCACTATCACACCACACGTTTGTTTATAATTTTACGAGCCACTTATTAATAATTTTTAAGGACCCTACTGCGCATGTCCATAAAATACGCGCCTATTTTGAATAAGGTTATGTTACAAGTTATAAACACTTCAAAACACTACACGCACTTCCAAAGTTCCGAACGGAATCCTATTAGAACTAATCCGCGCAAACTTTTTATACGTCTGCGTTCACTTTTATCGCCTGTTGATCACTTAACTCGGTTCCAACTGCGAATCCAATATTATCTGTTAATTCTAACAAACTTTCTGCACTTTTAGGAAGATCAGTCGACTCTACCTGTGGCGAATGAATGCCGTATGTGTTATAAACACTTGTAAACTCCTTAACCGGTAACAATTCAATTCCGCACGTGACACTGTCAAAATAAAATATGTCTTACTAAACAGGGTACAATCGGAAACTCACTGAGCGACTTGCGAAACTTCCCAAAAAGTTTTGTAGGATAAATGAAATGAATAGAAAAGAAAATAAACGAAGAATATTAAAGTCGGCGACTGTAAAGCCGAGCGTCCGACACTCCTGCTGAGCGCTGTACTAAACGCGAGAGGCCACACGACCCGCCCCTCCCCGCGTCTCTTATCCCGCCCGCGCCCTGCGACCCGCGCCCAGACGTATGAAAAATATAAGTAATATACCTAAAAAAAATTTAGACATCCAAAAAGACTCCATAGTTGGCTTAATATGGTTATGAATTAAGCGATTGTATTAATAATTTGTATAGTTTGGTTCGATGCGGGCAGAAACGGGACGCTGCGCTGGTACCGGCTCAACCATTCAATTAATCCGACAACACGTGCGTGATGCATCGAATGGAGGGTTCCGCACAACACTGGGCACAGTCATCCGGTTTTACGGACCGACTAAGATTGCCTCAGATTTCAATTACTGTTTATTGTTGTTTCGTGTATTGGCTTTAATTTCTGTTAAACATCTTATTAAAAATCTTATATATAAAATTTCTATGTCACAATGTTAGTTACCGTACTCCTCCGAAACGGCTTTACCGATTTTTACCAAATTTTATATGCGTATTCAGTAGGTCTGAGAATCGGCTACTATCTACTTTCCATACCCCTAAGTGATAAGAATAAGGGTGGTCCTCCCAGACCCCACCCCAGGGACGAACCCGAGCGGAGCGAGGGTTAGTCGCTAGTATTATCTATAATTTTGTACTGTAAAAGTATTTATTTTTATAATTATAATTTTTTTACAAGCAGCCTTAAGACCTTTATAATACGAATATTTTTTAATATAATAAAATTCTAAGTCAAATCTGTACATTAATTTTTTTTTTTGGAAAATCTTATTGAAATACACATTATTATCGCTACCAAAGGCCGAAAATATAGTTTTAAGAAATTTTGTCTGTCTGATTGTGACCGCATCACAGAAAAATCACTTGAGGGATTTTGAAGAGATTTGTTATGGTAATAGCTGGTCATCCGGGTCAACTAATATACTAATACGAGTATACTAATATGTAAAACCTAAGAATTTGGTTTTGGTCATATGAACGCGGGCGGAGCCGCGGGCAATGCTAGTTTTTTTAATAAGTATTAAAAATACTTACGTTGGTGTTCAAGGCTCGGAAACCAGTTCAATTTTTAAACCAGTTTTGGTTATTGACCCCAAACCGAAAAGCTTTTCGGCTTAAGGTTTCGGTTACGTTCTTTAACCGGATAAATCCCAGAAAACGATTTTTGACGAATTTAGATTCCATGATCAAAATTATCCGGTTCAAATGAGTTTTTTTTACATTCAGTGAATCTTTGCTTGTGTTTTTTTTTACTTATGAATGTATTAACCGATTTATTTCGGTATCAAAGCTCTATCTTTCTATATTTCTTACATATAAAACAAACGTTTTCATTAACCGGTAAATGAACGAGTGATGAATTAACCATTACATTACCAATATTAACCGGTTTTTTTAACCAGTTCCGAGCCCTGGCCGTAATTATAATTAAAATATAATTTTTAAATAACATAATATATGCTGTATAATAAATTACTATTCTTTATTGCACTTATATGTAAAATACAGAAATTAACAAACAATAAAATTAGCAAAGATGGACTTATATCTAGAAGAGATATCTTTCAGTCAACCTAAGTAAGTTAGATAGTATTAAAATAATATAATGTATGTAAGCTTCAAAATAACGAAAAACTAAAGATTAACCATCAAAAAACAGTACAACTTATAAAAACTATGCATTTCGGAAAATAATTTTTATTAGGAATTATTTTTAAGATCCTTTGTAAAAAATAAAGAAACTTCAAAATATAGGTATTTCTTTGGCATCAAACAGGTATATAAGAAATAAATTAACGCTAAGGATCCAATGTTTGAGTTTAAAATGTGGATCTTTTTTTACATACAAGTGTCAAAAGTCGCATGACCCACGTTTTTTAGCATCGCAGGTAGAAAAATCTCTTTTATTTAAGTGTTCAGTTTGTTAAGCGGTCAAAAAGGCTCTACGTGCTTGGTCGGACTGGTTAAAACTTAGAAAAACTTAGAATTTAGTTTTAACATTATAATATAATATATTTATTATAACAAGCTCAGTACATGAAGTAGATAAAATATGATTATATTTATAACTTTTTATATTGTTACTAGCGACTCACCCTCGCTCTGCTCGGTTTCGTTCCTAGATACATTTGACAGTTCGTATAGATTTCACAGAAATGCGATTTTTTCCCGCAGTAATAAAAACTTTTTAACAAAAAATAAAAACCGACTTCCAGGCACTAAAATGTAAAAAATAACTAAACGAAGGTTTTAGGTAAGAGGAGATACGTAATCAGATATTTTCGAAGTCGATGCCAGCCGATGCAAAGCAAATCTAATATATTTCGATATGTAAAATATATATTTACCTATTAGATATTCATATCTTAAAATGTTGTCGGTTGGCACCGACTTCAAAAATATCTGATTAGGTATCTATTCTAAATGAAAACCTCCGTTTAGTTATTTTTTACATTTTAGTGCCTGGAAGTCGGTTTTTATTTTTTGTTATAAAGATTTTATTTTTCCATTTTTAGTGTAGACGTATTAAGCAGGTAATTTGTAAGAAAAAAGTTTTTTAATAACATATTCGATTTAATAATTTATTAAAAAAATTTTTTATTGTTGATTTTTTTAAAAACTGCTCGACCGATTTCGATAAAATTTATATGGGACCACCTGGGAAGTATACCCTTTGAACCAAAAAAAATATTCCAAATCGGTTCAAGCATCTTCGAGTAATCGGTGAACATACATAAAAAAAAAGATTCCGACGAATTGAGAACCTCCTCCTTTTTGGAATTGGAAGTCGGTTAAAAAGTATCCTATATGTATATATATATACCCGGATAGCTAGCTATCATCATACCTAATTTCATCAAAATCTGTTCAGTAGTTTTCTCGTGATGCGTTGTCAGACAGACAGACAAAAATTCTAAAAACTATAGATTCGAAAAAAAAAATGTACAGATTCGACTCAGCATTTTATTATATGTAGATATATTAACAATACACAGCTATTAATTTCTAATAAAAAGGATGAAATAAAATTTCAAATGTTTGTATTCTAATAAATAACAAATAGTATTATACTAAATTTAATGATTTATGTGGATTAAATAAAGAAATTTTAAAGTAAAAAAAATTAGTAGGTATTATACAGTCATACAGGTATATAAAATAAATAAAGATATTTGTTTTGTAATAGAGCATCTTACTTAAAATCTATAAATAATCTAAAATGAAAATTGGAACATTTGTGTATATACTGCATAATAAGTATGTTTATACTAATCTATTACTGTAATATGTATAACATATTTTATTTATTATAAAGCGGTAGATAAGCATTGTGAAATAAATCAATTCATCTTTTACTACATACTCTATAAGGTAAAGTCGGTAAGATCGTCCTTCGCCTTATCAGATTTACTTATTGGATGAAAAGTACATATTTTGTGTTCAACATAAATATTGTAAATTGTTTAATAGAAAAAAAACTGTTTATTTTTAACTAGCGACTCACCCTCACTTTGCTCGATTTCGTCCCTAGCTTGATTCCCCATACAAACTTTCATCCCTATTTTCACCCCCTTAAGGAATGATTTCCAGGATAAAAAATATTCTATGTCCTTTCCAGGGTCTCAAACTATCTCAAACCAAATTTCTTACCAAATTTCATCTAAATCGGTTCAGTAAATCCAGAAATTACCTCATACTACCTCACAAACTCACAAACTCTACCTCTTTATTATATTAGTATAGATAAACATTTATTGCCACATAAATTGCAATTTTTATTTTTATGTTTTACTTACTATTCCATATAACCACTTTGCTGAAACTTTTTATATCACTTCGTGTACCTATTTCCATCATCGTACGCGTTCTACTACTCTATCCCGTCTTGTTCCAATTTTAAGAATATGATTCGTGATCGATTCTCAAGCGAAAGCTTTACACAAACCTTACATAAGTTCAGCATATTCCTCATACTTTATACATTCAATAAATATCAAATTTATTTAGTAAGTGGGTGAAATATATTTCATTAAGTAATTCCATACATGTTATAAAACACACTTATCCTGTAGACATATTGCTGAAAGACGGCCCTATTTTGCTTTTACTATATTCGCATTTTGAGGTCACATAATGTCACATAAAAATGATTAAATTGAACCTTCGAATGGAAGTGTGGCAGTAGTGTGTACAACTTCGTTATTGCCTCTAGAAACTTACTTGCTAACATAAAAGTACTAGCTTATTTTCAAAACTTACTTTTGAAAGTTAACAAAACGGAACTTACGTGTTGGCTGCCAATTTGCTACCAAAAATGTACGCCTATTACTAATATTACGATGAAATTTAATTTATTTGTACGTTTTTTTAACAAAATAACTAATACTAATTAATTGAGTATTCATTAGAATTAGCGATGCGTCTAGATGTCATAGAGTTGACACTAAGTAAAACTATAAACATGCTCGAAGGCATGGACAGATATACGTATATGCCGGAAAACTTATAATTGTAATTGTATATATTGATTTATGTTTATAATTACTTATGAATAAATGAATTAAATATTATTATTAATAATATTTAATTCATTTATTATGCCATACAATACTTATATTATGACTAGCGACTCACCCTCGCTCCGCTCGGGTTCGTCCCTGGGGTGGGGTCTGGGAGGACCACCCTTATCCTTATCACTTAGGGGTATGGAAAATAGATAGTAGCCGATTCTCAGACCTGCTGAATACGCATATAAAATTTAGTAAAAATCGGTAAAGCCGTTTCGGAGGAGTACGGTAACAAACATTGTGACATGGAAATTTTATCTATAAAATATGTTATCTTAAAATTATATTTTATACTTTTTACTAATTTTCCTTATATTTATTATTATTACCTAAGTTGTTTTTTATTATAATTAACAGCATTAATAGGTGCATTTTAACCTATAGTATATATATATATATATATATATATATATATATATATATATATATATATATATATACATATATATACAATGTACATAGGCAGTAGGTACAAAGCACATAGTTCTGAACTTTTCAATTTTCCAGCTGTTTTTTTTTTGGGTTTTCCCTATTATTTTTTTATACTTAAACTACCCGTGACACCCCCCAAACAAAACAAAAAAGAATTATTCAAATCTTTCCAGCCGTTTATGAGTTTTAGCGAGACTAACAAACATCAATTGATTTTTATAGTGATTTCAGCTAATAAGTGAACAAACTATAAAAGTTCTAATTTATTTTTTACAAATTTTAAATAAAATGTCTTTTTTTTAATCATAAATATTGTTATATGAAGCGGAAATGGTTATTAAATTTGCATACTTAAAATAAAAACTGTATATTTAAAATTAGTAGGTATATATGTATGTAAGTAGGTACTATAATTTCTCTATAGAAAGCATAATTTGACTCTTATTAGACATGCTATGTCTAGTTTTGTTGTTTTAAATTAATAATATTATTATATATGCCATCAATAAAAATGGCGTCTTTCAAATTCTAAGACGATAGCACCTATTGATGATTATAAATGGGCTGGAGAGATTTGGATGAAATTTATAGTGCACAGATAGAGTAATGACCTGTAGTTCATAGGCTAACGTTAGACACTTAGAATCTCGCCCGAGCGAAGCAAGACTAAATCGGTAGTATATTACTCGTGTATAGGTTTGTTTTTAGATATTGATTGTATACTATGAGTGTAACATTGGGTCCCATCATGATGATGAGGATATTATCAGCCCTAACCAACGATATTCACATCCGGACACATCGATGCGCGGGGTGATTTCAACCTTCAAGAAACTTATAAGGAAATAAATGTTTTAGGTTTCAAATGCTACCTGACTGCGGCCAAGGACAAAACATGATTTGACTCGTATGTATCTATGTATGTATGTATGTCCGATCCTATAATCCCTCATTATTACTAAACGGTTTAACCGATTTTGATTAAACATACATCGTTATATTCGTTTTGGTAACGCGAGTGTTTTACGATAGTATCATAGAAAAATCAAAATGGCTGATCTTATCTATCTATATCTCCCAAACAACCCAAACCAAACAAGAATATAGTACTTATATGCTTAAAATAATTTAGAATAATAAATTGTTAAATAAAACTCCTAATTATTTTTTTTTATATCTTTACATGTATTTTGAAAGGAAGGAATAGTGCTGTATTAGAAATGTTGTTATTGGAAGTTCTTTAAAATTGTACATTTTTATAAGTCTTAAAGAGTATCATTAAAATAAAATTAAATATTTTTTCATAAAACTTAAAAAAAATTAAAACATATCCCACATTTTAAATATTTCCATTATTGTATGAATATTTTTGACATTTTTAAGGAAAAAATAATAAAAATGTAATATTCTCTATTTTTTAAACTCCGACGCAAAAAGAGGGGTGTTATAAGTTTGACGTCCATGTCTGTCTGTCTGTGGCATCGTAGCTCTCAAACGAATAGACCGATATCGATGCGGTTTTTTTCATTCGAAAGCCAGCCTTCCTTTTTTTTCCTTGCGGTGGTTCTTAGCTATGTTTGGTTAATATCGGTACAGCAGTCTAAGAGTAACAGGTCTTTTCCAAAATGATGTAAGGCATTCTGGCGTACTCGATTGGATTGGATTAATCGATTAAGTGCTTCACGCGTGCCAGTGTAATCGTCAAATGACAATTTGCGTACAGGGTTTTAAATTTTGTTTATTTACGAGTACGATTATTTTCCCAGTTGTTTTAGATCAACAAAAGTTATTTAGAAATTAAATTTATATCAGCATGAATAAATATAAATGTTAATATAATTCTCAATAATATTTAACACGCTTAACTACTTTGCAAAGCAGTGCTAACAGATAGTAGGTATCTTAGGGCAAAGCGCGGTAAAACAATAAGTTCGGAAGTTGCCGTCAACTCAATTGACAGCGGACGAGTGCGGAAACCGTTCCATTTCAAGGAGAATTCTCTCCCAGTTATTATAGTTTCTAGTTATATTTTTTTGCTTCGCGTATAACTTTTATAACTGTTAGCAAATTAGGTTAATAGACTAACTTGGTATATATACGTATAATAAATAAGTGGGTAGGACTTTTGCATTTCAACACATTTATTGTTTTATGATTATTCAAGTATTTTTTTAATTAATTAATAATATGTAAAATAAAAATTAATTAAACTTTAATTAATTAATAATGTAATAGTTTAATTAATAATATAAAATTTTTAGTGTTAGTTTACCAGCTATGGTAGTTCTATAGCTAGTATGTACGGCTACGGGTCTTGAGGTCTTGGGTTTGAGTCTATGCACTATAACATCTCCTGCGTGGCCGAAAACCATCAGAAGGATAGATGATCGATTTACGTGGCTTTAACAGATTTTGGGCTTGAAAGACTGGCTGACACTCACATATAACAGACTGGCTAAATTTTATCCCGGTTCATTTAGTGACTCGCGAACGCTATTGGTAAACGGTAAAAAGTGAAGAAAACACGGCGTAAAAACCTGAGGGTCGCTATTGTAATACTCGTATAATTCTATTACGTTTTATAGTTATGGTTGCACGTGTTTGATACCATTGTTCGTAAGTTGAGAGTTTGATTCTTCAATAGCTTAAATTACATTTAATCACACAACATTTGACCTATATATGTTCCAGACTTGTACGTACATTGAAATGCATGACGTCTTCAATGTATAAGGGAACAAGAAGCTAATAAGGAAGGAAATAAATATAGAACTTATTTTAACTACGTATGAAGTATTGCATCCACTATTGCGATCAAGTGATAAATATTTACGACTCCTATATAGTATTAACTTATGTTACAACTAGCATTGCCCGCGGCTCCGCTCGAGTTCAGATGACCAAAAACCAAATTCTTAGGTTTTACATATTCGTATACTATTTATTACAAAGCAGTTTTTGTATTTTTTCTCAGAAATAAGTTATTTTCCCGCGATAAAAAGTATCCTGTATGTTGACCCGAATAACCAGCTATCATCATACTTAATTTCATCAAAATCTGTCCAGTAGTTTTCTCGTGATGCGGTCACAGACAGACAGACAAAAATTCTAAAATCTATAGATTCGGCCTCTGTATCGATAATAAAGACTATTTCAATAAGATTTTCAAAAAAATATTTAACGTAAATATTCATCTCAGAATTTTATTATATGTATAGACTGTAAAAGATAATTAATATTTTTATTTACGTAAGAGTTTGATTTGTACTAGATACACAATAAGTTTGCGATAACCCATTAATTAGGCTTAACAAAAGAGAGGATTCTCATTAATACCCGGTAATCCAACCGAGCGTAAACCTGAAATCTATTGAAAAGATTTTCATGAAACTTTACAGTTATAAAGCTATCAGAGTATCACATAGGTTACAATTATATACATACTTATATTAATATAGGGAATATTTGTTTTACTTATGTACTTTTACAGCAAAGAAATCGTCTGCAATTACATAGTATTGGTGATAGTCACAATGCACATATAAAGCTCGAATGTATGCTCCAGATGCGAAAATGAGGTCTATGAACTAAGATTCAATTCCCGCGTACAAAGCGATTGATAAAAATGTCGTTTTGAACGCGAATTTCATGTAAAATTGAATTTCATGTGTTTTCGTTCCAATCAAACTCATTGTATTTTTTCTGGTAGGCTTTCTATGTCATAAATAAATATTATTCCTATAGCAAAACTATAATTTTTGATGTAGTACTTTTGTTCGATTTTAATTCCTCCACGACCGCGAACACGCCGGCGCGGCGTGTCAGTTAACAATAGATTTCTTAGAGTTTTAATTAATTTCTAAGAAATTTACCTGGAGGTGTTAAGATTTAAAATATAGTAAAATAACAAATATACTTAATAGTATATTTAAAACAAACTTAAAATGAATAATTACTATACGAGTCAAATCTGAGAGCAACTGTGGTAATAATGCTACTTGCATTTCCTTGCTAAATGGCTATGTCGAGTCCTTAATCGAAGAAAAACCAGCTCTCTTGTTACAAGTAGATGTGATAAGACGAGGTGGTATAGTTTTTTAAGAAGTTTTTAACACTTCTCTCTATTAGGCAATAGTTTTGACAGTTCACCAATATTGTAAATGTAAATGTGATACCGCTTGTGGGGGAATGAGCATGCTTGATTCTTCTTCAAGCTGCAACAAATAGGCAAATTTTTATCAGCCGAGTTATCTCGTAAGTGTGACCTCAACCTACTCTAGGTTAAGGTACAAAGTTAAGAAAACATCCAATCCCATGTAAGTGTACTAAAAATGATTTTTGTAAGTTTTTTTTTTAAATTACTTTAATTATTATTCATGTTACATTCAGATATTCTCAGGAGTTATTTTTATAACATAAATAAAAACAGGACCACCTCGTTAGTCTGTATCGTTTCATCTTGAACACGACACTCAAATCGAACGTTTGAATCTGACACCTACTAAATTGGCTCCCTCCAAAGCAATAAAAACGAGGTTGTGAGGATAATCTTACAAAATAATTTAAACGTCCCCTTTCCATATGCCATTAAATTATATAAGTTTAAGTGTAAAAAAAATTTATTTCACTAATTTAGCTTCCTATAATCATTAAAGGATGTTTTTTTTTTAAATTAGTATAGCTCTTTCAAATTGAATCTCTAAAAGTATATTAATTCTAAATACTTTTTTTATCATTTTCTATTTCATATAATATGTAACATTTTATTAACACTATATTTCCTTAAAAGTTTTAAAAATATATATTCTATAAACAATAATTAACTGGTCGTAAAAAAAATATTTTTTGAGATTTGATGGGATGAATGATGAAAACTAATAAAGTAAAAAAGATTTTAGTATCTTTTATAATATCGATAAATGTACCAATTGTTAATGTTGTTTTGATATAATAATAAACATACATACCAGTATACAAAAATCGAATTCGTATCCTGCAGTGTTGCAATAATATACCACTGCACCACAGCAGTTTGATGGCAATTTATAAGAGAGATCGCCTGAAAGTAGAAAAGGCAACATTCTTTTAGTTTAAATTCGACCTACTTAACTACTTTATTCGAATTTCAGCTTCTATTTATATTTGAACCTTACTTTAGTTTTGATTCAACGTATAAAACTTTTCAGTATCACACAAAAAATATAATTCATCAACATATTGAAAGCTTTTTCTAAAATATTTATGTGTATAGGTTTATTTCAGTAGCTTATTTGATGAGAAAATGAATTTAATTTTGAATAATTACAGGATTCTTATTACACTGGAATATGAAACATGCAAATAGTACATGATCATACAATTTTAATGAAAAATGGACTCATAATACCTTCTGCACGCGAATTCAACAGTAGTTTCTTCGAGACAAATCCTAAGGTTGTTAAGGTTCAAGACAAATAAAATATTCATGTTTTTCTTAACAACTTAGGTGTAACTTAGAGTGGAACATAATGAGTATTTATCCATCTGTTACAATTTGCTTTATACTTAACAAAAGAAATTTGAAGTTCATGTTATATAAAGTGAGATGACAGACTAATGGCGGACATACCTATCTATCTTCTCTTCTATATAAATAATGATATAAATCACAGATGTATATATATATATATATATATATATATATATATATATATATATATATATATATATATATATATATATATATATATATATATATATATATATATATTTATATATATACTAGCGACTCACCCTCGCTCCGCTCGGGTTCGTCCCTGGGGTGGGGTCTGGAAGGACCACCCTTATCCTTATCACTTAGGGGTATAGAAAATAGATAGTAGCCGATTCTCAGACCTGCTGAATACGCATATAAAATTTGGTAAAAATCGGTAAAGCCGTTTCAGAGGAGTACGGTAACTAACATTGTGACATGGAAATTTTATATATTAGATATATACGCGCATAACTTTCGATCGACTGTACCAAATTGGATAATTCTTTTTTTTTTGTGTTTGTTATTGTCAGAACAAGCTTTGTATAGAAGAAAATTAGAAGAAAAAAACTAAAAAAATAAGATTTCTTTAAATCTCATGATATGAAAAGTGAGTGAGTGAAATAGTTTTTATGCCGGAAATCATCCCTTAAGGAGGTGAGAATGGGGATGATAGTTTGTATGGGGAAGTAAGCTAGGGACGAACTCGAGCGAAGCGAGGGTAACTCGCTAGTTCAGTATAAATAATTGAATTTAACATTTGAAAGTTGAGTCCAATTCGCACTTGATTGATTTTCACTGTAACTCCATATAAATAAAAGTTTTTCCATTTATAATAATGTTTAATAAATAATATTTCATAAGAAATCGTAATTTACATCTGAAATATATGTTAGTAAGCATAACTCCTCGTGAAGTTGTTAGCTCATGCATGTTTCCTTAAAGTGACTCTTGAACTTGCTCTAAGCGTTAGAAATTATTTAGATGCAGCTAAGTTTAATCTACATTTGCCTTCTATAAATTTACACAAATTTCTGCTAACTCCTCACTTACGAGTTATAAGTAACATTATTACTGTCATAATTTAATTAATTACGTTTAAAATATACTAGAATCGAATGTATAGTGGTAATATTTGTAGATCATCAATCAACACTAAATAAAATACCTTTAAATGCTTGAGCATTATAAAGTTATAAATGAAATAAATAATAAAATAACTACAGATTTTATCGCATACTTTTCATTCATCTATACATCTATACATACAATAAAATTGTAGCTAAGCCGAATCTGTTACATTAAATATTTTTTGGAAAATCTTATTGAAATAGATATATTTATAGACATTATTAACGATACAGAGGCCGAATCTATAGTTTTAAGAATTTTAGTCTATCTGTCTGTCTGTTACCGCATCACAGAGAAACCACTGGAGGGATTTTGATGAAATTTGGTATGGCGATAGCTGGTTATCCGGGTCAACATATAGGATACTTTTTAAGGCGTGATAATGTCTCATTTCTGAGAAAAAATACAAAAACTGCAATTTAAGAGTATACTAATATGTAAAACCTAAGATTTTAATTTTTGGTCATCTGAACGCGGGCGCAGCCGTGAGCAATTCTAGTTCGTTATAATAGAAAGATGCGATGTTTCAGTTTAATAAGAACGAGTCAAAAGGCAAACGCAATATGATAGACTATACTCGTACTACAATAGGAATTTTTGTTTGGATATTCGAAAATATAAGTGCTTCATACAATCGTCATACTTCAGTTAATAATAGAATAAACAAGTAGGTACACTTTGTTGTTTTCAATTTTTTATCCATCGACGTATACAGACTGAAAATTATTTGGAAATGAGACGTCAAACAGTCACTGAAAAACTAATACTCTAAGTGTTTTCGTAGACAAACCGTTGTGTAGCAAGCAAGAGCTAGCACCTTAAAATGGGTGCGTTTAACGGAGTATGACATCTATACATATAATAAAATTCTAACTGAGCCGAATCTGTACATGAAATATTTTTTTGAAAATCTTATTGAAATAGACATTATTATCGATACAGAGGCCGATTCTATAGTTTTTAGAATTTTTATCTGTCTGTCTGTCTGCTACCGCATCACGAGAAAACCACTGGACAGATTTTGATGAAATTTTTTAGATGATAGCTGGTTATTCGGGTCAATATATAGGATACTTTTTACCGCGGGACAATATCTTATTTTTTAGAAAACATACAAAAACTGCAATGTAAGAGTATACTAATATGTACAATCTAGGAATTTGGCTTTTGGTCATCTAAACGCGGGCGGAGCCGCGAGCAGTACTAGTTTTAAATATTTTCCTCTTGTTAATTTAATCTTCACCTATCAACTTCAGACAAAATCTTTTCTAAAAGTATGTTGCTTTATTATTGATTTATGTAAAACTGGCGATTTAAACACAGATAAATACATATTTTATCTTTTTGGAAATATTAATTATTTAAAAAAAAATTAGTTACGTTTAAAACATTTTGATTGTTTCCCAATAAAAAAAAAACTTCTGATCTATATTCCGACTGTATCGATACAAAAATCACCGCCGTTACATGATCTGACGGGCGCGAGCTCTCAAAAGCCGTGATTGGCCAAATTATTGCAGTTGAAGTATCGACGTGTGCATCTGAACATATCAGTCATTTGTAACTGAAATCAGAGCGGAATATTCATTACGCAATATTTCCTCCCTAGAGAAAATCGCGATGAAGCGTATAGAGAGAAAAACTGCGAACTTCGTTTCACAAAGCGCGCGCCTGAAAGGGGCCTGTGAAAAAACATTTTCATTGTGTCTGGAACTCGCTCGATTTTTAATCTCTTCCCGCGTCCCTGTAACTTTATTGTGAGCTTTGCAAAATCTGTTGAACTGACTGCCACTAAATCGACGGTTATCTGCCTTTAGTGCTGAAATTATGACTAGAAAGTTCGATCTGTATACATCAGTTTTTTCCTGATGTAGCTTTCGTAGCTTGTAAGTTGAATATAAAGTGTGTACTTAAAATAAAATAAAAGTTGCATTATGTATGATTATTTAAAATAAATATCAATAAGATAAATAAGTTTGCTGTCCTATTGTCAAAGCATTCATTTTAATATCTATACTATTATTATAAAGAGGTAAAGTTTGTGAGTTTGTGACGTTGTAGGGGGTAATCTCTGGATCTACTGATACTACGATTTGGACGAAATTTGGTAAGAAGATAGTTTGAGACCCTGGGAAGGATATAGGATACTTTTTATCCTGGAAATCATCCCTTAAAGGGGTGAAAATGGGGAAGAAAGTTTGTATTGGGAAGCAAGATAGGGACGAACCCGAGCAAATCGAGGATGAGTCGCTAGTAATATTATAAATGTGAAAGTATGTTTTTTTGTTTGTTTGTCCTTCTTTCACGTCAAAACAGAGTGAGGGGTTGGCGTGATTTTTTTGTATGAAGAGAGTTGGAGTGCTGGAGAGTGACACTTTTTACCGCGGGAGATCATTTCATTCCCACGGGAAAACATTTTATATTACAACCCAAAAAAAAAATTTATGATCAGAATTACTTGCAACTTGATATCTATTAATACTCTTCAATACAATTAAATAAATACATGTTTTAGCGTTTTTTGAAATTCATCCCATAAAGGGGTAAAATAGGGGATGAAAGTTTATATGAAATCTACTTTTTAACTCCTCCAGATAAATTTCTAAGTAATTAATTAAAATTCTAAGAAATCTATTGTTAACTGACACGCCGGCGTGTCCGCGGTCGTGGAGGGGTTAAGAGATTTTTTTAGTAGTTTTAGCGCGAACGAAGCCGCGGATTCTGCTAGTTTTAATAAAAATTCGTAAATACAAATATCAATTCAACTTATTGAATATCAATATTTTTCCCATATTCTTAACATATCAATATTTCAATATTTGAGAATTTTTTTAAGAAACAGAAACGTTTCACGCTAAAATGCTTGAATACAATATGTAGAAGGCAAGGATCCATGATGCTCCATGTTTTATTCATCGCGCTTGAGATAAAGGCGGTGTGATGTTAGCAAAAGACGCAGTCATACATTGATCGGTATTGTGGCGAATTGTTTGTATAAACAATACATATTGTGTTTTGTGATGGTAAATGGGAGCGGAATTGTTAGGATAATACCTGTCATTGTGACGCCATTATCGTGTAAGGCAAACGTCTGCGTATATTTATTTATGCCATCTATCGGTGTGTATAACGATATGAGTAACTTATTGTTTATGAGTAAATATTTAGATATATACGGAACTGTGGTAAGAAACTATTGTTGGTAATGGAATGAGATACATGAGACTCTCAGTGATATATTAACATGCTGTTAATTTTTTTTTTATTATTAGTCAAAGCGAATAAACAATAAATATTCACTTTTTATATTTTATGATTGTATTTTAAGCATACCGATGGTTTATATTATTTACTAGGTACATTTTAATTTGTTTGAGCGGAACCCTAATTCTTTTACTGAAATAAAAGTAGCCTAAGGTACTCCTTATAACATCAACTATCTGCCAGTGAAAGTTCTGTCAAAATCGGCTCAGCCGTTTCGGAGATTAGCCGGAACAGACAGACAGACAACAAAAATTGTATTTTTCTTACAAATACCGTACAGAATTCCATATGCATTTAGTAAAATGCTGTTATATTGACATTACAAACAGACACTCCAATTTTGATTTATCTGTATAGATGGCATACACATCATGTACAAATAAGATTGAAAAACTAATTTCAGAAGCAAAGGTCCAGTAAATTAGTTTTGATTTTCATATGCAGGCTTAACAGCATCGAAAAAGGTTATTACTCAACTTAATAGTTTTTCTAAGCACAATAAAATGTACATTAGAATATATAGTACTTTTTGATTAAAATTGCAAGTACGAAGAAAAAAAATTGTATTTAATAATCTTATAGTATAATGACAGCAAATGAGACAATAGTAAGGAGGTTGTGAATTCGACTCCTACTAATTCTAGAAGAAATTATCGAATTATATACTGATGTAATACTTAAATCGATCAAAAATCAAATTTTTTCATCTAGTTTTAACACAATATATACGTTATACACATACACAATAATACACATACATAATAATACACATAAATATATAATAATTAAAAAATAATAATAATAAAATAAAATACGTGAGCAAACGAGTATTCAACTCAACTTAAAATAACCTAGAATCAGTAAAAAGTATTCAAGTTGCACAAACATTAAACTAAATAACAATTTTTCTTTTCGACGTAAAATTTTCAGATAAGTTTCGTGATACTTTCGACTGCTAAAATACGAATTAATTTCTTTTCTCTGTTATAATTTTTTGTCCTATATCGCTTTATACCTACTTAAAAACAAAAGTACTAGCCATACTAATATATAAATGCGAAAGCAACTCCGTCTGTCTGATACCTTTTCACGCTTAATCTGGTGAACTGATTTAAACGAAATTTGGTATGGAGGTATTTTTAGACTCTATGAAGGATACAGGATAGTTTTTACCCCGGAAATAGTCCCTTAAGGAGGTGAAAAGAAAGGTGAAACTTTGTATGGGGAATCAATCATTTCTCTAGTAAAGGATATAAATCTCATCATACCTTTTTTTTTAACGTTGGGAAATGCATTTACGCACGAGGTGTGGGACTAACCGGCGTAATAAAGCCAGTACTACCCACTTAAACCCAACAAAACCTTCTCCCGTCTTAATGGGGCGTCGCAGGATCGCTTACGCATTCAACTACGACGCCCCGACGGCAGGTCTGCCGAAGCAGACCACAACAACCATGGGGTTGCTCCAAGGTCCACTCTGCTATCAGAGAAGTACCAGGAGCAACACACATGGTACACCGCCCATCGAACAGGGCCACTCTCACCACCCACCGAAGTGGGCCACCTCCCTGTGCGTTTCTTGGCTTCGCGCCCGGTTGGATTGCCGGGCACTACTGAGCCCCCCACCACGACAAGGTGAACGCACGTTTGGGGGACTCATCATACCTATGTAGTATAAGTAGAATATATATGTATATATACTATATATGTATATATACTATATACATATATATTCTACTTATACACCCTATAGACTTTAAAGTCTATGTATTTCATACTAACCGTCATAAGGAATCGCTAGTTATTCTATATTTGGTCGTATTTATGAAAAGTAAAAGCAAGCTTTTAGTTTAAAAAACTATTGACTTAAACACATAAACGTTTTAAGTAATGAGTTTCACTCTACCACTCCTCGCGATGGAATTATGAATAAAACATTGCGGTCTAAGGACGGGTGTCTATCTTATGTTGCACTACAGATAAATATGAACAACAATTTATTTCATAAAGATTTTGCTAGTTTCAATAAATTTAAAACGATAATTTTGTGGAAGAAAACTCATTTTACTGATTTCTTAGGTATAATTTTATAGAAAATAATAGTTTTTTTATTTTTTGAAAAATTAAACGAATTAACATAAAGATAACAGAAAATGAGTGACCTGATAATTATTTTTTTCTTGCTGAAAAAAATCCAGCCGATCTTTTGCGCTTTTAAAATTTGTTACCATGCGCGAGTTAATATAAATATCATGTAACATATAAACAAAAAAATAATGGTAATGCTAAAGAGGTTAAATAATAAAATTGTGAAATAATTCAAAATAAAGCTCAAGCTCAAAATCTAAATAGCTTAACTGTTTCCAAGTCTGATCAAATCTTTTATACGTTTAGATTTTAAAACTAATTACGTAAGCACACATTATTAAAGATAAGACCAGTAATATAGGGAATATATACTACTGAGCAACTTTTCTATGACGACAATAAGCACGAAACTTTTAATATCAGCGTATGTAGTTCCTACAGTAAACTCCAATGCACTGTGAACAAGTAGTTCATTTCAACTTTGTCCGATAATGAACGTGGGGACCGGATCCGAACCGGATATAGAGCAGTCCTGTTACACGGCTACAAAAATGTTTTCTAATAATCCTATACTTTTTACTGTACATATATTTTGTCCATACTGTGTCATTATAGCTGTTGAGTTCATAATATATGTATTTTAATTTATTATTAAAACCGCTTGTATAAATAAGCAAAGCTAGAGTTAATATATCACTCTTTGTCTGTCTGTCGTTTTCGTTTAAGCATTAGATTATTGAGATGTCTGTCTGTTTAATGTTCGTTTGAACATTAGATATTGTGTTGGTATATTTTTGATACTTTGAAAAATAAAAGTATATATATAATATTATATTTGTATAAATATTATGTTGAACAAACATAATATCATTTAACGTTTTAGTATCTTACCTACAACTTTATGATTTATGTCTGTCAGTTTGTTTGTATTAATAGATCAGATTTTAATTAGGCACAGCATATTGGTAGATATTACTAAATAAACCTTACTTCTGACCGATGTCGGTAATAGCAGCCAATCTCACAGAGCCTATCCATTTGCACGGGGAATATTATATGCACAAGTTTATGCGCCAACACCAGCACCACCACCACTTTCTCTTTTTTTTCCATGTTATAGACCCGTGGGGTGACAATTTGACACAACCGGGAAAAGATCAAGGAGCATGACGTCTAGTGCCTCCATTGACGACATGTTTGGCTCAGTTTGTAGTGACCCTACTTGCTGTGCCAGCGGTCGCGGGTTCGAGTCCCGCTGGGGGTATTCATTTGTGTGATGAGCACGAATGTTTGTACTCTAGTCATGGGTGTTTATATTTAGAATATGTATGTATTTAAAGTTATATATGTGTAGTGTATCAACTATCTGGTATCCATAACACAAGCCTCGTAGCTTACCATGGAACTAGATGGCGCTGTGTATTAATGTCCCAACATATTCATTATTATTATTATTATGGCACGAGGCGCTTAACACCGCCACCTTCCAACTCTGGACTTGAGAAGTTTTAAAAGAAAAAATTAATATACATGGCCTGACCCATCACTAAACCAAAGACCTTCAGAACAGAAGCAAGTAATGCTATATAACAAAAAACACTTCAAAAGTTTATCAACAGTAATATTTTTCTGACTAAACATGCTAGAGATTATTTTATTTACATATAAACTATTTCTAATTTTTTATTATCTCTTTTGACTTTATCATAAATGCGGTAAGTATTAATGCAAGGACGAGACCGCTTAAGCCGCTTTTGTTTTGCATTGTTCTTTACGAGGATTTTATTTTTGCCGAGTTTGTTAAAACTTAGCTTCTATCTAGGTCGTTTCAGTTTTAAATGCTGTTAAAAAATTTAAAATAAGAAATCAAACTCTTTTACTTTTCAGGTCAATATTTGTTTGAGTGCTCTTCTTACGAAATTAGGCTACTTTGTTGAATCGTATGATTAAAATAATATTTTGTTTTCCTATGTTAATTTTACAAAACTTTTTCTACGCCTCAGAGAGTTTATTTGAATATCTATATTTTTTTTCTCAAAATATGACATTTTGGAAATATTTCGTGTAAAACTATCAAGCTATACATGAGTATTATCATAATACATACATATATATAAAATTCGGTCTGGAAAATCATAGAGCCCACTATTGTTATAATTTTGTTTTCGAAAAGTACGAGACCGCGTAATCCGCTGCACTCATAGCCTAATGACTTGGAAGCAATTAGAATAGCCGTAAGTTAACAGTAGTGATAATTTTTATTACTACTATTTGGATTTCGAACTTCACGAGGAATAAATGAAACCCATATAGAACCACTTTTTTGTACGTTTATTTGTCTGTCTGAAAGTTGATATTTTCTCTGAAAAGGCAAAGGCTTAATCAAATAAGGTCTAAGGTTTCTTAAAACTGTAAAATCATTAAGCTTCTAAATTGATGCAATTAAAAGATACGATACGCCAATCGCCAACTCGGTTACCAAAACCAATAGAGTAGGTACTTTCTATTCACTTAGAATAATAAAGTTTGGTTAAAACAGCTCACAGCGCTAATAAAGAAAAATACTAATATCAATACGCTGTGGTTATATCACAAATAATATTTTTTTAGAATATTTTTAATATTTACACTATACTTATAACTAAACATAAAACATACATAACGTCAAACTTGATGTGGTTAAAATGCAAACTTCTAAGCATAAAACAAATATATATATATATATATATATATATATATATATATATATATATATATATATAATATATATATATATATATATATATATATATATATATATATATATATATATATATATATATATATATATATATATATAAGCCAAGTGTAGGAATCGGTCTAGGATCTTCAAACAATTTTTTTTTTTTATATAAACTCCCATTTTGTTGACAAATACGAGTATGATGTCTTTCTGAACGAATTCGACCACGGCGGCCAATCTCACAGAGACAACTTCGCCAGGAGGTATTATAGTGCACAAGTGTAAGCGCAGATACTACTGCGCTCTCTATTCCATTCACTCTCAAATTCCGATGGGACGGTATTTTGACCTGACCGGTGAGATATCAGGCAAAGGACCGACGTGCTTTCCGAGGCACGGGGTTGAAACACCGTCAACTATCCAACTCTAGGCTGTTAATGGGTTCTTAAAAGAAAGACTCAATAATTAAATTGACCCTTTTTTTTAACGTTGGGAAATGCATTTACGCACGAGGTGTGGGACTCACCGGCAAAGCCAGTACTACCCACTAAAACCCAACAAAACCTTCCCCCGTCTTAATGGGGCGTCGCAGGATCGCTTACGCATTCAACTACGACGCCCCGACGGCAGATCTGCCGAAGCAGACCACAATAACCACGGGGTTGCTCCACAGTCCACTCTGCTATCAGAGAAGTACCAGGAGCAACCCGCATGGTACACCGCCCTCCGAAGAGGGCCACCTCCCACCGCCCACCGAAGTGGGCCACCTCCCTGTGCGTTTCTTGGCTTCGCGCCCGGTTGGGTTGCCGGGCACTACTGAGCCCCCCCACCACGACAAGGTGAACGCACGTTGGGGGGGACCGGAATTGAACCTAAGACATCCGAATGTGCAGCCGTGCATGCTAGCTACTACACGATTACACCACTAAGGCAGTAGAAATAATTGGTAAATATATACGTATAGTAAATATTATGATGATGATGTTCTCCTGACCGATTCCGGCCACGGCGGCCAATCTCATTGAGAAATATTATATATATGTAGTAATAAAAGAGTATAAGAATATTACATATGTCGTGATACGAAACCCGAGTTGCGCGAGTCCAATTCACACTTAACCGAGTTTCATTTAATAATAACTTACAGTTAAACCAACACAACCATAATTATAACTTGTAGTGATTTTTTATAGCCTATAGTTTTCTTACGTAACGTGAGAAATAATTCAGATTTATTTTCCAATTTCAAACCATTATGAGTATTGGTTTCTTACTTATTTATTTTTGTTCGTTATTATTTTTAGTAGTAGTTCTAGAAGTTTTTTTTGTTTTAATTTATTTATTTAGTTATTTTTGTAATCCAACGCTCAAGAGGCTCATTTGTAATTTCAATTGTATATTTTATTGTTTTGTGTAAGTTGAATTTCTGTACCTTACAACTTCTTTGTGAGCGGATTATATGGACACGCTAATAAGTTAGACCGGATAAAATGTCATATTTGGGTTACGAAAATATGAAAAACTGCATTTTCACTCTTTTTAAACCATTATATTAAATGCTTTTAATAATAAGTAATATTAATTAATAAATATTCAATATTTGAATATTTTTTCAAATTTCCGTTGGCTTCGCTCGCGCTAAAACTACAAAAAGGACTAAAAACATAGGTTTCATACAAACTTTCATCCCCTATTTTACTCCTTTACGGGATGAATTTCGAAAAATGCTTAAACACGTATCAAGTTTCAAGTGATTCTGATCATAAATAATTTTTTGGATTGTATTATATAAAGAGTTTTCCCGTGGGAATTAGATTAAAACCCGCGCTGAAAAGTACCCTATGTCACTCTCCAGACCTTCAACTATCTCTACACAAAAAATCACGCCAATCCGTCAATCCGTTTCGACCTGAAAGAAGGACAAACAAACACACTTTAGCATTTATAATATGAAAGTATGGATTACCACGTACTCAACACTTTAAGAAGTCTATTAGGGACAATACACCTGTCAGTGACGATACGAGACTGATACTACATAGTAGAGCAAGACAAGAGTATTTTCCAGAACACGCATTTGGTGGTAAGTATATTACGGTACTTCGAAATAGAAGTATGAATAAATAAGGTACCGACTCACCAAGCCTTAGTCACTACTTATCGTTTCAAGAAAATATACTTGACTCATAAAATTTGCGTTCTTGTACTTTTTATTTTACTTCAAGATAAAAAAGTACACATATTTTCCGTCTTTGCTCGCCAAAAATTTGCCGTTTTAATAAAAATAACCTTTGTGTGGAAACTTCTTTCTTTTCATATAAAAGCTTTAGCCTTTCCTAAGATCATTAGGTAGTAGATACAAACAAATAGACAGACCGGTAGACAAAAATTTAGATGGGCTTTGGCGTCGTGCAAAATAATAGTGTTTATTATAATACTTTTAACCGACTTCCAAGAAGGAGGTCTGTATATATTTTTTAACAGAGTATGTGTATGCATATATGTGTGAGTATATATTAAAATATTGGTATTTTTAAGGTTAGTATTAAATGTTACAAGTAAAAGATAACATTTCTATTATCGTAGTATACATATACATGCCTATTGATTGATATTTATTAGAATCGAGAAGCAATTCGCACGGGACAGGTAATTTACGACGCCAAGCCATCGACATACCTTATTTACGATTAAATAAAACAAGATCATTGTACTCGTATTATTGGTAAAAACGTGTTACCTACTATGAAAGCCGCTATGCTGTGTAGATATTTTCATTAATTAATAAATAGGCATATGAGAACGATAAACTGAGAGTTGACATTATTAAAATAATCATATTAAATTCTGTAAGCATATTCAATGAAAAAGTATATTCGTTTTATACAGTGTGTTTCTTTTACGAAACGTTTGGCTCAGTGTGTAGTGACCCTATTTGCTATGCCAGCAGTCGCGGATTCGAGTCCCGCTGGGGGCATTCATTTGTGTGATGACCACGAATATTTGTACTCCTCATGGTGTCATGGATGTTTATATTTATAATATGTATGCGTTTAAAGATATATATGTGTAGTGTATCAACTATCTGGTATCCATAATACAAATCTCGTACCTTACCACGGAACTAGATGGTGCTGTGTGTTAATGTCCCAACATATTTATATTTATGTTTTGAACTCCATACAGTCTTCGAGTCGTTATCCTTTCGTGTGACTTAACTTTAAACTGCTGTATCTTGTGACTCGAAATAAGCACGAATTCTCGCTGTGACTAATATTGGCTCTATTATCGACCTTTATCTTCATCAGATGGAGGCAAACTTTTGATATCGTCAATAAGAATAACTTCATTCAGGAATCGAACCTGTGATTTCTAGTACACACTGCTAGTCACACACTATTTACACCACACCCAGTGTAGAAGTTCAATGAAAACTTATAAAAGAATTAGTTTAAAAGTCTTTGTTATTTCTTTCTATTGTATTAACTTCGTTATATTTAGTTTGAATGAGTTCATAATATTACTTAATTTCGCTAGAAGATAGCAGTGGATTCCCATACTGTGGCTAGTATACATGTATCATAATACTGAAGTAAGTAATTCTTCGATAAAAATATTCTTGGCAGATATCATTCACAAATCGAATATGAAGGCAAATTTGTAAGATTGAATTGATCAGGCGCAGGGCCAAAAGCTTTATGAGCTCCCCGAGGTCTGTGAGTAACACCAATTTCTTAACTCTTATGTATTATTGAATGTTTCTCAAAAACAAAATTTGACTTTTTGACTTTGAAACAGAGGCTGAATCTATAGTTTTTAGAATTTTTGTCTGTCTGTCTGCCTGTCTGTCTGTTACTGCATCACGGAAAAACAACTGAAGGGATTTTGATGAAATTTGGTAAGGTGATAGCTGGTTATCCGGGTCAACATAATATAGGATACTTTTTATCGCGGGAAAATGTCTCATTTCTGAGAAAAAATACAAAAACTGCAATGTAAGAGTATACTAATATGTGAAACCTAAGAATTTGGTTTTTGGTCATCTGAACGCGGGCGGAGCCGCGGGCAATGCTAGTATAACATATACCATGTTTTATATATAGAACTGGGCCGTCGACAGGTACACCAACCGAATAGTTTTAATGAATATTAAAATAAAGCTGCATTGTTCAAACGGCGTATTTTCATAAATACTAAAACACCACCATGACGGGTTATTGTTGCCAAAATTGCCAAGACTATAATTATTAATAGGAAATGACTGTAATACAATGGGTAAAACTTAGTTCTTGTGCAGTCGACTCTTGGTTAATTGATCGGCTACATTATTCACTGCTAAAACTTTATGGCATTACTTAGCTTGCGCAGCTTATTATCGGATTTCTTACAGTCGTACTTATTTATTTTAATTAATTTAAATATTAACGTTAAAGTATAGGATAACTTTAAAATGATCTTGTTAAATTAAAAATGATATGTAGATTTCATTATACTCGTATATAACTGCTGAGATTATCTTTATTTTTTCGTAAGGTATTCCATAAAGTGATCAATATAAAGGAAGAATTGTTGCAGCTCAATAAGTTTGTTTTGAAATGTCATCTATACATATAATAAAATCGTAACTAAGTCGAATCTGTACATTAAATATTTTTTTATAATGTCATTATTATTGATACAGAGGCCCAATCTATAGTTTTGAGAATTTTTGTCAGTCTGTCTGTCTGGAAACGCATCACGAGAAAACCACTGGACAGATTTTGATGAAATTTGCTATGATAATCGCTGGTTATCTGAGTCAACATATAGAATACTTTTTACTACGAAAAAGTTTCACATCTCTGAGAAATCTGTACTAACCCTTAAAACGTACCTAGGGACGAACCCGAGCGGAGCGAGGGTGAATCGCTACAACTAAATAAATAATACTTCATAACTAAATATGAAGCCAAAAAATTACGATTTTAAAATATAATACATACCTAATATGTTTTCAAACAGAATACAAATATTAATAGAATATTCATTGCTGTGATAAGTAAATAAATGTTAATAAATAAAAATAGCTAACGGATTTAATTATAATAAAGAAAAAATATAAAAACTTTTTAACAAAAAAATAAAAACCGACTTCAAACAAAAGCACTAAAAACTAAAAATAACTGATTGGTAGTTTTCATTTACTATACATACCTAATAAAATATTTTCGAAGTCGGTGTGCTTTGCTTTGTATGGGCATGCACCGATTTCGAAAATATTTGATTAGGTATGTATTTAATAGGTAGGCTTTAATTACTTAGCCAAAGCACACCGACTTCGAAAATATTTGATTAGGTATGTATAGTAAATGAAAACTACCAATCAGTTATTTTTTACTTTTTAGTGCTTTTGTTTGAAGTCGGTTTTTATTTTTTTGTTAAAAAGTTTTTATTTTTCCCTTTTTAGTGTAGACAGTAGTAGCAAGGATAAGGATAAGGATTCTAACGTGTTAGGCTTGTCAAATCAAACAAAATAAGCCCAAACTCAAAGTATCTACTATTAGCCGTTGAAGAGTTCCACCTATCCACCTTTTGGCCTTGCCATCAGATCAGTTCAACAACACCGAACCACTGTACTATCAACGGAAATAGAAATACTTACAAAGTTTCAAGTCAATATGACAATTAGAAGTAGGTTAAATTCATCATTAGTTGTTTTTCCACCCTTAGGGGTGGTATTTTTTTTTGAAATTTAAATGGGACCAATCTGGAAGTATACCCTTTCAAACAAAACAAAAATTGTCCAAATCGGTTAATAAATGACGGAGTTCTGAGGTAACAAACATAAAAAAAAAAAAAAAAAAAAACATACAGTCGAATTGAGAACCTCCTCCTTTTTGAAGTCGGTTGAAAATAAATAAGCTCATAGGTATTAGTATCTCTCTTTCAATAAAAAGAAACGAATGCAAAAAAATACAAAAAAAAATGTTATGATAGATGTGATTCATATTTTCTTCTTAAATTTTTTTAACTAACGAATATAATGATACCTATATAAAATTTTCTTTATTCTTTGAAGTAGAAGCAAACGAAATGTCTGACAAGTCACGCTACTTTTGGACTTTCATATTTATTTAGCGGGCTCCGACTACATAATTCTTTAGTCTGAGCTATTTTCATTGACCATTTAATCTTCATCAGATTGAAATAAATAATTGCTTTATACTGGAATCCAATTGGCGAAATTCAGTACAATTACCAATATCAAACAGACACACCATACACCATGGCAATTGTCGACAATCTATAGTAAAAAATGAGAGTTAAAGATTTTTGTTATTAAACTCTAAACTTCTTTCGATTTATATCGTCTATTTTTTCATTCAGCCCACAAAAATGAAACGCAATTTTTTAACATGATAATTAATTAATAGAAGAACGCGAATTTCGATATAGTTAGAATAACAATTCAAACTAGGTAGCTACCTAGATTGGATCAACAATGTTCAATATTAACCATGCATGTCGACGGAGTTGATCGGGCTGGGATATAGGTATGTATGTGCATACGGGTATTCTCTGGATTTGCAAAGAACTGTTTTTTCGTGTTTTGTGCTGTTAGGAAGTTGTGATGTGAAAAGTATTTGTATTTTGGCTATTATTGAAACAAAAATGTGTTCAATTTGTGTTTCATGAATATTCTACACCAAATATGAGATTAAAAACTATAGAAAAATGAAGAAAATGCATATGTATGTTAGTATTCAGCTCTTTTTAACGTCCCACTGCTGGGCACGGGCCTCCCTTCCATACGAGGGGGATCAGGCCATAGTCCACCGCGCTGGCCAAGTGCTGGTTAGCACACTTTACATGTCTTTCGAAAACTTGCTAGGTTCTCTCAGACATGCAGGTTTCCTCACGATGTTTTCCTTCACCGTAAGGCAAGTGGTAATCAAGTTAGAAATTATTCTCACGTGAAAATATCAGAGGTACGAAACCCGGAATTAGAAGCCGCTTCGCTCAGTTTTCCAAGCGAGCGGGCTACCACTGGGCTACCACTGCCCCTAAATGAACATAGTTGTTAATTTATAAAAAATATTAGAAAAGGTTATTATTTTAGAACGTACAATTTTTACAACAAAATAACTAAAATTTATAAAATGAATTAAACCTACTGCACGATAACCTAATAAATATCAAAAGGTACATTTAAAGTAATGTATCAAAACAAAATAGTGCGTCGTGCAAAGTTGATTAACTTGCTGCAGCAGTCATGCAATATGAAAAATGCTTTCAATTGCAGTAACCTATTGACTGACATTTTACAACACGTAAGAGCTTTTTTAACATAAATATTAAATTTATCTATACATATAATAAAATTCTAACTGATTCGAAATATTTTTTTGGAAAATCTTATTGAAATATATATATATATATATATATATATATATATATATATATATATATTATATTTTTGTTATGAAGGTTCAAACTAAGGTTATGTATATATTCTTTTTTAACCGATTTGCAAAAAAAGATAGATGCATCGATTTCTCGGAGGCGGCTTGACCGATTTTGCTACTTTAAACTGTATTCTATTAAAGTAGGTCGCGGAGTAGTCCCGTAATTATTATTTTTTTGACACAGAGTTTGCCGTTTTCAAGAAAATCAGAAAAAAACATAATAGCAATATGTTCACAGATCTAATTAGTCTTTTTACCCACTTCTAATTGTCATATCGACTTGAAACTTCGCAAGTTCTTGCATTTTCGATAATAATATAATAGAGTACTATAGTAGAGTTCATACCTTGTCATATTTACCTTTAGATATTCATATCTTAAAGCATTGTCGGCTGGCATCGACTTCCGAGATATCTGATTAGGTATCTATAGTAAATGAAAATCCACGTTCAGTTATTTTTAACTTTTTAGCGCCTGGTTTTTTTTAAGTTTTTATTTTGTAACGTTATATAACGGTTAGGGTTCAAACTATGTTTTAGCTTAATTTAAACAGTATAGCGGGTCTTTATTGCTCAAAGTTTGATTAATATGTGGCATCACGCCACTCGCTTTGATCCCCGCTTGCTATTTTCGTAAAATTTTAATAAAGTAACGAATCCATTTTCATAATTTTATAATATTAATAACCAAATGGGGATTCATAGAGACTCCCTTTGGTGAAGATCAGAGTGTTGAATTTCCATTTTTCCTCTTTTTCACTCTCTCTTGTGGGACACAGCGGATACCGTAAATGTAAACTTTTACTGTGTACTTTAACTTCATGCAAATCATGAAAATCTTTAAAAAAGTTTGGACATTTTCCAATTTTACTTATAAAAATATAATAATATCATGTAAGAAAAGCGGCTTTTCCGCAAGATTGGTTAACGATGTTTTATTTGATTACAAAAAAAGTCGACTTATAGGAAAAAATCCTTAAGTCTTTAAACCGATTACTAAGACATAATTCTCGGTGTTTATTCCATAAATACATTTATGGGTGATGAAGCTTGTGGCATACCTTGTTTTCTTGTTAAACTGTCAGGCTTATTTATTGCATTGATACAAGTTTAATTATTATGATAAATAACTAAAGATGTAGTTATAATGCTTAGAAAATATCAGATTGCAAATCTAAAATATGATGTACCTAAATGAATATTTATGATTCATATTATTTGACGACTTTACATTTATTTGAAGACACGTTTGGCTCAGTTTGTAGTGACACTATTTGCTGTGCTAGCTGTCGCGGGTTCGATTCCCGCTAAGTGCATTCATTTGTGTGATGAGCGCGAATGTTTGTACTCCAGTCATGGGTCATATTTATAATATGTAAGTATTTACATTTTTATATGTGTAGTGTATCAACTAATTGGTATCCATAACACAAGCCTCGTAGCTTACCATGGAACTAGATGGTATTTTGTGTTAATGTCCCAACATATTTATTTATTTATTAACGAGATACTTGTAAAGTAAAATTGTAAGCCGACTTGGTGAATACGTTGCTCCTAACAAGCTTACTAAAGAGCATGTGATGACAAAGCGCAAGCACGACTGTTCGCAAATGTAACAAACATAATCAGTCTGGCTAGGTTGTATCTATGCAGCGTCGTCGCGATATGTGTATGTCGCTGCGTTTTTGGATAATCGTACCTGCATTATATATTACTAGTAGAACCCGCGGCTTCGCCCGCGCTAAAACTACAAAAAAAACCTATAAAAGGGTAGGTGTCATACAAACTTTCAACCTCTATTTCACTCCATTATGAGATGAATTTCGAATAATGCTAAAACACGTATTTAATTAATTTTATTGAAGAGCATTAAAACCAAGTTTTAAGTAATTCTGATCATAAATATTTTTTTCGATTGTATTATAACGTGTTTTCCCGTCGGAATTAGATAATCTCCTGCGGTAAAAAGTAGCCTATGTCACTCCCCAGCACTTCAACTATCTCCACACAAAAATTCACGGGAAACCGTCACTCCGTTTCGACGTGAAAGAAGAACAAACAAACAAACAAACAAACAAACAAACAAACAAACAAACAAACAAACAAACAAACAAACAAACAAACAAACAAACAAACACACTTTCAAATTTATAATATTAGTATGGATTAATATAATACCTACAAAATATTAAAGTATAATATAAAAATTGTTTTTTTCTCAAACTATTCAAAGCGCGTATCCCAACACCACCCCAAGTTTAGCGAAGGTAACCGCCAGTGTAAGACGGGCTTATAATTCCATTTGTTGAACGTTCAGTCCCTCGCCCCGGGACCAAAGCAACTTCCAGATGCAACTTTAATTGAAATATATTTTGTTCACTTTGGTAAAACATGGATTCGCAAGATCCATTACAGAACATTGCTCACTTGCGAGTGTTTCGGAATGATTTACATGTCTGGAGTTACCGTAATATGTTTACTTGTCTGACGAACTATCCCTTTACGCCATATATTATTCATAATTTGATTTTAATTTTCCCACTTCATAAGTATGTTTAAATAAAAATGCATATCGTACTTACTTATGAGATATCTATTGAAGGAATTCATTCAATACTTTGTCATAGAATTGATGAAACACCGAACATAAGATGTATTTCGTAAAACAATACTAGGTAAAGTTAAATTACAGTGCTATGGTTTTTTTAATAATTTTGAAGTAGATTTTCCCCCACGGTTTCTCTCACATGTTATGAAGATAAAAAATTAAGACTGACTTCTGTCTTCAAAAATTAGTTAGGAAATCTAGCTTATGAGTGCGTATCTGAAAAATCATAAGAATTTTATGATTGTTTTTGTGTGAACGTTACGCTTCAACTGCGGTCCCATATACTCGTAAATATCAAGAAAGAATTCTTCTCTTGAGTAAAAGATACCCTGACTTCAAAATCTTGAAAGTGGTTTTGTACCTTTTTATTTGAAAAGTAATTAGTTGTTGTAAAGATATATATTAATCTCCTAGGGAGGTCCTGGGTTCGAGTCCCTGGTCGGGCCAAGTTTAGTTATTGAGTCTTTCTGTATATTAAGCCTCAATAACAGCCCGGAGTTGGGATTGGCGGTGTTTCACCCCCGTGCCTCGGAGAGTACGTAAAGCTGTCGGTCCTAGGCCTTAACTCTCACTGGTCGTGTCGAGCAGTCGTCCCACCGGAGTATGAGAGTGACAGGAATAGAGAGTGTACGTTGTGTCTGCGCATACACTTGTGCATTATAATATCTCCTGCGCAGTTGGCTAGTCTCAATGAGCTTGGCCGCAGTGGCCGGAACCGGTCAGGAGAACATCATCATCACATAATCTTATTAAAATATATTTTTTTGATTCTAGTTATTTTTCCGCTCTCTCTTTCGTGTTTTGATGAACTGTGGTTATACTAAAATTTGTGTTTTTGTTTGTACACATTTATAACTCACTATTATTACTTTTACTTGCAACTTACATGATATCTTAGAAGTAGATTTTATTTGATTTCTAACTGTCGTATTATCATTTTTGTTTAAGTATGTTCGACCAAATGATTTTAAATTATCCAATTAATGTGACGATAAAGCAAGAAGGTAGAGAGTAAAACTACTCAACGGCTATTAGTAAAATCATCGATTTTGGGCTCATTTGATTCATTTTGACGACTCTGATACAATACAAATGGTTCAATACGTTTCTTTTATTTTTTTAAACTATAGGTACCTATTTTAATTATTAAAGATCAACAAATAAGTTATTAATATTAAATTTAATTTATTATTTTATGGCAATTACAGTTAAATAGATATTTTATGGCTTAAAATGAAATTAAAATAACATTTTAATTTAATTTTAAGCAATCCTGTACAAATTATTAACACCCGCGAACTAATTCAATGTTCACCTTGACATATTGACAAGTGGGTATCTGAATGACGTCACAGGGCACATTTACGCTACCAATTTTATGAGCAATATCACTGAATAATACGAGGGGTGGTGAAGAGGGTCCGTATTATACACCTATACATACATTTATTTAGTTAGGAAGAAATCCTTCATTCGCTAAGAGATTTTGTGTGTTCCCCACATTGTGAAATAAAACGTGGAGTTTTTTCATAATAGAATAATCGAAGCAAAGATGGGTCCAAATCTTATTTGTTCATTTTTAAAAGATTGTATATTTATTAGGTTACCTTTCTATAATACAAATTGCATATTTTTTGTTTACCGTTTGGTTCTTTCCCAGTTTTCTTTATATCTCGCTTTAATCCAACTACTAAGCTGTATTTTTGTGCGTCTACCTGTCCAGATAGTCCAATATGCTTGGTTGAATATTTTACAGAATACGTGTTGTGTGCAACTTAAGACGAATCAAATGTAGCTCTCTATATTCAAGGTTACAGTAACCATTAGTTTCATTATTCATTTACTGATTTTTCATCAGATCAGCTTGATGGTATCAAACTACAGTATTGTCATCCGGTTTTCACATACTTACAAAGTTTCTAATTCATACGAAAATTAGAATTTAGTAAAAATCGACTTCGAAGATTTGATTAGGCATATATTTCGTAGTTACAAGTAAACCTAATAAAAGCGTGTTTAAATAGAATGTCAAGGAAGGTTCCCATAATATTAATGTTTTTATTTTTTGTTGTTTTTCGTTTGAAAAATTAATTTTGGTTTTTTCTTTATCGTGAAAACATTAACTAAATTGGTGAGACAATTTACACAGATTGCCCAAATGTAAAGCGAACTTGTTCTAGAAATTTCTAACTGTTATTTATTAATTGACCTATATCTTTTTTTAGTAGGTACGCAAAACAAAATATAATTATATAAAAAAAAATTGGTGGTACCGAAATTTCAATGCTCAATCCTAACTCGCACTGCGGTTTTTCGATCTATAAAAATATATTTAATTTACATTGAAAAACAAATTTAAGCTCTTTGTATTTTAAACACAAAAAAAGTACTTTAATTATTACACATTTCATACTTAATGGTCTTTAAGAATGAAATATTTCATAATAAGGGCCTCTATAAAATATTAAAATGATTTTCTACTTTTAAGAGCATAAGATATATTCGGCCAAAAATTACTTTTTGGAATGGTGCAACATTAGTCTGTGTCTGGTGTTGTAAATATCGCTGTCTGCGGACCCAAACTTCAGAAAATTTCTCTCGTTGACTGTTTATTTATGTGCTGTTATTGTCTAAATGGGTTGCAAACAATGGTATTTGAGAGTGGAGAGCAAAACTTTGTGAGAACAACTGATTTAACTATTTTGAATTGATTTTGTGGCATTTTTAAAAGCTTTTATTTTGCAATGTTTGTTAGTTTGTATGAGTCATATCTTGTAAGCTGAATTAGAACGTAGGAAAAGTTGTAATTTTACTTGTTCGTTTAGTTTTGATGACAATGATTTTTTATGACAATTATGACCTGATTCTCCATCTAGGATGGGTTCCGGACGAAGCAACTCCTCAATAATTAATAGTACTGACACGAAATTATATATACGCATGCAATTATTATAGACCATTCTAAAGTCCATCGTGATTTGGGTGCTGCGTCCAGGATTAGTTCCAAACGAGAGATCTCCATAGCGGTCAACAGCACAGATACGGAATTTTATATTTTATATACGCGGTCAGTTATGATACCGTTGACTTTAATAGTGCACCCACACCATGACTTGTAAATTAAAAAATTAGGTAATTAACTAATAGCAAAAAAAATCATGTAAATCTAAAAAAACCATCATGAATTTCTGACCCTAAAACCAAACTTCATATCAGTATATCTCGTAATACCTACATCTAATAATTAATTACATATTTTATTATAGAAGATTTCAAAATATTTTTTTATAAATTACTTGAAATATTATAACACTAAATTCTCTTTTCATATTCTCTTTCTTCCATAAAGCTTTTTGATGCGACATAAAATATTCTCATGACATTCACATATTTAATTTCATATGAGTTACATTGTTGAAAATAAGTATTATACTATGTGGCTAAACAAAAGTTTCATCATGACGTTTACTACTTTGAAATTATTGACTATTATGTCTGGCGATTGCGAACCTTTGTACATAGATCCATACTTTGTTTACTTTATTTGAAAGGATAAGCTTGGTTTTTAGTATCCAATAAAGTTGTGAACCTGTACTATAGAATAAATTCTAAAATCAAATAGAATGCTTTAATAGTATATTGTAAATGAAATCAACTCCTGCTTTAAGTTTTTATTTATTAGCAAAGCAATGATTTTTTCTAATAAAAACCAGTACATTTACAATTTACAGTCTTAAAATTTTAGAATTATTGTACATTAATGTTACTTGTCAGAAGAAAAGAAAGTTTTTAAAGCAGTTTAAATACTACAAATATATCGATTAATATAATTAATGTATGTTATTTTGTCGAAGGTTCTGCCTCTGCATGGTTACGAAGTTCAATACTAGGTATGTATGTTAAGTTAGATCCAAGGTGGTCTGATATTTTTTTTTATTAATTATTATATTATTTATTTTCAAGATCTACAAAGGATTTACTCCTAATAATAATAAACCTATCTAACTGACCGTCTCCCTCGTGTCTTCTCCATTCTACGCGACATTGGCAAAGTGATGATGTTCTCCTAGCCGATTCCGGCTACGGCGGCCAATCTCATTGAGACTAGCCAACTGCGCAGGAGATATTATAGTGCACAAGTGTACGCGCAGACACAAGGACACTCTCTATTCCTGTCACTCTCATACTCTGGTGGGACGACTGCTCGACACGACCAGTGAGAGATAAGGCGCAGGACCGACGGCTTTACGTGCTCTCCGAGGCACGGGGGTGAAACACCGCCAACTTCCCAACTCCGGGCTGTTACTGAGACTTACTATACAGAAAGACTCAATAACTAAACTTGGCCCGACCCGGGACTCGAACCCAGGACTTCCGAGTGTGTAGCCGTTTTGAACTCAACTAGCACATTTTGAAGCCATAAATAAGAAAATTGAATTAAATTTACACAGCTAATTTTCACGAAACTTAGTTTCCATAAATGTCTCCAAAAAATTTATTTCGCTTAGTTTTCAAGCGCAATATGAGGCAGACAGAAACCTTAATAAAATTTTTAAAAGTGAAAGTGTTACCTTAAGTTTCCATAATTGTAATGTGCAACCTGATCAGTTAAAATTTTACTATATATACACAGATATTGATAAAGACAAAACAAATAAAAGTCATCTATACATATAATAAAATTCTGAGTCGAATCTGTACATTATATATTCTCTGTCTGTCTGTTAACGCATCACGAGAAAACCACTGGACAGATTATGATGAAATTTGGTATGATGATAGTTCGTTGTCCGGGTCAACATTTAGGATACTTTTTACTGCGGCAAAACATCTCATCTCTGAGAAATCTATACTAACTTTCAAACGTAGGGACGAAACCGAGTGGAGCGAAGATGAGTCGCTAGTTCTATATATAACGTGTCTTCTCTATTCTACGACATTGGCGAAGTAAATGGCTCTCCTAGGAGCCACTAAAAAAAGCATTGAATTGAATTCAAACGAAAAGTATCTAATCATATTACTTCAGAGAAATAACGAAGCACAAGAAATATAAATATCAATGTTAGTCTACTTACGAACTATTAGTATGAATTAATTATTACTTAATCGGAAATAATCATGCAAAAGGATTTTAACTTATCTGCTGATACATACATATATGTATTATGCAAGTCCGTCCGTTATAAGATATTCATGTACCAAATCCAATCGGGCTTGGACGAGGAACAAAGTGTTTCACCTTTATTTACTCTGACTTTTCTGATTGCTAGATAAATAAAATTATTTTATGGTATCTATTTGCGTAGCTTTTTTTTTAATATAGCTTATACATTTTTAATAATTATAATATTTCTATTAAATAGGATGGATATAAATGAAAACTTTTTCTGTAAATAAAATAAGAATTTTTCAAACTAAATACCTCTTTTTATGTGTATGTATTTGAGATGTTATTTGGACAGTACTGAAGCTCAAATAACCATTAAAATGTGTTTGTTTTAACTATGTTGCACGCTAATTTTTGAGAAGAGCTGAGTCAATTTCAGAGAAGTTTTCCCTACCATAAAGAGGATTTAAAAGAGTGTAATATAGTGTCGTCATAATAATTTAAGTTAGGTTTAAATTAAAGCTGGTAATAAAAGCAAAAACAATTTCTGATTCGATTTTATACAAAGTAAATACTAAAAGAAATCCATTACAAAGGTATTTCTTCCTGTTCCTGCGGCAAGCTTAAAAGTTCATAATTCATAATTTTACTTTACGGAACAAAATATCAATAATAGTGTATATTATAGTGTGTATGTACTAATTCAATTCAATTTGTTGTTATTTTTATTTTTAAAAAATAGATGTTTGAATGTTAATGTCTCTAATTATGTGATATATCCACGCGCTTCGTTCCCTTATATTATGTTTAAAAATCTGTTAAGATACTTCAAAAGGCCTTCTGTACCTTCATTACAAGTCTCCGAGGCGATTACAATAGCTGTGTAAGTATTCAGGTAGGGGCTGAGTAACCTCTCATGATTTCTCAGGAGATGTCTTGTGTATAGCGGTCTCTGGGCTACTGGGCCGAGTTGGATACAAAAAATATGGAGTGAGATTACATTTCTTTGTACAGTATCATTTATTTTTAGAATGTTTTATATTTTATTGAAATGTTGGGTTTTTTTTTTAATATTTTTTATACTTTTTAATATATAAAACTTGTTAAATAAAACTATCTTTTCGGATTATTTCGCGGATTTATTTTGATTTTTGGTTCCCGACGGTAGGCTGTCTGTAACAACTATACATTCAAGACATGTAACACCTCAGTCTCTCCCGTGACCATGGATGCTGTAAAGCATTCGAAACGTCGGGAACCAAAAATCAAAATAAATCCGCGAAATAATCCGAAAAGATAGTTTTATTTAATAATGTCAAACATTCGCGTAAATCTAAGAAAATATTATATAAAACTTGATTAATACATAATCATTATAATAAGTATTATAAAACTTCGAACAGACAATGTAAAACTAGTGGTGTCTGAATTATATCAAATTGTTTTTGTGTATGCCATAGATATGTATTTAATACTTTGGCTGATAATATTTGTAATAAGTATACTCACATCTATACAGATATATAAAATTAAAGTGTCTGTTTGTAACGTCAAAATAACAACTTCTTACTAAATGCATATGAAAGTATATTATAAGGTAGGTACTTCATGGAAAAAACCATTTTTAATTTTTTTGTCTATCTGTCTGTTTGTTCCGGCTAAGTTCCGAAACGGATGGACTGATTTTGACGGAACTCGCGGATGTATAGCTGATGTTATAAGGAGTAAATTAGGCTATTTTTATTTTAGAAAAAGAATTAGGGTTCCCCGCAAAAAAACATGAAATTGTGAACAAAATCCACGTACCTAGATGTAGGAACGCACGAAGAAAAAACCAAAAAAAAAAACCAAAAAAAACAAAAAACCACGCGAAGCGAAGGTAAGTCGCTAATATAACAAAAACTTATATGTATTTTCCACATAGGTAACTACTATACTAACCGTTTATTTATTCGAAACCAAAATCTAACATTAATCCATCCACGACCGCGGATACGCCGGCGTGTCAGTTAACAATAGATATCTCAGAATTTCAATTAATTTCTTAGAAATTTACCTGGAGGTGTTAAACATAAATTCAAACAGTTTACGTATAAGCATGTTACCCTGTTATCCTTTGGATGTAAAATTTCAAATTAAAAAAAAAAGTAAAAGTAAAATAATCTTTATAGGAATTCTTCAATAGGAATTAAATAATACAGAAATTTGAGGGTAATCCTTTTCCATGCATTTTGACTCAACCTGTAATTCTTTATATGTATATCCATGTATAAAAGGAAGCTATATCAGACTGTTAATTTTAGACTAAATTTACGAAATTTAATTACGCTAATGAAGTAAAATGCGTTTATCCGCGCAGTGGGGATGTCGCTTGGAAACAGTAACTAATTTGTACATGTGGTAAATGCTTAGACTAATTGTCTAAATTTAATACATAAAAAAAATTTATACATATTTAATCCATTTGTAAGGTTTTACGGTCTAAAAAGTAAATAATATTTTTTTTACGTTCGTTTGTACGATTTAGATTGATACCTTTTACTGGAAAAACAATTAAATGGTAAGTGTGATAGATCCCAGTTGTTATCAATCGATAGGAACATAAGCTATACTTAGAGCTCTTATGCGGCTGATGAATGCTCTTATACATATATATATATATATATATATATATATATATATATATATATATATATATATATATATATATATATATATATATATATATATTTATATTTATATATATATTGTTTATGTAGGAACAAAATATTTCCAAAAAAAATAAAATTTTGTCATTTATATGGCTTAAAAAAATGAGGTTCTAAATTCTACGTAGAGTATTTTTGTGTATATGTTACCGTCCAAACCCGATTTCAGGCCAAACTGGTTTGTCCTAAACAAAAATGGTTCATCCAAAGTGTGTTAGGATGTAGTAGCTTAGCCCAGAACGAAATACTAAATACTTTAGGTTTAACAAGTTTGGCCTAGGCCGAACTGATTTCGAGATATTATTCGGCTGCAGTTTAGTATATGGGAAGTGGCCTCTGAAGGAGTGGGTAGTATTATTATGTGACAGGCCCGACTTGGATAATGGAGACTGAGAAGGCTTATCCTTCTCGTTAGGTTTTTTTTTATTTCAGACCTAGAATCGCCAATATCATAAGTGCTATGTTATTTTAAATTTGGTTTACAATTTATAGACTAATAAATAACTTCAAGAGAGTTTTAAAAATTATTAGGTAATATCCAACAACCTAAGTCTGGCCGCGTATAATATTACCAGATAAACATTTTAAATAGACGGTTTACTTAGATTTCCTTATACCCTGGTGGTTCCGTTGGCTCAGCTCGGATCATAGACTCAGTCTGTGGCAGACGCGCTTTGAGCAGAAACTAATTGCAAGAGAGCCATACAACATTGATGTAAAAACTATGGAAGATGTAAAACAATTATTTATTCAATAATTATATAAAAAAATAATTAAAATGGAACGAAATATTTTACTTGTCAAAAATCTATTATTTTAAATATTCTGTGTTGATTTGTACTAATATTTAGTTTTGGAGTTTAATTAAAATTAATTAATTTATTTAATATTTTCTAACTAAGAACTCTATTTTTAAGGATTTTAAAATCTCATTACCATAGAAAAATATCGTAGCTTAAGAAATACTAAGATACTAGCGGACCCGACAGACGTTGTCCTGTCTACACGTCTTTAATTTGAAAATTTCAAACTTTTTGGACAAAATTGTGAATCTAAACCATTCCCAGATCCCCTTGAACACACACAAAAAATTTCATCAAAATCGGTCCAGTCGTTTGAGAGAAGTTCAGTGACATACACACTCACAGAAGAATTATATATATAAAGATATCACTTATAATAACACATATACATATAATAGGTATATTTTGTCTGTTCATAAATAACTTAGGCCAACTTTCCTATTAACACATTTCGTTTTCATATTCGCTCCATACTATCAAGTCATCGTATACACATTTCGGTCCGTTAATGGACATTAACATTATCACATACCCGTAGCCCTTCAGAGTACCCCGTGTCACAGTCCGGAAACGCCAAACGTGCATACACATATTATATGTATAAGGGTTTCCATCCACAATAGATTCAGGTGGAATAATAATAGAATCTCATCACACCTATAATTATTATTAAACGCAACGTATCTGTCTGTATGTCCGCTTATTTAACATAACTTTCTGCATAATTATAGTTTACATGATGTTTATCGTTAAAATACCTTATTTGTCTTTAGTTTTTTTGCTTCTTGAAGTCAAATTTTGTTCTAAAAACGACCAGTAGTAAGAAGTAAGAAGTAGTAGCAGTAAGAAGTGTTTAATAACAGGCTAGGTGTAACATCTCAAAATCTACGTTAAACAAGGTATCGAATTGTAATGCGAATTTATCCTCGTTATCTATCCCATGGAAATGGGGTTTTTTGGCTACAGAAAAACATAATAAAAGTTCATTTCATGGAAAACATACTTAATATTTGCAAACCCGAAACCACAACAATTGTTATTCGTCTCACGTCTCGCTTTAGAATCAATGTTTTAAACAGTGAGCTGCGAGTCATAAACAAACTTTGTTTCAATATTGAAAATTACAACATTTAAACCCGATTCCCTTTTATGTACTGATTTGCTATCACGAGTAATGTTTTGAATCCATTCAATTCGTTTGTTTAACTGTCATTCACGTAAAAGCTGAAATCTATCCGATTAACTAAAATCTAATGGTTTAACAGAATTATTAAAACAAATGAATAGAATTGAAAATTTAGATTTTTTATTAATTGGTAGTCAGTTATTTTGTGTCCTCAAACTGATGTATTACTAAATAATAGCCATTTTTTCCCAATCTCACTCTAAACACCAACCGTTGGGTACATATTGAATGAGCTTAGTTTTCTTTATAAAAATTGGGAAAATAATTAAGACTAACAAGTCACCTCACAGTTACGTTTTAGCGTTTAGTAGGTATAGATTTCTCAGAGATGAGATATTTTTCGACAGTAAAATTATTCTACATGTTGACCCGGATAACCAGCTATCATCACACCAAATTTTATCAAAATCTGACCAGTGGTTTTCATGATGCGGTCACAGACAAATATGTATCGATAATAATAACTATTTTAATAATATTTTCCAAAAAATATTTATTGTACTGATTCGTTTTAGAATTTTATTATTTGTATAGATTATTTTAAAAAGTAATAAAACATAATTATGTCAATCGCAAAACTACTGACTTTAATATATAATTTGACATTGTATTTTAGTTCTAGATGTTCGTTTATTTATATTATAAAGTAAGAATTTGCACTTGGTTGGTATTGGTTTTTGATTTATAATTTTATAATAATTGAAAATATCATTTTATAATAAATTACATCATCATCAATACAAAATAACATAACGTTAGCATGTTATCAAAAAAAAAACTAAATACACACTAACTTACATATAATATGAAGATGACAGAAACAAATCTAAATTAATATCAGACTCCATGTTTAATCTAGTCACAATCTATATCTTCGACAAAGACTCCTGGATTAAAGCCAACGAAGATGTTTGCTGCTCACAAGTAACTACTTAGGTCCGATTCCATTTGCAATACCAAAATACGAGAACGTGGTCGTGGCTCAATAACTGATAGTAATTAACTGTTCCAAAGGATAACACCGTCAAAGGCTCCTGACATTGACGATTGATACAAAGGCCTCCATTAACTAAAGTGTATTGTTGAATCCAGTTTAAGGCCTGGAGTGACAAATCATCTCATCGTCGAAAGTGTTTTGTCTAGTTCATGAGCCTATTATTACAATCCTTAGCCTTTTATGCAAATGATACCTTTTAATTGGAAAAAATATTTAGATAAGAAGTATCTACAGTATTATGAAGGTTACAAGTATTTCATGAAATATGTTATTATGTTGTTGGTGATTATATGCTCAATTTAATTTAAAATTCAATTTTAATCTCGTGAGTAATATCGTCATAAATGGCAAAAAAAAAATATTAATCATTTCAATTCTAACTAAATATTTTCTTAGAAATGTCATAATAATAAATATTAGAAGAAATGAGATTAAATAAGAAATAATCTTACAGTTTTTAAGTCTTAAATGTGACGTCTTTAACAATTTCAAAGTCAATGCGCACGAATACGTCCATGTAGGTACTCGGAAGTAAGGGGGCATAAACCAGAGAGAGAAATTAGCTATGAAACCACGTAAAGGAGGCATTTTACTGCATTCGGTAATTGCCAGTAATTTAATACTTGCTTCTGGGTTTAAGAACCTCTTTCCTTACAATCATGTTGAACACACATGTGCAAATGTAGGTATAATGTTTAACTTTAAAATATTTTGTATTTTAAAAGTACTAACTGATATAAATTTTTGTCGTTTTAAATTAAATTAATAATAATAAACGAAACTGCATACAGAGTGTTTGGATCTGTTGAAGTATTTACGAGGAAAAATTGCGGTTCCGAAAATTTTGTAAGGCTTTTGAAGGATTTTGAAAATTATAAACAAACAAATTCGAACTTCGGCAGATTGCTAGAAAACATGGCTTATAAAGATGAATAAATTAAGGGTATTTAATAACAAAAAATTGAAATTCAATTCTTAAACAATAAAAGCTTAATCTATAGTTCATTAACACTGAAGAGATTGTTTATTCTTTCTTATTTTTTTTTAATACGCTAATCTCTGGACCTATTTTATAAATTATTTTTACATTGTATAACCTATTTATTAAGGTATTTCTCTATAAGGCTTAGGCTATCTAAAATCAAACTAAAACTCTTAAAATCGAAGCAATAAATAAACTACGCGAGTCCAACCGCGCGCTATAGCTAACATATAACCTTCCAACAATTTTATTAATATCGTTTTGCCCGAAGCAGAAGTCTAGGTGTCGCGCATATTTTATCATGAGAAGGAAATTGAAACACGTTCTCGCACAAGTCAGGGCGTGATGGAACTCAAGCCGAAAGCTGTAATTGATAACTAATCCTTCCTTTCAGACACGCTCACGACATGATCTACACGCTCGTGGCTTTATTGTTTGTCGCCGGGTGATGGTTTTGTATCTAAATTGCTCTTTCGTAATTTATATCTGAACAACAATAACAAAAGCTTCAGTAAATTTATAATTTTCTTGAATTTTAACTACACTTTCTTTAATCCTCAAGGATGAAGCTGCTTTGGGATTAGAGATTATTGTATGGTGTTAGAGGGTAGGCCTTCTTATCTGCATACATCAGGTTCTTTCCGTGTTATATTAATTGCATGTAAGTGGTTTAACTCAGAGTTTTAGTTGAATTTCTTTTTAAGATTAGAGCAAACATAAAGAAAAATATTATTTACAAGTTACCTTCAACACTATATCAGATTTCTGAAGAGCATGTATAATATTTAGAAACGGTAATAGATTAAATTTCTCGTCATTAATCGTTTTGAAATGCTCTTGGATCGCTTTACAACTACATATAATTACGCAATAAGTTTGTAAGATAGCCGTGATATAAATTATAAGACATTATTATTAATTATATTTAATATATGCCTCGGTGGTGTAGTGGCTAGCATGTACGGCTGCACACCCGGAGGTCCTGGGTTCGAGTCCCGGGTCGGGCCAAGTTTAGTTATTGAGTCTTTCTGTATAGTAAGTCTCAGTAACAGCCCGAAGTTGAAGTTGGCGGTGTTTCACCCCCGTGCCTCGGAGAGCACGTAAAGCCGTCGTTCCTGTGCCTTAACTCTCACCGGTCGTGTCGAGCACTATAATATCTACTGCGCAGTTGGCTAATCTCAATGGGATTGGCCGCCGTAGCCGGAATCGGATAGGAGAACATCATCATCGAACATCATTTAATATCTAAAAAAATCAACTCAAGCCTAAACTTATTAGCAATATTTTCAAATGTACAATAAAAACTTTTTGCTAGCAAAATCAAATAGAATTACCCGAAAAACGTAAGATTATTGGGTTTTATTATCTAGTTATATAGAATATATTATACCAACAGCGAAGTGAGGCGCGTCGTAAATAGTTAATCACGTACGAAAATATTTTCTCTTACATACTTATGTAATTTGGGACACATTATTTGTAGTGTTCTTTTTACGAGTGCTACGTAATTCTTTTCTTTGATGTGGTCTGTGGAACAATAATAACGTTGTGCTTCATTGATATACACCGGGCCATTTACGTCTCGATTGAAATATACCAAGCAATAAACCTAAAACCCTTAGTTTCAGGCGAATGCCGTAAATTTGACGACTAATTCTTCTTTAGCTCGACCAATTTGTTTTAGGCTGCACTTCATGATGCTATAAGTTGCATTCAGCAAGTTATAGGATTGCAAAAATTCTGCTTTATATTCCAAACAGAAAAATTCAAGAAAAGTGTATTCTAATTATTTATCTAATATTATAGTTTTTTTGACTATACGTACGTCTGTCTAGGCGGGTAATTGAAATCCGTCAGAGTTCCTCGTCGGGGATGACAAATGGCACCGTCCATTCCGTGTATACTTTTGTGTACGAGCGATTGATAAGAAAATGAAAGTCATGATTCCCAACTAAAGAAACGACACATATCAAATAAAAATAAATGCCAATATTTACACTGTATTATTTTTTTTATATTTTATAACATTACACATATAGTATTTTTAATTTTTGATATAGGTAAGTCCTCAAATATTAATGAGTATTAAAAAAATAGATAAATCGCTGAACAGATTTTGATGAAATTTGGCAAGGACATAGCATTCCTTTTATTTCGTGAAAAGAGCAAAAAGTAGTTTTTATTTTATTCATTACGGTGCTTTTTTATTTTCATATATTTTAAATTTACTTGGCCTTGGCTGCAACAGAAGACAGTTATATTTGACTGTGACACAATGAGGTCTATGATATTTAACGTCCGCTCGTCCGTTGCCTTGCTGATATTTATATGAATGGTTTGGCTGACCCTTAAAGAATCGACGTAAAGAATCAGTACCTTTGCTATTGTGTTTCTTCCGGTGGATGAGAGAAAGAGAGATTCTAATACCCTTCCTTCTCCCTGGGGATAGATCTCATTATTACAGCTGATGAAGCGTGAGAGCCTATCAGCAGGCAGTAGAAATGATGAAAATTAAAAAAAGGCAAATGTTCTTTATAATTGGTTATCAAGAAATGCTTATCTAACACAAATTTAATCTTCAATCTGGGAGCCCAAATACTTTTTTATATAGAAAAAATATCATAGGCGTTCTGCCAAAGTTAAACTTTTTTTTTTAAAGGAGAAAGCTGTGTAGCTTTAGAATCATAAAACATGGTTAACGAATGGTAAAGATTACCGGAAACAAACAATAGATCTTTGACAGACGGTATTAAATTAGCCGCGATACAAAATCTGTACATATAATAAAATTGTAACTAAGCCGAATCTGTACATTAAATATTTTTTGGAAAATCTTTTTGAAATAGACATTATTATCGATACAGAGGCCGAATCTATAGTTTTTAGAATTTTTGTCTGTCTGCTTGCTACCGCATCACGGAAAAACCACTGGAGGGATGTTGATAAAATTTGGTATGATGATAGCTGGTTATCAGGGTCAACATATAGGAGGACTTTTTACTGCGGGAAAATATCTCATTTCTGAGAAAAAATACAAAAACTGCATTGTAAGAGTATACTAATATGTAAAACCTAAGAATTTTGTTTTTGGTCCTCTGAACGCGGGCGGAGCCGTGGGCAATGCTAGTATTATATAAATTTAAAAATATTTCTCGTAATAACATGTATCTTCATACAACTTTGTTAAAATAAGTTAATCACAAATCATTTAAATGCAACCTTAACGTCATCTAATATTATTTTTATTATTATGTATCTGTAAACACTTGTCTGTCTGTACAATACACACTTGTCTTTTAGTATCATTGTACAACCGCTGTTTTATTATTTTCTATAATCTGCAACTAAATAATTACATCACTATTTCGTTAAAATCATAAATAATTGAGAAAATAACAATTTTTCCAGGTGTTGGGTAGTCTGGAAACTATCTTGGTCGTAGCATCAAATTCAGGTTACCAGGAATATCCATTATATAAATATGTATATGTATACACTATGGATATTTATACAATTCACAAAAACCAAATCAATTAATAGGTTTAAAAAATACTCCGTAATATGACTGCGCAGTTTTCTACTGTCTGACGACTATAAAAAGGAAAAGTTTAGTAAAGTATTTTCAAATAAAAAAACGCATTCATCCATCTATTGAAATTGGTCCATGCGTAAATAATAGACGTAAACGTAAAAATAAGATACCTCGTTATTGTCGCAAGTATAAAAATATCTAAGATATCGATGTTCAACGATCTGATAAAAATCATTAGGTATCGGTACCTTGAGTCCAGTGAGCATTATTGTTGTAAAGCATTCTAAACGTAGGGAATCAAAAATCAAAATAAATCCGCGAAAAAATCCGAAAAGATAGTTTTATTTAAAACTAGCATTGCCCGCGGCTCCGCCCGCGTTCAGGTGACTAAAAACCAAATTCTTAGGTTTTACATATTAGTACACTCTTACAATGCAATTTTTGTATTTTTTCTCAGAAATGAGATATTTTCCCGCAGTAAAAAGTATCCTATATGTTGACCCGGATAACCAGCTATCACCATACCAAATTCCATCAAAATCTGTTCAGTGGTTTACTCGTGATGCGGTAACAGACAGACAGACAGACAAAAATTCTAAAAACTACAGATTCGGCCTCTGTATCGATAATAATGTTTATTTCAATAAGATTTTCCAAGAAATATTTAATGTACCTACAGATTCGACTTAGTTACAGTTTTATTATATGTGTAGATCTCAAATATTCGCGTAAATGTAAGAAAGTAATAGTTTGGCTTAGTTAAACTAAAGATAAATAATCACTACCTATTTAAACATAATATATTCGGGCCATCGCAAGTACCATCCGTCATACATAGCGCAGTTATAGTCCAACGGGGTAGAATTTTTGTGTTCGCACCATAACTTTTATTTGGAAAAAGTTACCTCTAAGGCTTTTATCTGTTTAATGTGTGTTCAGAATTTCATCGCTTTGTTAAAATAAAATATTTTCGCAAACAATTTGATAACTTTTTTTGAATTTTAATTTAGTGTTGTATAATAAATTTTGGCCTTTCATTTAAAAAGTTAATTTGGCTTTGTTTAATTCTTAAGTAAAAAGATATGTTATAGTACGCAAGTATGCGCATAAACATAAGTGTACTCTCTATTCCTGTCACTCTTATACTCCGGTGGGACGACTACTCCACAAGACCAGTGAGAGATCAGGCGCAAGACCGATATCTTTATGGCCTCTCCAAAATTCGGCGGTGAAACCTTGCAAACTTACCAAGTTCACGCTGTTACTGGGACTTTCTTAACAGAAATACTTAATACCTAAATTTGACCTAATCAGGACTCGAATCCAGGACCTCGGGATGTGCAGTACAAGTAAGCCACTATGACACCGAAGTAGTGAGTCACTTTTTTCATACATAAAACAAAGTCATACAACAAAGTCGCTCTCTGTTTCTGCGTTTACTCCTTCTAAACCATACAACAAACGATTCGGTTTTCACTAATAGAAGTAGCTGTCTACCTTTAGAGATACAGCAAAACAACATAGGTCTTAAAGAGGCCTACAGTAAAGTCCGTAATAGCATGTTTCTCCTAAGGTACGCTCATAATAACTTTTTATTTATATAAAACGCACTAGAGATGCACTAGTATATTATACATGATGTATCTGTTATAGATATATTTTTGATCATTCTCACGCAGCGCAGGTGGCTACAGATAGCTAGTTTACAGGACTGGATATAGGATTAATTTTATCCCAATTTTAATAAATTTAAATACTTTATACTACATTTCTTCTTTTAAATATTTCAATGCTTAAAATCAGAACTCATGAATAACGATCTCTAATAAAGAGCTATTTTCGCAAACAATTTGAAACCAAATCTGTGTAAATAAATTATAATAATCTTGCTTAAATTAGCGTTTTAATTTTCATTGTTAAAACAATGTTGCCCAAGTCGGTAAACTTTTAATAAACACCGAGCCGAGGGAAATCCGCCGGAACTTTGCGATGGTAAGATATATCATTTAAGTGTGAATGAAAATATTTGAAATTCAATGAAATATACGTTCATGAAATTTTACTTAACATATTAATATAATCATTTATTCAAATTCAAATTAATGAAGTGTTTGGTTCATGTTATGTCTTCTCGTAGTTTTCCTAACTAATGAACTGTTTAACATTTTCTCATGTATAGTTGTAATTACATTCTAAATTCCGCACTCTGGCTGTAACTCCTAAGTTAACGGTAACGGTGTAATGCGACACATTTCACTATTCAACTTAAGATGCGACAGAGGTTATGTATAATTTCCCGTGTAATAGCTAAACAGGAACTAAGTCACGTTTAGAATGAACGAATCTTCTATATATATATATATATATATATATATATATATATATATATATATATATATATATATATATATATATATATATATATATATATATATATATATATATATATATATATATATAAATGAATCCCTATTTCCCTTCGTCACGCCATCACGCGTAAACGGCTGGACCGATGTAACTATTTTTTTTTGTGTTTGTTATTGTCAGGAAAAGGTTCTTATGAAAGAAAAAATTGAAAAATTAACGAAAAAAAAATTAAAATGTATATGACTAACGCTGGCTAATAACTATTTATATCTATTCAAAACGTACCTAGCGACGAACCCGAGCGAAGCGAGGGTGAGCCGCTAGTATATTTATAAAAGTCTATCGTTTATTTGATTTTTAGTTTTCTTTTTAGCGATAGCCATTGTAGAAAAGACATATGGCTCTTAAATATATACTCGTAAGTATTTTTGCAAGGTGTACCAACATAGTTCATAGAACTAATTACGCTAAAACTTTTCGACGGTTTGCGGATATTTGTATAGATAGATGAAATTTACTATAGCCTGGAGTAACACATAAATTACTTTTAGGCCCTTAGGGATGAGCAAAGCGAGTTTAAGTCGCTAGTATAAACTTAATATCCCAAATTTAAGTAAACCAACCATATTCAAAACTCCGTTGGGATGCTGTAGTGTGTGCGCAAGCGATCCTGCAACGCCCCATTGCATTACGGCGGAGAGTTCCGCTGTCGGTTTTAGTGAGTAGGAGTCTCACAGTACCCTGTCTGTTGACGGCCGACAGGAACACCATGGGATTCCCTTACGAAAACAAAAAAATTATATTGACTAGAATTGCGCGGAAGGTTATAGAAAATACGCACAAAATATTTTCACGCTATTTTACTCTGGTTACAATGAAAACAGAAGTAGATAATAATATGTCAGGACATTAACACACAACACCATCTAGTTCCTTGGTAAGCTACGAGGCTTGTGTTATGGATACCAGATAGTCGATACATTATACATATATAACTTTAAATACATACATATTATAAATATAAACATCCATGACTGGAGTACAAACATTCGTGCTCATCACACAAGTGAATGCCCCCCAGCGGGACTCGAACCCGCGACCGCTGGCGCAGCAAGTAGGGTCATTACAAACTGAGCCAAACGTGTCGTCATTTACTATTATTTTAGTCTTCGATCAACAATACTACGTTGATAGAAGATTTTAGTGTATAGAATAACTTTTATACGAGCTTCATTTTATAGTTCTAACGAGAGAAACTAATTATTGGTAGATCCGGTAACAAACCTTACCTACACGTTACGTAAACGTCGCACCTTTACGTGTTTATTTTTACCGTGCAGAAATAAGAAATGGCAATGTGAAACCAGTTTTAGTTTGACACGGGGTAAATAATGTAGAGGAAAGGATTGGGTCGGCACAAAGCAGAACGGCGTTCATATCAGTCGCGATGGCTTAAAACTGTTGCGGCTTAAATAAGCTAACAGAACAGAGACACTAGGGCGTTCGTCTTACAAATATTTTAATAAACATTAAACCTACATTTTGTCTGAAGAATTTTAATAAGTTCCGCCAAATATTATATTTGCTTTTTGTTAACGACAGTACTCAATAAACTATCTATCTGAAATCCTTATTAGATATAGAAATTTGATATAAGCTCTATGTTAATTATTTTAAATAATAAATAAATAAATAAATAAATACGTTGGGACATTAACACACAGCGCCATCTAGTTCCATGGTAAGCTACGAGGCTTGTGTTATGGATACCAGATAGTTGATACACTACATATATATAACTTTAAATACATACATATTATAAATATAAACACCCATGACTGGAGTAAATCAAACAAATGAATGCCCCCAGCGGGACTCGAACCCGCGACCGCTGGCACAGAAAGTAGGGTCACTACAAACCGAGCCAAGCGTGTCGTCATAAATGACTATCAATAGTACGGAAAATACAGCTAGATAGGTTATTGGAAACAACCAATATATCCTTACTAGTATTATAGATGCAATAATTTCTTTGCTGGTTTTCATGTGCTTATTTTTCTTATTATTAAATAATTACTAAGTGTATTGAAGAAGGTTTAGGCATATTTTTTTATAGAAAAAAGGGGCAAACGAGCAAACGATCCACCTGATGGTAAGTGGCTATCGCCGCTCATAGACATCTGCAACACATGAGGAATTGCGTATGCGTTGCCGGCCTTTAAGGGACCTGAAGACACGGCTCTTGAAAACCCCCATGTTATTGCTCTCAGGGAAAACCTCAGGAGGAAGATTCCACATTTTAAGAATAAGTCATGTATTCGGTTCCTTTTAACGTCTCAATGCTGGACCGAGACGTTTCTTCGACACTAAATCGTAGAGGCTAACTGTCTTTTTTTAATTAATAATTTTATTACAATTATTTGATGTGCTTATACTATTGTCTGTATATTTTATATTAGTAATAAATCTTTCCCACTCCACGACTTCTATGTTCGGCTTAAGCGCACTCAAAGTAATCCGTGCGTGCATTTATAAACGGAGTTCTGTACACCTGAGTGAAATGAGATGGATGCAGGAAATCGCGAGTAACATATGCGTTGACTGTACTTTTCTACTTTAGTCATTTTGTTTGAAACGTTGAATTCTCTACATACTTTCTAAGCGAATACATGTAAAAATTGTGTTTGAGAGAGGTCTTGTAAGAAACTATTGTTAAGATGTACCCTGGTATTAAGTTTGACGAAAATGTTATGTAAAATGTTCATATTAATATTCTCGGTTAAGAAGTACGTTACGGTTGGTAATTGTTTGACGGATAGTGATTTCGTTTTTATAATAATATCGTTAAAATAAGAAGATTATATTGCTAGAGTTAAATAAAATAGCAAAAAGTATTTAATTAAATCATTTATAGATTTGATAAGATAAAATACTTGAGGAATCTGGTCAGTCGGCTTCAGTAAGGTAGGTAGGAATAATTTTACATACGTATGTATGTATTTTTGATATTTAAATGTATTTATAGTATATAAAAAAAAACAGTTATCATTATTATTATTTTATTATTGTTGTTCTAAAAACTACATTGTTCACACCCTTTCCCTTTTACAGTTTGTCAATTCTAATACCTCAAGGTTGCCTGAGAGAGATAGCTGATAACGATTAGACCGCCTCTTGTATCCACATAGACCTATTTCTATTTTCCTTGTACTATTTTTTCTTACTCTGTGTGGGTGTAAAATAAAGAATATTTATTATTATTATTAATAAGTATTCTATGGTCAATATTAGTTCAAGCCTCAAATGGGGAGATTGACCAGAGATGCTGCGGAAGGTCAGCTGTCAGAGCGTCGTGGTGAAAGAAATCCTGCGGTGTACTTATTAGGATGGAGAAGGCTCTGTTGGATATTTATAATAGTGGCTTTTCTAACTGGTAACTCACAACCTTGTTGTCCAATATTGAAAAAAATAACAGGGTACTGTTGACCAATATATTGTTACTTCTATCTGATACTTAATGTTTAAATGCAATAAATATGTGTCAAGTTAGTTCTAAACTACTTTTTACAACTTTTTAATCAAAACACAAAAGCTAAGAAGTGTTTGATATAAAAAATATAAACTTTAAAAACTTAACATATCGTATAATGATTTTTCTATTAACTTTCTTATAACATTGAAGACTGAAGAAAATATATATTTTAATTTTTACTACTAAACTATGAAAAAATAATTAACAGTAATATATACATTTTTAATTGTATTTAAAATAATATATTTTTATATTTATATTTGCAATGTATGAAATAAACCTTACATAATTATTTTTTACAGTATTTGCACATAGCGGGAAATGCCAACATAAAAAGTTTTGTAGCTTTTATTATACCAGTTACGCCATCTAGTTGATATAATTTCTCAAACAATTCGCAGTACATCTAAATTTGTAGTTCCAATACTCTTGCATAGATGGCGCACTTTATAATTTAATATAAAAATTACTATAAAATAGTAAATTTTATTAAAATTACCTTGCATTTATTTTATATCAGTTTTTTGTTAATTTTAAATCTATTAAGAAATCAGTAAAAGTTTTTTTTTATTGAATTCATAACAATAGAACGATACGTTCATTGATTGATAATCAGAATTTGATGTCGACAGACCCAACATCAAGCGGACAGCGTTGACGGGCCCCCAGTCAAGAACGCATTGTTAATTGTTATATGAATAAACGGAAATTGGAAATTCTAATGAATAATTAATGTATTTCTATGTGCTTTATTCGTTAATACGGTTATAATGTATACAAGGAGTACTTGTGCTTATATAAAAATAACATTGAATAAAATAGCAACACTGTCTTTCTTATATTTTCAACCGACTTCTTCAAAAAGGAGGAGGTTCTCAATTCGGCTGTATGCTTTTTTTTATGTTTGTTACCTCAGAACTCCGTCATTTATTAACCGATTTGTTTTGTTTGAAAGTGTATACTTCCAGATTGGTTCCGCTTAAATTTAAAAAAAATACCACCCCTAAGGGTGGAAAAATAGCTAATGATGAATTTAACCTACTTCCAATTATTGTCATATTGACTTGAAACTTTGCAAGTGTTTCTATTTCCGTTGATAGTGTAGTGGTTCGGTATATATCGTCATCCTGATCTGACGGTAAGGCCAGAAGGTGGATAGGTGGAACTCTTTAACGGCTAATAGTAGATATTTTGAGTTTGGGCTTATTATGCTTGATTTGATAAGCCTAATACGTTAGAATCGGATTTTAGAGCCAGGGTTTTTAGTGTTACTAAAAAAACCGAATTTTAGTTTGACAGTCTTCACATAAAAGTTGGTATCAAACTAACTTAAGCGGCTTAAGCGAATATTTTATTAAAATTCTTTCTTTTTATTTTGCTACTACTATATCTACACAAAAAAATTATAAAAACCGACAAAAAAAAAGTATAAATAGCTGATAGGTAGTTTTCATTTACTATAGATACCTAATCAAAATATTTTTTTTTTGAAGTCGGTGCCTAATCCTATCAAGCTGATACAAATCAAAGCACCGACTTCGAAAATATCTGATTAGATATCTATAGTAAATGAAAACTACCAATCAGTTATTTTTTACTTTTTAGTGTTTGTTTTGAAGTCGGTTTTATTTCTTTTCTAAAAACTTTTTAAACCATTAATTATATAGGTATTTTTAGACATTCTGACACACTAGTTTATGCAAGTGTTTCTCTAAGCATCCAAATATTAACTCAGAAAAAAAGCTTATATAGGTATTATTGAATCGCTAAAAGTTTTTAAAGTTCCCAATAACATTAAAAATATCTAACAATAAGTTGTATTTATAATTAAATATAATTTTGGCATATACCTACCTAAATGTTTCAAAATCTTAAATATTTACTGCTTCGTTGTTTCTTATCAAATTCATAAAACTGTATCATAAACATAATGAGAAAACAAATATTTTTTAGAAAATTTAAGACCAAAATAACAAAAAACAAGGAAGTTCTCGTATAGTTCGCTACACTAAAACACACTTCCTTCCACCACTTGCGAATTTACAATTATATTTTAAGTATGGCCCTTAATTAAAATCACAAATAAATAGACATATTATACTGAAATAACGAAATTTACTGATATATTGTATACATTTTTGTTTCGCCACATTTTCAGTCGAGGTCAGGACTGCTAAGGAGCGTGCACTTATTTTATAAAAGTTCGCCAGTCCACGGCTGCCTTATTTTCTCGCTAACAATGCCCTGACGTTGACTGATCGCTCGCTCAAGACTATACCGGTCTCAACTGCTCAGGGTATAGAAAATGCTGGTAATTTATTAGCCCCCTTATTGTGCTTCTCTAAATAATTTTAAGTTGAATGTTGATAAAATTATACTAACATTGTTACTTAACTACTGGAATTTCATATCTAAACATAAAATAAAATTCTAACTGATTCGAATCTATACATTAGATATTTGGAAAATCTTATTGAAATAATCATTATTATCCGATAAAGAGTCCGAATTTATAGTTTTTAGCATTTTTGTCTGTCTGTCTGTCTCGGAACGCATTACGAGAAAACCACAGACAGATTTTGATGAAATTTGGCATGATGTTAGCTGGTTAATATCTCATTTCTGAGAAATTTATACTAAATCATAATATATATAAATAGGTAAAGACAAAACAGTTCAGTTTTTCTCCTCTGTTTGTCAGCTGGTTTTATTTCTTTTTTTTATTTAGTAGCTATTGACTAGTTTCAGTGTAAACAAAAAAACTGTTTCCAATTTTTTTAGTATAAAGTCAGTTTTTCTCAAAATTTCAATAATTATTTTGGTCAAATTTCGATCACTAGACGAATGCCAGTGTTAACAAACTTATTATCATTATATATTATAAAAACAAAGTCCTCCGACACGTCTGTCTGTCTATCTGTCTGTTCGCGATACACTCAAAAACTACTGCACCGATTTTCATGTTTTTAGTATAAAATTTGTTAAGTTTTTGTATATATTGGCTAAAATATAATGACATTTGTTGAGATGTCGGAAAAACTAAGCCGCCTGGGAGCTTTATATAGTCTATGTGTATGTATTCCATACTAACCGTTACAAGGTACCTGGGGACGAACCCAATCGAAGTGAGGGTGAGTCGCTAGTGTCTATATAAAATTAATTACTGATCAAAAGAAAGCCTTTAAGATGTCATTTAGTGTGTAATTTAAGCCGTCGTCAATAAGCCATAGTAGGTACTTTAAGTATAATCCTTTTGTTAATTGTAGACAACAGACTTACTCGAAAGATAGTCACTTCCAGCGTAATAAGTTGATTTAGGGGTGCTATATTATTTGATTACTAATAATAGAAAAGTTAAAAATATATGTATTATTATATAATTCTCTTATAATTAGTAGCAAGGTAGTTTAATGATTAGTTTCAACATTACTTTTTAACATTTAAAAAAAAAATCGGTTTTTTCGCGTATTCGAAACGTTTCGAATGATTGCTTTAACGCATTCGAATACTTTGCAGCAATCATTCGACACATAGTGAACCAAAACTCAAAATAAACCTGCGAAAAGATCTGAAAAGATAGTTTTATTTGAAATGTCAAATATTCGGGTGAATTTTTATTTAAAAAAGGTACATTAACTTCAAAAATAATAATTGTTTCGCCCTGAGGGGTAGAATTTTTAGAATTTATTTAACACCACTCATCCTTGCGGCCATTAAGAAAAGAGTTATGAAAATCGATTCACAATCGACGAAGTAACCACGAAGCAAAAAAAAAACAAACAATCAAATTGAGTACTCCTCGTATTTGAAGTTGAATAATTATGATTTTTCCTGCAACCACAGAGCATGCGATATACAATTTTTTTCTAGTCTACTCGGACGAAGGGGAAAATCGACACTCCCTTCTTGCTCCAATGATTACTGTGATATAATTTCTTTACATGATAATAAAATATTACAGTATTTTCGTACTGGTGGAGAAAAATGATATGCTTTTAAAGATAGTATCTCTCAATTTAATGTTAGACTTATGTATTACTTATTTCTGTTTTAAATAAATAAAATAAACATTTATAAATTTTATTATACGGCTGTATTTGCAGACATTTATAAATAATATTTTTGAACCTAATCCTAATGAAAAATATCTGAAAAGATAGTTTTATTTAAAACTAGCAGAACACGCGGCTTCGCTCGCGCTTAAACTACAAAAAAATCTCTAAAAAGGTAAGTTTCATAGTAACTTTAGTCCCCTATTTTACCCTCTTATGGAATGAATTTCGAAAAATGCTAAAACATATATTTATTTAATTGTATTGAAGAGCATTAATACCAAGTTTCAAGTAATTCTGATCATATATAATTTTTTCGGTTACAACCCAAAAATAACGTATTTTCCCGTGAGAATGAGATAATCTCCTGCGGTAAAAAGTAGCCTATGTCACTCTCCAGCCTTCCAACTACCTCCACGTGAAAGAAAGACAAATAAACAAACACACTTTCACATTTATAATATTAGAATGCATATGTACATATATATACTATTCTATTTACAATTATTAAGGCAGTCAAAGCAAATACCTAACATTAAATTTCTTTTAAATCAAAAAAACAACCTATAAGAGATTCCTTACAGGAAAATGTAATTTTGCACAGTATTGATTTAAACGCGTCGGTATATCTCTAATTCAAGATATATTAATAGAGAGAGTAATGAAAAAGTTAAAAAAGCTCCTTTATTATATGCTGGCCTCAAAAAAATATTATCAAAAACATATACTAAAATATAAACGTGTGTCAATATTTTGAATATATTTACAATCTTACCTGCTAGTTAAAATAACAAAGCTTTGCTCTACAGAGACTCTTTCTAAGCACCGCGGCAGTGGGATCAGTTCATACAAATAGCATTTTTCTGTAGCCGCAGGCAGTGGTTGCACTCTAAACGGTTTGCCCCTATCTCCCTTTACCCCTACTAAATATTTCAAGAGATATTTACCTAGAAAGCTATAGCTTTATATAGTACTAGCGACTCAGCCTCGACCCGTTCGTGTTCGTGGCTAGGTACGTTTTAACGCTTATTATGGATTTCTTAGAGATAAGATATTTTCCCGCAGTAAAAAGTATCCTATATGTAGACCGAGATAACCAGCTAACATCATACCAAATTTCATCAAAATCTGTCTAGTAGTTTTCTCGTGATGTATTCTCAGACATACAGACAGACAATCAGACGAAAATTTTAAAAACTCTAGATTCGGCATCTGTATCGTTCATAATGATTATTTCAAAAAGATTTCCAAAAAAATATTTAATGTACGGATTCGACTCAGTTACAATTTTATTATATGTACCTATAGATAACATAATAGGTACCATTGGAAAACAACTTTTTAAATAAGTAGGTTAACTTTAAGGATAAATCAAAGTTCAGATAAGTTATTTATAGGAAAAAAATACAAATTGAACAAACAAAATAGATATAGAATTTTTAATTCTGAAACTGTCATCAATGTTTTAAATATTTTTAATATTTAATACATAATCAATATTTTTTTCAGCTTATTTCTGCACTGCTGATGCACAGCATGGATGAATGCCTCCACCGTAAATTTTAATATTTTTATTACTTTTCTGAAAAGGCTTTACAATATAAATGGATAAATAATAACTATTATATAAAATTAAAATATGGATGCCATCTCTATCTAGATATTATATGACGACATTTTGTTCCTAGAAAATGAAAACAAGTGATAGGGGCACAGCAATAGTTGAATGGAACTTTTCAATCGTAAGATAAGAGGCTTGTGGAGACATTGCGATATTTATTTACCGCACCGACAAAGAAATTTACTCGCTTTGTAGACAAATAAGTCGATATTCATTATTCAATCGTTCCCCGCGAGCCGTACTTAATAAGCTTATCAATTTTGTGGCGTTTTGCTTTGTACACTTATTTTATCTTAGTTGAGCAGCTAGATGTTTTTAGAACTTTCGTGGCCAACGCTACATCATAAAGTTACTTTTCTACGCAATCAAGGTAATTACCTGAGTAAGTCTAGTCGTTAGTACTAAGGGAAACTTTATGCAGAATGTCGGAAAATACAAGGAACCGTGTGCGGTCTTGGAAAATGCTAGGCGATGTAATATTTTAATGATGCAAAAGATGTTCAAGAAACTCAAAGCAAAGTTAATTCTAAGAAATTGCGTTTTAAAATAAACATAATAAAATGCAAAGGTATAAAGATTTTTATTATAATCTTTATAAATTAATGAATTTCCTGTAAGTTTATAAAATTTATATTAAGTTGATGATCATATGAATACGAAAATATTTTTAAAATAAAACTGGGTAGGCTGTCTGTAACAACTATACCTTCAAGACATGTAACACCTCAGTCTCTCCCGTGACCATGGATGCTGTAAAGCATTCGAAACGTCGGGAACCAAAAATCAAAATAAATCCGCGAAATAATCCGAAGAGATAGTTTTATTTTAAAAATGTCAAACATTCGCGTAAATCTAAGCAAGTATTACAAAAATATTTTTCGGCAACGGATTTGCATGTAAGGTATTTTCTTTTCTTACAAGCAAATAATAGATTAATTTAAATAATGTTAATTTTTATTTTATTTTTGAAAATTAAATTTAATAAATTTAATTTAAATTGTACAAGTGACACATGGCTTTATCGATTACTACCGTCTTTTTTAACCGTGACTACCGAAAAGCTCTTTTGAATATTCCGCCTCGAATGTCATATCGACTTGTTAAACCACGGCGAATTATATCTATGTAAGTAACATTACTGATATTGTTGATAACCAAATAAATAATATTACACCCTTGCGTAATAAATCGTATTGCTAAACCTACAAACGTTGTGGCGTGCACATAACACAGGCAGTTCATATCTTACACGATTGTAGACACTCATTTTCTTAAATGATGGCAATCCCTGGTACTATTGAAATAAATCAAAAAAGTTTTCACCAATTCAAAGCTCCATTATCCTCGATTAACATATTATAAGCTATTTTTAATCTACGCGTAAATCATAGGGGAAATTAGTACAAGATAACTTGCAGTTACGTAACGCGAATGGTCTTTTAATTAATTTTAAAATGAGAAAGTTAAGCAGGCTAGGAAAAGTTAATAAAAAATGTACAACAATAAAATAGAATGGAAGAATGGTTGTGTATTGATCAAGTACGCATAATGTTTCGCAACTAGTAATTGAGTCTGTAGAATCGGGTGAACGGCGCTGCCTCCTTAATAATTCACCAACTGTAATTGCTTCTTCCAAATCTCGGATTATCTCAAATAAACCTGGCTGTATAAATTTTCCTTTCAAATTATTGTTCAAAATTGCGTATATTATTTAGGATGGTTTATTTTTTTTTATATAAACGTTATAACGTAACAATGATCAGTATGTAGGTTATATTTGACTTGTAATTTTTTGAGTATGATCTATGTTCTTTTTAATATATCCACTGAAGATATTAGTTCAATTTTAATTTGAATAGAATCAAACGTTCGTATTAAATATACCTAAAACCTTATTTATATTATTTGGGTAAGTCTCAGCTTTCATGGTTACTGACAATATTTTTATGCTGAAAACGGGATTATTTACCATGTTTTTCACTTATTTTTTTATTAAAATATTTTTATGATTTCCGCCCGCTAAAACTTTACCTTTACCCGAGACCATAGCACTTGTGTCTAGCAATGCTAAAATAGCAGGAACTCAAAAACAAAAGCGAAAACCAACCAGAATGTCTCGTTTTTGCGTGTCTCATGGCACAAACACTTGGACTTGGACTATGGACTTTTACATCGACGTACGAAATCCATTATACCCCCCTTAATTAGGACCTCTCGAAAAAATCTTTTTATTTGAGGTCTTCTAGCTAATCTATAATAAACTGTAAACTGCCTATCTGACAAATGTCAGCTTCATAGATGAAATAGTTTCGTGACGTTGAGTTTCATTTTTATATATTTATATAGACTAATTTTACCCTCGTCTCTGCCTGTACAGCTTATTTACGTATCGTTATAGCGAGATTTAGATCTTATAACCGTCATTTTCGACTTCAAAACTTCAGATTTGGATTGAAATAATGGATAAAATGTCTGCTAAATTATGACTACTATAAGCATAATTTTGCCTGTCGTTCTGTCTGTCAGGGGTAATCTTGGGAACGGCTAAACCGATTGTAATGGGACTTTCACTGAAAAATAGAAATGTTTGTATGGGTACCTATAGATTTAGTTACAATTTAATTTTATGTATAATCTTTTTATTATATTCCAAATAAAATTTCATTAAATCAATCGTTAATAAATACATACTCGTATCTCACAAAAATATTCGGAGTATCACAGTAATTAGTAGGCACTTAGTGGCTTTTATTATATTCGGGAAATCCATAATTCTTTTTTCTTTCTGATTCTTGATTTTTTGTTACCATGGAAATAGCGAATCTGTTTGATTCAAGAACACAGCATCAGAAACTTTCTTCATAATAAAAGCTTAAGATTTTTATGAGAACACGGAAATAATCTCCTTTAATACTTTACTGTACAATAAACCATATTAAGCTAAAATTTTCTGAACGGATTGTGCCATTAGATGCTATGAATTAGTTATGAATTCATAAGCTCAGCTAAAGAACATTGTGTAAAGAGGAAATTTTACACGCAATTTATTTAGGTTTAAGTAATTTATTTATTAGGTTTAAGTAAAATAAAGTAACTTTTGGAACAATGTTTATTGTGTCAATTATTTATACCAAAGTCACGTATATAAACTCCCTGATTTTCCCTCATTTCGCTCCTATACGTCTCTAGATTTTTTTTATTATACTATACTCCGGCAGCGCCATCTTTTAACAAATTTTACAACATGTCCAAGAGCAAAATATAAGGATATCTGTGTGTTAATTGCATCCAAATCCGTCCAGACCTTTCAGTATGAAAGAATAATAATTTTAGAAATATACAAACCAACTTTCAGAATTTTGGTAACAGTTTTCTAATTTTAGAAAAAAAAATCTATTAATATATGTATTTCTTAAATTTTCAATAATGATTATAGCCCAATTTCAACACAACTGCCGCGGTGGCCTAGTGAAATGTACGGCAGCAGATCCTGGGTTCGAGTCCCTAATCTGGACAAGTTTAATTACAGAGTTTTCCAGTTAACATATTCTCAGTAGTAGCCCGGAGTTGTGAAGTTGGGGGTGTCGCATCCCCCCGCCTCGGAGATCACGTAAGTCCGTTGGTCCTACGCCATAACGGTCGTGTCGAAGTATAGTCCCATCGGTCTTTGAGAGTAAAACGAATAGATAGTGAACTTGTGTCTGCGCGTACACTTGTGCACTATAATATCTCTTATGCATCTAACTAGTCTCATTGAGATGGCCGCCATGGCCGAAATCGGTTAGGATGGCATTGTGGTCCAATTTTGACCACTACGCGAACACTCGTATACATACGTATTGTATGTTTAGTAAATTATCCTAAATAACACATCAACGTCGAGATCAAGTCTGCATCTGAAGGAAAGAACTTTTGTCACCCCGTTACATGTTATATGACGTTGTCAGGTGTGAAGTCATTAAAAAATAGGCAGGTAAAGACTGTGTACGCCGCTAGTATGTAGATATATTTACGAGTCATCTTACTACTGAAATCGATCGTTATTATCCGTATCATTAAATTACAGTTCTGTTTCTTCATGAATAATAGATGATCTTGAGTTGAGTGATTACCATAATTAAAAACATTGTTAAATATTAATATTTCTATAATATTATAAACATTAGTATAAACATTAGTAGGTATATAGAGAAACGAATAATTGAAATGAAAAATTAGATAAGTGTTAGGCTGACTCCCACACCCAGGGGTTCCGTAGCATGATTTTTAATTTCACTCCTCACATTCATGGTCACATGAAACCTATTTATCAAACTTCAGTCTTGTAGTACCTCAAATAGCCTCCAAAAAATATGGCTACGGACAGACAGACAGACGGACGTGACGAAATTATTAGGATTTGATCTTGCATATAGACTACAGAAACGTAACTTCGTACAGCATGCCTAAGGGCTATACAGAATATTATAGAAAAAATCACACAACACTTATAACGCTGCATACTCCATATGCGAGTAATAAAAGTTAATGTGTTAGCTTATTTACCTCTAAACAATAGATTATACATTTTTTATTGTATTTGCTAAATAAAATTTGTTATTTTGTAATTGGTATTTTGATCTTCTAACAATATTTCAAAATGTGTATAACTTTTAGTAGACTTTCATCAAACATTGGCAGTAAATTAACAACAGGCTATCCACGATTCCTGCTACTACGAATTTATAATAATACTGGTTCGTTAGGAGTGTAATATTTAATTTTTAATATTGTGTTTTCAATAGTAACATATTTGGTGACTATATTTTCTTAATTTCAAACAGAAATATAATATACTTTTTTTTTATGTTGGGAAATGCATTTACGAATACTACCTGCATACATACAGCTGGTTATGTGAGACGCACCAGCGAAAGAAGCCAGTACTATCCACTAAAATCCAACAGAACCTCCCCCGTCTTAATGCGGCGTCGCAAGATCGCTTACGCACTCAACCACGATGCCCCGATGGCAGGTCTGCCGAGGCAGACCACACAACCAAAGGGTTGCTCCCATAGTCCACTCTGCTGTCAGAAAAGTGCCAGAAGCAACCCGCATGGCACACCGTGTAGCACCGAGGTGGGTCGCCTCACAGTACACTTCTTGGCTTTATTTTTTTTCTCGGCAATCCAGAGTCCATCTGGACCACCACGACAAGGGAAACTCACATTGGAGAGGAATATAATATACCTAGTACAACGTCAATAAGTATCACCTAACAAAAAAATGGTAAAGTAAGAACCGACAAACGTGTAAAATAAAAGAATATTAAGCCATAAACAGTCTTAAACATAGTAAAACAAAAATTGTAATGAATATTTTTTAGTTTGATTATATCTCAACTAAACTTCTTTTTAATTATATTTAAATTGGGAATTATTAATTCAACTGTTTTTTATCATTTGAACAGTATAATATGGTATTTTGTTTAAAATAATAATAATATTTTTTATATATAAATATTTGTTTGGTTCCGATAAGAACTGCCACTCAGCGTCAGAAGAATGTCGGAAAACAACGTAATAACATGTCACTGAGTTCCCTCTGCCCCTAGCACGAAAAATACTTTTGCATAATAAATATTTACTATATATAATATCTACTCAGAAGCCTCATCTTAGACATAAAAAAAAATTCTTCAATTTCTTTTACATTATGTATAATTTTTTGTTGACACGAACCAGCTTCAGCATAGATTACTTCACTTATATCAAAAAACAACTTGAAAGAAAAAACTTTATGGTCATTGATAAGTGAAAAATTGTAAAACAAATATTGATAGTATTAAAAATATATGACGACTGTATTAAACCTGTGAACCGTAGAACATTCAATTTTTGGTCATTACTCTACGTATCCGTTTTAATTTCCAGCGCAAATCATCGAAGTGAGCGGTGCGCGAGTGGCCGGCAGTATTTACCCCGACCAAATACGCTTCGGCCAATTCGGACCATTGTTAGAAATATGCTTGTTTGTTGCCAGTTAACAACCAACGGTTTACTCTAATAAATTGCTGATAATGAATTGCTTTATAATACGCCTCAATCTAATGCCGCTAACAAAGAGGCTTATTCAATTAACGTTCGACTAGTAACATTACACTAATAGTTTGAATCTAGTTTCCGTTAGCTCTTAGGTTTATGCCTGAGGGGCTCCTTCAGAGCTTTGTGAAATAACGGTAAACTCAGACGATGTAATATTCATTTCAAATTATGTACTTAGTTACAGATCTGTATTAATAATTTACCTGTTCGATAATTAGAGAGTTAATTGATTAATAAATTATTTAGTGAATTTATGTACGTACCTACTAGAAAAGGATGGTGGAATTTTCCGATATGGCTTTAAATTATAACTTACGTTTTGACTTTTTTAAGTAATTAATTAGTTCAAAATATTAATGTTAAATTCTTTCTAATACACAAAAATATTTAAAATAATATTTGGAAGAATATGAAAATTCCATTGCATCAAAACGATTTTCAATTTGCAATTCAGCAGCATAAACACGAGTGGGAACTATTTCAAAATATTCATAGCGGTACAATGTTAACATAAAACTTATAAAACCGACATGTTATTTTAAATATACATTTCAATTAGGTTGGTTTACTTTTCAAACACAAGTTAAATTCACAAAGCACTCGGTGGGTAGCCGGAGGGAACGGGCAGGCTCCAACTAAAATAGCTACCTCGGGCACTCTAGCCCGTTTTCAAGTGTTACTCCACACACCTGCACAGGTTATAAATATCGTTATGCAAAGTTTAATTACATATTAGATATGCTACTGGCTCAGATGTTTAGTATTTTCAAGAAACTCCGTAGATCCGTAGGTCCGTCTACGTAGGTTGCATCATATTGAAAATAGCTTATTAATTTAACCCAAATATATACTTGAGTCTTAATAAAGAAGGATTCAGAGCCTATAATCAAAAAATGTACCTAAAAAAAACCTAAACTTTGTTATGTTTACTCGTTCAAAGTCAGTTTTTTTTTTAATTTTAATGGTTTTCATTGGAAAAAGACCTATTGAGGTCATTTTTGTTTTAATATATCAACGTTCTTCAATAATTAGGTTTAATTATTTCCATATTTAATTGTAGGTAAATTCATCATTATATCAAATTCGTTGTACGTAAAATTGATAAAGTTGGTGTATTACTAAAAACCGAAAAAGAAAAATTAATATTCAATATTATTTTAATAATATATAGTAAGCTTATCAAGGTACATAAATTACATGAAAATATTAAGAAAAAGGTTGTTTATAGGAATATGTTCGTTCAAAATTACAACTTATTAAATGGATTCAAATAATATTACGTACAATATTTATGTTTCCATTGTACAAAGCTAGCAGTTAGTATTTTAAGGAACAACTCTTGGTTAATAGAATGAAACCTAAATAAGCAGAACGTTAAATGAAATCCAAACCGCAAATATAGTAAAAATAAATATTGCCATTAAAGGGTCATCGGAATGTGCCTACGAGGGTAGACGCTTGTCAAATTTTTATTAAATAAATCTTTTCTTATCCCTATAGAATAATATAATATAACTTTTAGATACTTTAGATTTGTTTAATTGATTTCTTATTCTTAATTATTTACTATTAGTGCAAACTTGAATATGTTTTGACATTTTCTAATAAATTTTATTTACATCTTGTTACGTTTGATAAAAAAATATGAACTCAAATAGATATGTATCTATTATATTAACGTACCTACTAGCATTAGCTGCGACTTCGTTCGCGTGAATTACTAATGGTGATTTATAAGTGAGAATAAAAAGTCCTGTTTAGTAATTAAAATAACTACGTGACATAAAATAAGATCGTTGGAAAAGGTTTTTTTCCTAACCTGCAGAATATCCTTTGATTCTCTCTTGGTTCTTCTCTTTCTGGTTTAATGTTGATAGATCCATTGACCAATAGGTAGTATACTTAAAAAACTATGTTGTAGATAGTTCCTTCAATATGAAGTGAATTTTTGTTAGAGTATTTGATACACGCAATACAATTATGATTGCTAATGTCGAAATGGTAAACGTGTGGACCAACCACGTTTAACGTTATAAATGTTAAATGGCCACTCGGCCACACAGTGCTACGCCGCGAAATTATTTTGCTTTACCATTATAGAATAACTAGCATTGCCCGCGGCTCCGCCCGCGTTCAGATGACCAAAAACCAAATTCTTAGGTTTTACATATGAGTATACTCTTACAATGCAGTTTTTGTATTTTTTTCTCAGAAAACCCGCGGTAAAAAGTATCCTATGTGTTGATCCGGATAACCAGCTATAATCATACCAAATTTCATCCAAATCTGTCCAGTGGTTTCCTCGTGATGCGGTAACAGACAGACAGACAGACAGACAAAAATTCTAAAAACTATAGATTCGGACTCTGTGTCGATAATAATGTCTATTTCAATTAGATTTTCCAAAAAAATATTTAATGTACAGATTCGACTTAGTTACAATTTTATTATATATAAAGATTATTATACCAAACTATAAACTCATGTGTTAAAACTTTCTTTAAACAAATATTTATTTACCATAAAAAATATATTTAAGCAAATAAAAGTAGGTAAAACGTGTAAGTAAATAGTAAAATTTCTAACTACATTTTAGAAGATTTCTTACAAAAATCCTTTGGATGTGATTTTTTGTTTATATTTTTGTTCTTATGTTATATTTTTCTTTCAACTATACCTAATAAAGGTCAAGTATTCTCAATTCTTCTCCAAACTTTAATCTCAAGTGCATCTAAAATAAAATAGGCAGGGTACTGCTAATAAGTAAAAAAGTATTATAGATATAGAAATTAAAAAAATACAATAATTACTCATTTAAAAGTATCAATTACTAGGTACTTTAAAACGCTAGCAAGCTGTCACAACCATATCTTCGCTACCAGCGAGAGCGCTATCAAGAAGATGCCTCTACTCTTAATTAATAATAGAACCATTTTAATCTCAAAGTCGTTGGTTTGCGGAGGCAAGAAAGTTGTGAATTTCATCACAAAGGACAAAGGCTTTACACCGGAGGGCATTTGTTCAGCGCGTATTTGTTCGCGCCTAATTAAACACGAAACAGTGGTACAGGTATGCGGTGGATCATAGGGCTGCCCGTTTGTTACTGTTGACTATACAAATTACTGGCTAAAATCGAATGCTAATCAAATAAATTTAATCAAATGCGAGTCGGTCTCGCGTGAAATAGGGTTCTGTATGGAATTACACACATGAATTATATTGACGTTTTTGTTACATTTTTTTAGTAACAATGAGTAAGTACATATATGAGTTTTATAGATTAGACCTTTTAATACTTTCTTTTTCTTCCAAGATCATGATTGCTGTAAAGCATTCGAAACGTCAGGAACCAAAATCAAAATTAATTCGAGATACATTTTTAAAATCATTAGCCCTTTATCTGATAGCTCACATAACGCACTTAACATTTTTTTTACCTGATTCTTAAAAAAAAAATTAAATATTAATGTATAAATTATTTTAACATTACCATTATCTAGGAAGAAATCTTGTCATAGGTACAGGTCATATACCTACATAATGTACATAATATTTCTTTGAAAACAAAAAAACTTTTAGAAGGTTAGGTTGATATAGATATATATGTACATTTATTTCATTTTAAAATTGTATATTATAATATCTTAGGAAACAAAAAAAATATATACAAACATAATTTACAGAATTTACTAAGTAACACAGCCTCTGCGTCTACGAGAACATTAATATCAATAAACACCTCATTATATTAACAGTTCGATCTATATTAGCGACCTCATTTCAATAATGAGAGCAATCCACAAACAAGCGCGCTGTTTATCTAATAACTACAAACATTTGCAATCAACGCCAATACGCTAAAACAGTTCTCATTGCCCACATTCAATGCTTCCAAGCTCCAACGGACGTACGTACATTCAGAAATAAAGGAAAATTTAAAATAGTTTACAAACTATATTAAATAAAATAAATACTTAATAATTAGGTATTACGTTAATTAATATTTTTAATTTTATTTACTGACTTTTGGTGATTTTTTTGTGTGTATATATTAAAGGATTCTAATATCATTTTGATATTTTTTTAACGAGGTCGCAAGAATGGATTCATATAATTTAAAAAAAAAATCTCACCCCTAAGGGTCAAATAATAACTTTTAAGTGTTTTTGAAGTTGGTATACAATTTTAGTGAAATGTTATTTATAAAGCGTTATTGTGATATATTTTTTTTGATATTTTAATGGTATATAAATTAAATGTAATTTAAATCTTTATATATATATATATATATATATATATATATATATATATATATATATATATATATATATATCATTTCTTACAATTTAAATGGAGGAATATAACGTGTCTATATATCTTCATAGTCAGACTGAATGAAAGAAAAATATTATTTTGTCTATAGAATCATTTCCTTAAAGTTCGTCTTCAATATCCAACACCATAGGCTATAAGTAGCTAAGAAATAGCCACTAGGCTAGGAAAACCAAGCAATAAGTTAAAAAAAGTTTAGCAGAATCAACCATATGAAAAAGTTAAGCGCTAATACAAATGAATACGTCCAATTGATTGTAAACAAATATCTTAAATCTTGCACCAGTTTTGACCATTAATGTTTTATCTAATAAACAATGCGAAACAAGCAAAATAAAATATTCTATCAGCGGAATTCTCCAACCATAATTCACTCAGAGAGGTGCGTTCGCGTGGCAGGTGGTCTTAATAAATACGAGAATGGGCTATCGTGGAGTTAGATAATAAATTCAAGAGGCAATCAACGCTACGGGAGCTGGTAAAAATATTAATAGCGGAGAAATAATTACATATTCATGACTTTCATTGCGGTTACGGGCGTTACAGCAACGGGGTAAACTAAATCCGACGTCCAAACCGCTAAAAATTCATTATTACTTTATCCTGAGGTCATTAAAATACCTTTTTGAATTATAAGTTTCTAGTACATAAGCTTAAATAAAACCTTTGAAATGTATAATCAAAACTTTATCGATCATTATTTGTAGGTACTTTTTTTTTTTGATGAAGCTTTGAATACTCATCTTTGGGACCGTAGTAGTAGCGTAATTTGAGTACCTAAATATATAACGCCCCACGATTTTATTTCTGAGTGTGATGAATACTCCAGATTGATAAGGAGAGTGGTGCGATGACTGGGACCTAGGACCTACCTAGTTATTTTTTAGCTTTTAGTACATTATCTACATCATTATTATCTTTGTTTTCAATAAAACCGTTTAACTTAAAAAAAAACCTTATTTTCAAGTTTTAGTTTTTTTTTATTTTAAACTGTCTAAACTCTATGATCCCAAAGCCCTTTTATTTGATCATTCATATTGAGAAGGTTGTTGAAAAATATGTAATTGGCCATTTTGTTGGCGGCCATCTTGGATTTATAATGATACGAATATATATATAATTGTATTGTCATCATAATTAAAGGTGTGTACTAAATATTAGATCAATCTGTTAACAGGTACCTAAGGGGTAAAATTACTAAATTTGACCCAAACAAACAGGGCAAGCTAAATAAAACCGTTTAATAATAATTTTTTTTTTCAATTATTTGGATAACTTAAACTTAATTCATATTTTCTTTCTTTAACCTTCACATATATTTCATTGATGTAATAAAAGAATATTTTCAAAAATTTTGGATTTTTAACTAAGTATGAAATCTCAATTCTAGATTTGATATTTGATTACGGAGACACATTCAGAAACTTTGATTTGTTAAATTATATTATAAGATTTAAACTTATTTAAAAGTTTTCTTAGTACTGAATAAATTATCTATTTCTCGCAGCCTAAAGGCCTTGGAATGTCTTTCAATAACATCTTAAAAGTGATTTTATTATATTATATTCACTTAAACGTCTTATGTTTCTAAAATTCAAGGGAGTTACTAACGTAATATATATGATACAATAATTTTCTAAGACACAATTGAGACCAAATTTTGTATTTCATCTACATCAATAGTGATCTACACTCGTTTTGATCATGCTCAAACTAGATTTCCTACGTTCTACAGTACATAAATATAGCTCCACCAAAAATAGTCTACGTTAGACCTTACCTTATAAAGTATCTCTCTGCTAAATATCAAATCAAATCGATTTTGTTGTCCCTCATACGTTCTTACTCATATTAAAAAATAACTTAACCCATTTACAAACTTACCTATGCGTAAGTCGTAACTGAATTTGAAACTTAAGTCTACGGTAGACAGATGATAGATATTTGAACATAGCGACAAAGTCATTAGTCAGCTTTCCATATCAAAATATTACTTACGAAGTTACTACTGTATGTATGTACAATAATAATAATAATAATAAATACTCTTTATTGTACACCCACAAGAGAAAAAAGAAATGTACATAATACATATATTCCGTGATGTTGCATAAAAGAATGAAAATCAAAACATATTAAACGTTGCTAGTCTAATATTTTTATTTAGCCCATACGAAGATTCAAACCGTTACTATACAAAGATATATCGCGTTTTCTAAGTGTTTTCTTGAATGGCTTTTCTTGTTTTCACTAGACAAGTATTTCAATATATCTCATGAGCAGTAGGTACTTAGTATTTCGGAATAAAAAGTAGCATATATATATATATATATATATATATATATATATATATATATATATATATATATATATATATATATATATATATATATATATATATATATATATATGTATATATATGATTTCCGGTTTGAAACCCTATCTTTCTACAAAACATTGTATCAATTAAATATCTTCCTTGAGCCATGAAAGAAGGACAAACAGATGAACAAATTTTCACATTTATAATATTAGAAAATATTTTAATTCAATAAGTTTGACGACACGTTTGGCTCAGTGTGTAGTAACCCTACTTGCTGTGCCAGCGGTTGCGGGTTCGAATCCCGCTGGGGGCATTCATTTATGTGATGAGTACGAATGTTAGTACTCCAGTCATGGGTGTTTATATTTATAATATGTATTTAAAGTTATATATATGTAGTGTATTAACTATCTAGTACCCATAACACAAGCCTCGTAGCTTACCATGGAACTAAATAGATGGTGTTGTGAGTTAATGTCCCAACATATTTATTTATTTATTAATATTTTATTGTTAAAGTAATTTTCTGGAACCGAGAGATAACAAGTTAATTACAAAAAGATATTGCACGTTGGAATCAACACAAACAATCGAAGTCCATGCCGCAGTCGAGTCATCAATCATTTGTTAACGCATCCAGTAACGTATCCTCAAGAGTTCATACGGACAAGTATGAACAATAACCAGTTATGAAACTAAAATTTTATTTCTGCTTTATTTTATTGTATAAAAAATAATGATTGCCTCAAACATGATAATTTATTATAAGTAAATTTCTCTAATACCTTATTACGTTACGTAAATTTCTCTAATTATATTGTATGTTTAATATTTGTTTGTTTGTAGCTAGCATGTGCGTGTAAATTCAGAGATTCTAGATTCGAGTCCTGGGTCGGGCCAAGCATGTTGGGGTTTTCTGTTAAGAAAGTCTCAGTTGATGCCCGGAGTTCGCAAATAGGTGGTGTTTCACCCCCGAGCCTCGAAGAACACGTAAGCCTGCACGCCTTATCTCTATTACCGGTCCTGTGCAGTAGTCTCATCGGTATTTGAGGGTAAATAGAGAATGCATTTGTGTGAGCGCGCACACTTGTATACTATAATATCTCCTGCGCACACGATTAGTCTTCATGAGATTAGCCGCCTTGGCCGAAATAGGTCCGAAGGACAAACACACATTTAAAATTTGTAGAATTTTACTAGTACCTACGTCCAATCGGAAAAAAAAGAAAAAATCAAGACTAATATAAAAACTTAAAGATAAACCGGTACTCTATCTGTAGAAACCAAATCTAACCTATAACTTCATCATAAAACGGCTAGGCAACGGATCAAGAAACCATTTGCTCGATAGAATCATCCCATCAAGTCCGAATGCAGTTCAATCGAGTCATCAATCAATCGTTAATCCAACACATATCCATAAAATGAATCGTCCTCGCACGGGGCGGTGCATTGCTACGTAATAGGCGCACCGAGCCAGCGACAATGCCGCAATCGGGCTCGCAATCTGCATAATGGATTGCTCGGCCGAACGCGCGCTCCGGTCGGTCATTCAATTGTCGCGGTCGCCGATGTGTGCCGATGTGTCGCCTGGTTATTATGGAATACGGAATTAATAATTTCACGGTGAAATGATGCTTTGAAACGTTTTTAGATTGCCAGAGGGCATGTGCCATACAATGAGGCTGAATTCAAGCAATTTAGGCCTTAATATGTTAATATGGAATGTTTAATAACTGAATGTTTCTTGAAAGAATTTAAGTATTTTTTTTTTGGCTGTTCAGAATTGCTCAACAACAGTGGCCTGGAACAGGTGAAAACTTTTCCTTCTCATTTCATTTTACATAAGAAAGTAAATTTTTAATTTTTCAATACATGTCTGAGCTGCGAATATGCAAATTTTTATCTAAGTACTAGATTTTGAAACTTGTTTTAAAAGTATATTAGCTACGAGTTTGTCTAGAGATTAGAAATGTTCTATTTAATTATGGAAAGATATTACACCGTAACGAACATTAAGGTGTGAATGAGTATTAATTCATTTATTAATAAAATCTAATGTTTGTTAGAGCTCATTGCTCTCCCTCACCGCAAAGGCGACCACTTCCTTATAAATACTGATAGCCTCCAAATTATTCACGAGCTTTAGGTTAACTATACATAAAATGATAAAAACCCTTAATGTAACATTAATTTTATTTTTAAGGCATACACTTGTTAATTATTACACCATTTTATTTAACGTAGTGCTCTCAAAAAACAAGGTTGTTATTTTTATTCATAGAAATGTAACAAAGTAATGTAACTGTGTCAACATAAACAAAGTGGCCTGTTTGGAGTTCTTCTTTGTGTAATAAAATTAGAACTTTTTTAGGATTACTCGCATCTATACATAGTATATTCACATCTATTTGTCCATCTGTCATAACCTACTCTGACTGCAAATGTTATGTACGCAAAAAAAAATTTTTTTAATTTATTCAAAATTTAGCGATCTAATCATAGACGAATAGCATATTTCATCAAAAACAATATTGTAACAACAATGAACTACAGACAACTTGAGTTTGTATTTAAAGTACCTACATATAAGGAATTTAATTTCTTAATACAAAGTTGTTTTTGGCAGTTGTCAAAAAAATATATTTAGCAATGAATTAAAGGAGTTTAATCGTATTAATAATATTAATGTAAAAAATATATAAATATTTGTAACCCAAATGATTTTAATATTATTAAGTAATAGATAGGGTATTTATTTACAGATAAAATTAACCAAAACGAAATTGGAAATTAAATTGTTAAAAAAAATTGAAAGTAAAATTAATTAAGCTTTATAATCATTTAATTAAATAACTTATTTATAAACTCAGTAGGAGAATCAATGTTAATACTTGGAATGTATTTTTAAAAAGAATAAAGAATATAAATCTATACTAATAATATTATAAAGAGGTAAAGTTTGTGAGTTTGTGATTTTGTGAGTTTGTGACGTTGTAGGGGGTAATCTCTGGGTCTACTAACTCGATTTAGATGAAATTTTGTTGAGAAGATAGTTTGAGACCCTCGGACGGACATAGGATACCTTTTATCCCGTAAATCATCCCTTAAAGGGAAGGGGGAGGAGGGGGGGATGAGGGTGAAAGTTCGTATTGGGAATCAAGCAAGGGACGAACCCGAGCGAAGCGAGGGTGAGTCGCTTGTAATAATAATAACTTTTCCATTTATGTCCGTGTTCCGTTCCGTATAATACCGTTGACTACTCGTAGGTGGAGTGAATTCATAATCGTACTGTTTAATTTTACCGCTAAGTGCCATTCTTTTCTGTATTAACACAAGTAGCCTATATATTTAAATGTTTTAAAATTAAAAGTAAAAGTTTATATTTTACTGTAGCTAATGCAGTTTTTACAAATCTTAAGTAGGTACATATAGAAAATGATACCATTTAATTATGAAACTATTTCCTGTGTCATGTTACTATTTCTGTACAATGCACATGAAGCACACATCGACACTATTTGGAGTTGCATACAATAGGAACCTTTGAAATGTGTGCGTAGCCAGCAATCGTCATATACGAGTACATTGCTCATATACCAACATGAATATGTACACTGTATACACATATGTAAAACATTATTCAAACAAATATATTTCCAGAATTTCTACTACATTTTGTAGTATCTAATATTGCAAATGGAAGTGCAATTTGTTCGAGTTAGTTCAGAATTTACCTGAATATGTATTCAGTAGTTAGGTGACAGAACTCTGTTAGATGGCAGGACAAACTGGACTAGGCACATGGGAATTCTTTGCATATTTCTTGCTTGTCATTTCTGTGTTAGCTAAATTACAAATTAATAATCTATACGCATTAGTTATTACAGCTCATTGTTATAGAGTAGTGACGTTTGCGAATTATAGATGAGTATTTGTTTGTTGTTCATAAGTTATTGCAGTTTGTGTGAATAAGTAATGTTGTTGTACGAATCGTAGTTACAAAACACGCGAGCTTGACTGTATTCTCACGAGGAAGAACCTCCCTTCAATTCGGGGGGGATCAGGCCACTATGCGGGTCATGCGCGGCTTGGCGGACTTCAGACGTCTTTCGAAAACTTGCTAGATTCTCTGACATGCAGATTTCCTTACGATGATTTTCTTCACCGTAAAACAAATGGTAATCGTGTTTGAAATTATTCGCACATGAAAATATCAGAAGTGGGACCGGGAATTTGAACCCGCTTCACTCATTTTACTAAGAAAACGTGTTAGCGCTGAGCTACCACTGCGTATTTTGAATGGAATTGCAGTTGACAAGTTAGAATCCAGTATGAGTATTTTCATTAATTTTTATATGCTTACCATAATTGTTTTCAAACAAAACACAGCGATACATACATACTTAAGTAACTTAGTTTCAGTTAATTCGGTTGGTAAGACGAACAAAGCAGCATGTAACTAGATTATCCTAGATAAGATAACATGATGAGGAAGACGCCAGACCGTTGTGGTTGAATACTAAAGTAATACCACTTGGATGGTACCGGTTATAACAGCTGGCTAGCTCCTGTAGCCGGTAAGTACTATGTTAACACCGGAAGCAGTTGATATGCTTAAATGTATTTTTTTGAAGTAAAAGTTACGACTTTCTTCCAAAAACATAGATATATAGGTATAGAAAAAGAATAGCCATGACTAATAATGTTAAAAATATTCAACAAAATATAAAATAAAGCAAATTATTCATTAATTTTAGCTTTGTCCTGAAAATAAACTGTGTCTCTATTGAGATGACTACAGATTATGAAAAAATAATAAGGTTAGTTTAACTTGAAATTATAAAATTTCATTGAACGTAGAAGTTTCTCTGCTACATATTAGATGAGAAAATGAACACTTTAATTGGAAGGTTGGATGAGTTATGCGCTCGGTCAGCGCCGCGGGCGGCAAGTGCAAGATGTACGGCTCAATAACGTCGCCTTAATCTCAACTCAGCTTTCGAAGACCTGAAAGAGATTTACTGCAACGTGCAACTTTAAGTAAAGCACTGTGCATATTTGTAATCAAAATAATTGTCATCCGAATTAATATCATGATTGACGTAGCTTGAATTTGTCTATAGAAAATATGACAAAATTGCAATTTTTTTAGACATTAATATGCCTTCAATAGGTAAATAAATAAGCGATTCACCCTTTTAAGAGATATTTAATAACCGAAATGTCAAATGGCACTCTGTTAAAAACGCTACAAAATGTACAATAGCTTTCGGCACCATATAGGAAAAATCAAGTAGTCAAGTGACATGTAGTCGAGCTAAAATTTCCATTTGGCTAGCGGCATTTAAGAGACGTGAATGGCCATTGTTCTGGAGCCATTGTGTTTTTCTATTGACCGGCGCTGCTCATACAGCTATGACTTCAATTACTGTAGAAACTGAAATCGTTGGATAAGTTACTCGATGATTGACGCAGTGATTAACGCTTTTAAGAATTATTTCACCAAGTATTAATAAATGGGAATTTTAAGAATATTATGCTGTTATTTGAAATGTTTTACTATGTTTTTTTTGTTAATATTGTTTCTTGTGAGGTGAGAGTTCGCTGTTAAAAGTTCAGTTTATTGTAATTTTTGGGGTCCCCTACCTCAAAAAGAAAAAAGGAACCTCTATAGGATCATTTCAATGTTCATCCGTCTGTCTATCTGTTAAGATTCTTTTTCTCAGGAACTGGTGGAGGTATCAAGTTGAAAGTAATATTAAATACTCAGTTCTACGGACATGATGCCCGAATATTCACTCTATTTAGTTTACGAGGCTATTGATGATTTAAACATAATAAATAGTAAAGATGTGATTAAAAATAAGACCGATATGCTCATTTTATGGTAAACCTTTCAGAAATCATTATATTCTGTGATTTTTGAGCGAATGTAAGAAAGTATATAAAAATTATCATTAGTTTAATATTTTTTTTTGCAAATAGATAAATTTTTGGAAGAATCGGGTTTTGGCCTGCCTCGGCAGGCCTGCCGGTGGGGCGTCGTGGTTAAGTAGGGAAGGGTCTGTTGGGTTTTAATGGGTAGTACTGGCTTTGCCAGTGAGTCCCACGTAACCACCTGTATGCATGCAAATAGAATGCGTAAATGCATTTCCTAACGTTAAAAAAATTAGAGCTCTTTGGCGGTTTATTTGAACGACGGGATAGTGGATACGCAGTGTATAAAATAGTCTCTCAATGCTGTTTGTGGGCCTCCCACGATCTTGCTTTTCCGACTGACATAAAATGTAGTTCATGCATGTTCACGACTTTCGATCGACGTACTTTCCGGTTTATGGGAATGTAACATATCTACTTTCCAACTCTGGAATGCTACTGAGAATTTCTTAATAGTAAATTCCAAACTATAGTTAGCCCAACCTGGGTCTTGAACCTAGAACCTATAAATCTACAGTGGTATATGCTAATTGTTAATGACTAAACCAACGAGATAATCTTTTTGTGTATATAAAGAAGAAGTAAATTAATTATTCTATCCATAATTAAATAGCTAGTCTTATTCTGTAAGCACCAAGTATTATACGGGGATTAAAATTTTAACCGCGTAGCGTTCAAGAGAGTGAAATGGCTATTGTTTTAGAACCATTATGTTCCTCTGTTAACTACGGCTGTTCATTTGTGGTGTTTGTATAATTATAGTAATAACTTGTCGAATGGATTTATAATTAGAGCGACATTTTTAAATTCTTTTATTTAACTTTCATTCGTATTTAATTAAAAGTTATTATTTTGACATTACAAACATACAATTCAATTTTATTTATTTACATAGAAACCATTTACTGAAGTGACTAGTAAGTCTTTAACGACAAATCGTACACTTAAATATCCATCTGTTCTAGCGTTCAGTACAAAGGTTTGGGCAGTCGACCGATCTAACGAGCGTAACGTATCATTGCCAGCGTGTGAAGTCCGAAATACTAGCTGTGGCCGTTAACGATGTGATTTCACTGTTTGTAGCCTTAGCTAAAACAGTTGCATCATGACAGGAACGCTCTGCAAAATACTGATAAATGAACAATGCCCACTAACAGATTTGGCGCACAACGGTTTTGGTTTTCATTTCAATTATAACTGGGGATGGTACTGAAACGTAGTTATAGCCGCTGACTGTATTGAGCGAGTTGTTTCAATTTTGCTGCAAACATTATGCCAGATAAGGCAAATATGAATATTGAATGGTGATTCATTCTTTTTGTTCTGACTTTGGATAATTAGTCTAAACAGTACCTGGGCCACCGAGCTTCGCTCGGAGTTTTTGGTCAAAAGCACAATTTTCTTTTAAAAAACACTTGAATAAATACAAAAAAAAAAAAAAAAAAATTATACCTTTGTATCCGACCGGGATTCGAACCCGGACACTTATTCAATCTTGCGCCTTGGCCGTTTGACCATGATGCTTATGCCCGAACGTACGAAATTATCGAACATAATATTTTGCGTGGAATAATGCAAAAGAAAACCACATGAAAATTGGAAAACAGGCGTTTTCTCAGACACAAGACTAATCTAGATCGATTTATCGCCCCCGAAACCGCTTGTGTACTAAATTTCATGAAAATCGTTGGAGCCGTTTCCGAGATTCAGATTATATATATATAGACGCAAGAATTGCTCGTTTAGATATATTTATATAATAAAATTCTGAGTCGAAACTGTATATTAAATATTTTTTGGAAAATCTTATTGAAATAGACAAAGTTCTTATCTGTCTGTCTGTCTGTTACCGCATCACAGAAAAACCACTAGAGGGATTTTGATGAAATTTGGTATGGTGATAGCTGGTTATCCGGGTCAACATATAGGATACTTTTTACCGCGGGAAAATATCTTATTTCTGAGAAACAATGTAAAAACTGCAATGTAAGAGTATACTAATACGTAAAACCTAAGAATTTGGTTTTTGGTCATCTGAACGGGGGCGGAGCCGCGAGCAATGCTAGTTCAATTATTAGACTTTTCACTGGCATGTATAAATAATATCAAAGAAGAAAATAAAATAAACAAGAACTTGAGCAAGCATTTATTTAGGCTAACTAAGAACACATTAAAAAGGTGGTAGCCACACTTCGAAGTTAGATTTGTAGGCTAATTTCTTTCGTAATGCGGCGTCTAGAAATGCATCTCGACTGCCGTCTCGCGGGGCGCACTTGTCCCGCCCGCCCTCTCTAGCGACTTCCCGCACCGCTCGAAGAAACTTTGACACTTGAGCAACACTTTCACGAGTGTCTTCCATCGGTGACTAGCACGGTTAAAAATAGTTACTTAGTCAAATTGCTTTTTAGTTTGGTATGAGTATTTAAGATTAATAATTGCTTTAAAATGTTTATTTATTGATTCATTTAGGCTTGATTAATACAAAAAAAATTAAGATTATTTATGAAGATATGATAAAATGACATGATATTTAAATTATGAATATATAAAATAAATGAATTGGTAATAACTTAATAATAAATATTAATTTTAGTTTTACTTTATTATCGTGCATATATATTTTTTTTAAATGAATTTCAGAACTTCATAAAAACAAATTATATTATAATAATACCTGATCATCATTAGATAAAGTATGGGGATATATTCGCACCCACTGTCCAACACGACCTAGGGCACGGTCCCATCGCACTCCATTCCCCCAGGTGCATGCACTCATCATCTTGCGGCGGGATGCGGCAGTGGAGTACCCACCACGCCACGATTCGTCAACGGTCTCCGTTGCCGTAGCTACACTTGTTGATGACTGAAAGCGTTTTTGTTTTCCTACTATATTTATTTCGTTTAAATTTAACATATTTTTTTATAATTTAAGATATTTATAAAAAAAGTATGTCATTTTATGTAAGCGCACGTAACAATTGCCTAAAATAAAAAAAAACCCTCTTGAACCTATTTTAATGGGACAATGAGTGTGATCTTAAATGAAGTTGTTGGTTAGTGATGGTGAGAAATATAAAAGGTCAATTTAATTGTTCGAAAGTCCATGATACATCTAGAAATCTAGGACTATATATCACAAAAAAATTCTGGTTTCGAGTTCCAGGTTGAACCGAAAAAAAATAAGAGTTTTCTGTAAATAAATTTCAACTGAAACATTTTTACTACATTAATATTTTTACAATATTTTGTATATGTTTATTTATTATTACTAGATTATATTACTAGTATACTAGCAACTACTATGATAGGTTGTAAATAACCTGCGTACCTGTATTTCTGTGTTTTCAGAGCTTAATTCAGGTGATGTTTTTAAAAGCTGTCCTATTTGAAAATCCTTAGATTTTTCAGGTGATTCCTTAAAAAACCATATTAAATAATATTAATTATGTTTGTATATTACATAATACATGAATTTTATATTATAATGAGATTAATCTCATGTAAACTGACTACAATGAGTATCAACATAGGAATATACTTACCGTTAGAAAATAATGAAACTTAAATAGTAATTTAAAACAAAGTCTATCAACATTTTTGTAAAACAGTTCTAACAATGTTATAATCATAACTTTCCCTATTTAATAGTGTTATGAAAGTAGGACGGCCTTACAAAGTTGGTTAGGAACTAACAGACAATACTAACAATGACTGGGAACTTATCAGCCACAGGTGGTTGCAAGTTGACACAATGTATAGGCATCGCTCGCCTCCTTCGTTGGCGACGAGTACCGCGTCGGTGACCTGTCAACACTCTCGAGGCTACGATCTTTGTAACTCCACTCTCGTCTTCTGAACTACAGCTGAAATAAAATAAAATGTAATTTATAGTTTTTTATATAGGTACGATGATAAAATATAATTTTGTAAAAAATAAGAAATTTTATAGTTATATATCAAAAATTGGTTTTATCGATTTTTTTGTGTGGATGTATACTTAATAACAATAGAATCTTTGTTCAAGGATTACATATCTGTATTAGACATACATTTGAACGAGCTTCACTCATAATATTATATTTGTATGATTTTATATTAACTGCTTATGTAGATTGACAGATTGTTAGATATGTGTACCTACATTTTTTATAATAATAATAAAAATTTAAACATAATACACTCTTATAATGCTAAGTTTCCTAATCGAGCTATAAAAAGAGTTCGAGTCCTATTTTTATTATGTTAATAAATATTTTTTAAATAAAAAGATGCGACGTCTTTAAGTAGGTATTTTTTCATTAAACCACCTTTGATTTATAACTTATTAATTAAAAATAGATTTAAGAAAATCGACAAAAAATTGGCGAAAATATCACGCAGGTATCATAAATACAAAAAAAAACATACAGTCTACGATTATTATGTCTCTTTTTGAAATATTCTACTCCACAAGAAATGAAAGCTTGTGATTTTTTTTTTAAATTTGGACATTAATATAATTTGGTAAAGACTATTATTTAAACGTACAGAAAAAGGGTTTCCTGCAAATATTATAGATAGTTATTTACTATTAGACACTATATACATGATAGGTAATTAAGAAAACCTATTTTTTCTTCTTTCTCTCTCTCTCTCTCTCTCTCTCTTTCTCTCTCTGGGGTCGGTCCCTCATGTCTGAGGATCGTGGTCAGCATCAGGGTTGTACCTGGAACGGATGATCTGCCTCCACCGGTTTCTATCCAGCGCATCTCTTACCACCGTGTAAAATTGCGATGACGCGTCTTTAACTTGGTCGATCCATCTTACTGAAGCACGACCGCGCGATCTTTTGCCTTCGATCTTCTTTATAAAAGTACAATTTATAAAATACATATAGGTATATCTAATGCGTCTATAATAAAATGCTGAATATTTACTTGGTGGGTTGTGGCGTAGGTCCTTGCAACAAAGATAAGCCTGTATGGCGCATAGGAAGACCTAATAAATCAAATAATTCATGTAACATTGGCTGCTTAACGATCACATCCGCCTCGCAGTCAGCGCCCAGTGCCGGCGATAGATTCACCTAGAACGTATTATTGACTCTTGTAGTTGTTAATTTTTATCTAAATATAATATTTTTGAATGTCAACCAATTATTTAAAGATATAGACCATTCCCACCTATCTGTAATTAAAAGTAAAATAAACTATGTTATGATGCCATCCATACTAATATTATAAATGTGAAAGTGTGTTTGTTTGTCTTTCTTTCACGTTTAAACGGCTTGGCGGATTGACGTGATTTTTTGTGTAGAGAAAGTTAGGAGGCTGGAGAGTGACATAGGCTACTTTTTACCGCGCGAGATTATCTCTTTCCCGCGAGAAAACACGTTATAATACAATCCAAAAAAATATTTATGATCAAAGTTACAAGAAATTTGGTATTAATGCTCTTCAATACAATTAAAAATATACGTGTTTTAGCATTTTTCAAAATTCATCCTATAAGGAGGTAAAATAGGGAATGAAAGTTTGTATGAAACTTACTTTTTATACAGATTTTTTGTAGTTTTAGCGCGAGCGAAGCCGCTGGTTCTGCTAGTATTGTATAAAAGAATATATCCTATATCATTTTGAATATAACAGCTTTATTCAAATTAATTTATTGTAACTGTACGCTCCCTTTATCTTATTATTTAGTTTGAGACTTAAAATGACTATCAATCATTTACAATGAGACTTATTTTTTTACATCAACCTGCATTCAAGCATACCTACACAGGTGTACCTGACCTTGTAATGTCATTAAAGTACAGTATCGTTTTACCGTCTAGGTAATAGCCTGCAAACGGCTGAACGGATTTTCATGATTTATACCTAAGAACACTGTCTTGAAAGCTTAAAAAAAACTAAACTAAAATCGATCTATCGATTTGGGTGCTACGATGCCACAGACAGACACACTGATACACAGATAAACTCGCATCTCTTCGCAATTATTTTGTTATAAAACAGTTCTAATTTATGCGATCAGTTTTTAAAAACATAAAACAACATCAAAAATGCTCTTATACGATAATATAACAAAGCTTAACAGCAATAAAAAAAGTTTTATTATTATTTAAGAACTTAACAGCTAGTTAATTAATAATTTTAAAGCCAATGTAATACCTCAATAAGCCAAGGCTTTAAAGTATCATCAAGTAGAACATCAAAACCGTAGAATTCGAAGCAGTTTCTCGCTGGAGGCGTCCCCGCGGCTTGAGCGAGCAACGTTAGCGTCACCAAAGCCCTTATTCTTTGCCAAACTAACCACTCGACAGCACCCCATCTTCCGACCAAAGCTCGCCTTACTTGCTTAAGTGTCCACTTACAACCTACGAACAAATAGTGACATCTAGCGAATACCTTTATATAATAGTAGATTAAAATTCAACGCCATCTCTTATAAGCAAAAAGAACTATTTTAAATGTACTGAATGAAGAAAAAATATTCTTGGATTTTTTTACATTATCTACTACCAGTATTAATAATTCTAGAATTACGTACCGCTGCCAATTCTATTCTTACATTCTGCATACCGAGGTCCGGTTTTGTTTAAAGATGAATTAGTCAAGTGCCTGTATGGATTATGGATATCAGATAATGTGTATTTATCCGTACCTGTAGATAAAAAAAATATAAACTTTAATTCCTGCAAATATTCTCTATATCATCACAACAATTATTGTAAATTTAAAGCAAATTGTCTCTACATATTTATTTTTTAACAGACTTCCAAAAAGGAGGAGGTTCTCAATTCGTCGGAATCTTTTTTTGTTATGTGTGTTCACCGATTGTTCGAAGACGCCTGAACCGATTTGGATTTTTTTTGTTTTAAAGGGTATACTTCCCAGGTGGTCTCATATAAATTTTATCGAAATCGGTCGAGCGGTTTTTAAAAGAAAATCAAGGATAAATTATTTTTTTTAAATAAATTGTTTTATCGAATATTATTAAAAACATTCTACTTACAAATTACCCGCTTATTACGTCTACACAAAAAATTGAAAAATAAAGTTTTTATTATGTGGAGGATTTTCTTATTCTTACGTAAATTTACAATATTGAATTTTTTCTTGCGGCTCCACTTGCGTAAGACGATAAAAAGTATCATATTTATTATGCAAGGATATACTCGTATAAGCTATATCCATTTCGAATTCCGCTCTAATTCATAGAGCCGTTACGGTGTCAAGAATTTTAAGCATTAATTACATTTAATTTAATAATAATATGCCACGAGAACTATCTAATACACTGTGATAAGAAAGCCTCACTTATTTTAATACTTAATTACTAGCGATTTACCCTTGTTATATATCTTTGTACTAAATATCTAAATCCATCCAACCATTTAAACATGAATGTGTAACAAAAAGATTCACATAGATATATAAAACATTCGAGTTATACTATAATATACTGATTATAAATCTAATTTTACCCTCTTACGTACCGAATCTTGCGAGTCCCTCTGCATACATATAAGCGGTTAGTGGTCGATATCCAGGAACACAAACGTATAATCTCAAATCAAACTTATACCCAGCAATAAGAAGAGGTCGCTCAATGTACCTTTGAACGACAGCCGGGCTACCAAATCGCATATCGCATACGCTCTGGAATAGAAGAATTCTATATAGCCATTTTTTTTTGGGACATTAACACACAGCGCCATCTAGTTCCATGGTAAGCTATGAGGCTTGTGTTATGGATACCAGATAGTTGATACACTACACATATATAACTTTAAATACATACATATTATAAATATAAACACCCATGACTGGAGTACAAACATTCGTCATCACACAAATGAATGCCTCCAGCGGGACTCGAACCCGCGACCGCTGGCGCAGCAAGTAGGGTCATTACAAACTGAGCCAAACGTGTCGTCAAACAACACATTCTGAAAAAAACATTCTGTCGAATTGCCTCTTACTTTTTGGAGACGGTCAAAAAAAATCTCCATCTCTTGTACTTGTACAATAACTTAAAAATATCACTTATGTAAACGTCATTTTTTTATGAACATTCAATAATAGGTATAACATTTAAGTATTAATACATCATTAATTAAATTAAATTTTTTATGGGCCGTTTTTAAGAAGGCTAACAAACATTTTATAATATATACATTAAACACGTACTCTGCGTTCAATTTTTTTGCAAAACATGTGAATTTGACATAATACCCCATTGTTGAAAAAGGTGAAGGACCGGTTTAATATAAGATAAGCTGTTGGTGTTGATAGAATTACTATTTAAGCACGAAATTCTCAACAATCACAAATAGCAAGTGTGCACACTGGCTTTCTAGTTGCATGTGCATTGTATGCTATGTATTGCTATACAAATATTTAGTAATGGCACGCGTATTTAAGCCTACTCCTGTTAGAATTCACGTAGACGTTACCTATGACCTGCCTCAATAGCGTGTCTGTATGTACTAAATTCGGTAATTCAGCACAAAACTTGTGTACTCGGAAGTCTGTAACCGAAATATCTTTTGAAAACATAAAATACTAGCACTTGCAATAAAATTTCTTTAACTACTTATGACAACGTTAAAGTAAGATGAGTCTAACAGGCTAATGTGAACTAGGCCGTTGGTCGCATGTTCGATGTCCTTGCTAGCTGAATATTTCTATCGAAATTGCTTGAAGACAAATATGATGTCCCTCTGACCGATCTCGGCCAATATAACTGAGACTAGCCAGATGCGCAGGAGATATTATAGTATACAAGCGTACGCGCAGAGACAACGTGCACTCTGTATTCAAGTTATGATAGTTATTAGTCCGATAGGACTATACTTCAGACGACCGGTGAGGTTTAAGACGTAGGACCTACGGCATGCACAGGGGTGAAACAGCGCTAACTTCCCAACTCCGAGCTCTTACTGAGAATATCTTAACAGAAACACTCAGTAATTAAATTTGGTCCGATCCGTGACTCGAACCCAGGAACTCCAGATCTGTAGCCGTACATGCTAGCCATTAGACCACCGAGGCAATTAAATGTATGACATTACCCAAGCACTTCTTTATGAACATCGGCGGAAAGTGTATACATATGTAAAGTTACTATCAATGATAAGACATACACATACTTTACCAGTCAGATTTTTTTTTTTTTATGGGACTAAGGGGGCAAACGGGCAGGAGGCTCACCTGATGGAAAGTGATCACCGCCGCCCATGGACATCTGCAACACCGCAGGGCTTGCAGATGCGTTGCCGGCCTTTAAGGAAGGAATACGCTCTCTTCTTGAAGGTGGCCAGGTCGTAGCGGTTCGGAAAGACCGCCGGCGATAGCTGGTTCCACAGAGTGGTTGTGCGGGGCAGAAAGTGCCTTAAAAATCGCACTGTTGTGGAACGCTGGACATCGAGGTGGTGTGGATGGAATTTACTATTTTGGCGCGATGTCCGATGGTGAAATTCAGCAGCCGGGATCAGTCCGAACAATTCCTCGGAACACTCCCCGTGATAGATGCGGTAGAAGATGCAGAGTGATCCAACATCTCTACGCAGAGCTAAAGGATCAAGCCGATCGGAGAGAGCTTGATCGTCGATAACTCGAATCGCCCTACGTTGAATGCGGTCAAATGGAAGTAGCTGGTACTGGGGAGCTCCCGCCCAAAGATGAGAACAGTACTCCATGTGGGGCCGAATTTGCGCCTTATAAAGAATAAGACGCTGACGCGACGTGAAGTACCGTCTCGCCTTGCTGAGCACACCAAGCTTCTTTGAGGCCAGTTTGGCCTTACCTTCCAATTGACCACGGAACTGGACGTTGCTCGAGATGTCGACGCCAAGTATTCCGATACTGGCTGTGGGAGATAGAGGAGTGTCCTCAAATTGAGGAGCTACGATAAATGGCGACTTTTTAGCGGTTAACGCGCAAACTTGTGTCTTTTTGGGGTTGAATTGGACTAAGTTTAGTCGACCCCAATCCGAGACTTTGGTTAACAGAGATTCGACTTCAGACACAAGTTTGTTCCGGCTCTCGTCGACGTATTCCCGAGAAATATTAGCGCGGCCAGTGTACAGCGCATCCACAGTGCTATCGTCTGCATAGCAATGAATGTTGCTGATTTGCAACATGTCATTGATATGCAGAAGGAACAGAGTAGGAGACAGAACACAGCCTTGTGGAACACCAGCATTGACATATTTAGGATCAGAGCAAGCACCGTCGACAACGACCTTAATGCTCCGATCTGCCAAAAAGCTGGTGATCCAGTTGCAAAATTTCTCGGGGAGCCCATAGGAAGGTAGCTTCGAAAGAAGCGCTTTGTGCCATACCCGATCAAAGGCCTTCGCTATGTCCAGACTGGCTGCAAGCGCCTCCCCCTTGGTCTCAACTGCTTCTGCCCATCTATGTGTCAGGTAAATTAAAAGATCACCGGCTGAGCGACCTCGACGGAAGCCGTACTGGCGGTCGCTAATCAGCCGGTGCTCTTCTAGGTACCGCAGGAGCTGGCAGTTGATAATGGACTCCATTATCTTAGAGAACAAGGAGGTAATTGCTATAGGCCTGTAATTGGACGGATCCGAGCGGTTGCCCTTTTTTGGGATCGGGTGCACTAAAGCGGCCTTCCAGGATTTCGGGACTACGCCTGATGAATAGGAGTACCGGAAAAGACGCGTTAAGACCGGTGCCAACTCCGGAGCACATGTCTTCAACACGATCGGAGGGATGCCATCGGGCCCACTCGACTTATGAATGTCCAAGGAAAGAAGTGCTTTGCGAACTGCACTTTGCCGGAACTGAACTTCCGGCATCGTAGTATCACACCGTGGGATGATCGGTGGTGAGTTTCCTTGGTCATTTAGAGTCGAATTGGACGCGAAGAGAGTGCCCAGTAGTTCGGCTTTCTCCTTCGCGGTATGAGCCAGCGAGTCATTCTCCGTGTGCAGAGGTGGAAAAGAAGGCTTACAGAAATTCCCTAAAACAGCTTTGGAGAGAGACCAAAACGCACGTGTTCCCGAAGGGAGACGCCCCAATCTCTCGCCAATTCTGCCGATGTGCTTCGACTTCGCATTAGCAATACTATTTTTGAAGGACCTGGAGGCAAAGTTATACTCCTTTTTAAAGGCGCTGGTATTTACATCACTAGACGCCGTCGCGACAGCCCAGGCTTGGTAGCATTCCAGCTTTCGGCGAGATGCCGTCTTGCAGGAGTGACCAAACCAAGGCTGGGATTTGCCTCCGATGGGCACTGTAGAGAACGGAATAAATAGTTCCATACCCTGAAGTACCACATCGGTGACAGAATCAGCAACGACGTCTGGATCATCTGGCGAGAAGCAAATTTGCCCCCATGGGTAGGACGCAAAGAATGACCGCATCCCGTCCCAATCCGCTGACCTGTAATGCCATACACGGCGACAGCCCGCAAAGCGAGGCCGTGTTGAGCGCGTGACTGGCACTGTACTCCGGACAAGACAGTGGTCCGATGAGCCAAGAGGAGGATCGACGGAGACCAGGTAGCCGTCCGGATGAGAGGTTAACAGAAGGTCCAACAGGGAAGGTGTATGATCTTCCACATCAGGGATTCGCGTTGGCGAGGTAACCAGTTGTGTCAGATCATATGCCAATGCGAAATCGTGAACAGATCTCCCCGCATGATCGGTGGTACGTGATCTAAGCCATTCAGTATGATGGGCGTTAAAGTCGCCGAGAATCACGATCTCTGCGGATGGGATCTGCTGGAGCACGGAATCTGTAGCCATTTGCATGTGCTCAACGAGTCGGTCAGTTTCGGCATTGCCGCTATGGGACCTATACAGGCACGCGTAGATTCGCGGATGGTCGTCGCAGTCTACACGTAGCCAGAGGATGGATAGGTCCCGCCCTTCAAGGCTGCTGAGGCGACGAGAGCAGATGTCCTCTCTGACGTACACGCACACTCCAGCCCGCGGTACAAAGGAATGCTCCAAATTATACCCCGGGTAAGAGAGGAAAGAGGTGTCAGCCGGGGACGATATCTGCGTCTCGGTAAGGAAGAGCAAGGCCGGCTTCGCCGTCTCAAGGTGGAAGTGGACGGCGTTCAAGTTGGAATTTAGTCCCCTTACGTTGCAGAAGTCCACAGCAAGTGTGAAAGGGGTAGCCTTATGTTGCCTGCTCCGATTGCCCCGAACAGAAGACGAGAGCGCAAAATTGCCCCCCCCAGAATTCGGAGGGCAGCCTGGGCACCCACGCTCAGGTAGTGTACGAGCTGAACATGGATGCCCAGAGAGGGATTCTCCACCGCGATGTGCGCTGGTGGTACCCTCCTGGGGTAGACTGACCAAATTTCGCACTATCATAAAATTTTGTGGTGAGGGGGAGGGGTGGGGAGTGGGCCTCCCGGGACTCTCACTTACCGAACGAAACGCGACAGCAAAGCTGCCACTTCACGCCGGACTTTTGTGAGAGAGTGGTATTTAACGGGACGTGCCGGCCCATTCGGCTGCTACCCGAAGGTAACTAGCATGGCACTACCACAGTTTTTGGTTGACTGATTGCACTGGTGGAATAATCTCTGTCACTAGATTATCCCACCAGCGGGCGGTGGGGTCGTCACGTCCCGACGCCGACAAAACTAGTATAACTATTAAATTTTAATATTTTCATAACAAATAACAATTGTGCGATTACATCAATTTTATATACTTCTTTATATTTTAAGATATACTTATCAAATGTAGAAATAGGAAAAATGCTTCATTTGAATATCATATCATTTAAGTACAATTAAACCTATACAACTAAAGGCATGTTTGCGCGTTAAATTAATAGGTAATCCTATATTGTAGATAGCATACAATTAATTTGTCAGTAACATTCTATCGTCGCTTATACATTTATATATCAAAAATGTTATATGTAATCTTTATAATTGTTTAGGCACAACCACTTCTATTGTATCTGATATGTAAAGGGCAAAGTGTCACATTTTAAAAAGCCGTCAAACTTAAATTAATCCAAGTATAAAATAAAACTGATTGCTGTCAATTTAAACAAATATTTACAATAGAAGATCCTAATATCTACAAAACATACGCGTCAATAACATTTTTATAGATTATTTGTAACTTTTCCCTTTAATAAATGTAACAAAAACGTAAAGTTTATTAACCAATGTGTTTGCCCCACTTCTCCCAATACTCATCTGTCTGCATTTCCGTGATCCGAGAAATGCACCGGTCGCAGGCAAACATTTCTTCTTCTCCGGTAAATATTGACGCTCTTGAATCTTCAGAGTCCTTAGTTATCTTCAAGTCGTCCATAAGCGCCCTGTCAGCATCTCCAATACCGTCCTGAACTTCATCTAAATTAAAAAGATTCATTGGTTCACAGTCGGCTGCAATGACAACCCGTGCTCTATTGTCATAGAACGTGTCAATTAGTGTTATGAATCTTCGTATTTGGGATCTGTGTTTCACAATTGATAACTGCGGCAATTCTCTTATGAACACTGTATGAAATGTTTTTGATAACACCAGATAATCACTAGCTCCAAGAGGTCTGTCACAGAGTTCTTCAAAAGTGGAATCCAATACTCCACCACATGCTTTTGCAAATTTGACAGTACTTGGTAGCTACCTGGTAGGTACTTGGTAGTTTTTACTATTATTAGTTTTAGTTACCCTTAGAACGTTGTCTCCTTCAGACATAAACAAAGCTGTATAATGTGGATAATATAGTGAAAAAATTATAATTTAGTTCCTCTTATATAATAAGTACTATATATTTAAGTAGTGTTTAGCCAAAATGTTTTCGTTTAATTCTGGATTACAATTATCAGTCCTTGCGAAAAGAAATTGGAAATATTGTTTTAACTGTTCGAAATTTATATCTTCTCAAGCAAAACAACAACCTCTTGAAGGTCCTTGGAGTTTATATTCGCAAAAAGTTGCAGACGGAATTCTTAGTAAGGATCCACATCAAGAAAAGGTAGTGCAACATTTGCAAGAATTATTTCAAGAGGTATCAGTTTTTCAAAGGCCTGTTATACAATCTAGAATAAGTGAATCTTTGTTCAGCATATTTAGAAAGAAAGAGCCTCAAAAAATTATTGCACCTAAGGGCCTATATATCTATGGAAGTGTAGGTGGAGGTAAAACTATGTTAATGGATCTATTTTATGAGACTGTTCCAATAAAAGAAAAATTAAGAGTTCACTTCAATTCATTTATGTTAAACATTCATGCTAGAATACACGAACTTAAAATTAAATCAGGAAAAGGTGCCAGTACTTTTAGAGATGAAAGCTCTAAACCGTTTGATCCAATTCCACCAGTAGCAGCTGATATTACACAAGAATCATGGCTTATTTGTTTTGATGAGTTTCAAGTTACAGATATTGGGGATGCTATGATTTTAAAACGACTATTTACCCAACTATTTGATAATGGCTGTGTTGTCATAGCTACTAGTAATAGAAAACCAGATGATTTATATAAAAATGGACTACAAAGGTCAAACTTTTTGCCATTTATTCCTATACTAAAATCTCATTGTGGAGTAATCCAATTGGATTCTGGTATAGGTTGGATAGGTAGTACTACCAGTCAGATAAATAATCTGACTAGTACAATAATACGACCTGTTATATCTATTCAATATACCATTTCCAAAGAAAGAAAATCGAACCCATTTCCTACTACTAACCGCTCAACAGGGTCAGTTATTTATATATTTTTGCATCAATTGATCATTGACCTACATACATACCTATAGTATGTATCTATAACAGTTACGCAAGTACCTAGTTGTTTATTCCACCTCAGTTTATTCACTTAAGTATACTTAAAAGTAATTCACAGATGTGAATCATTATAGCTTCAAGGTGATGAATGTGCAATTTTACGTGATCTACTTGTAAAGTGGACATTATGTAAAAAAATATTAACAAGTCCGTTCTTTTCGTTACATTTTTCCTGTGTGTTATCGTAAGATCTAAGTATTTACGGTGAGAAAAGAATATTAAGATTTTATCAGTATAATACTGTACGGCATTTTAAACTTTTGTTTACCCTAAATAGGAATATTCCTCTGCCTTGGCTTTGGGCTACGGGCTTATGTATCCACACAACATTGGCACCTGTGGCGTCATCTCGTCTTAGGCGAGAGCACTCAGAAACCAGCTTCGCATATTCTAAGGGCAGATGAAAGCAGGGTGGGCTGAAACAAAATATATTTAATGGCTTATTACGATAGAAAAATGTAAGATTTATTATAATTATAAGCTATTATATTATTTTAGAACAAGTTTTTCTTCTTCATCAACATGACTAACATTCATTGCTTAGAGAGAACATCGCAAATCTATGGGAATATTTGGGTTAAACCGGCGTATGGTGTATAAACTATTATGCTACTTCGACAAAAATGCAGTGGTAGCCCAGTGGTAACGCGCTCGCTACCGGAAATCTACATGTCTGAAGAGAACCTAGCAAGTATTCAAAAGACATGTGAAGTCCGTACTTGGCCAGCAAGGAGGACTATGCTCCGATCCCCCTCATATTAAAGGGAGACTCGTAACCAGCAGTGGGACGTTAAAAAGGGCTGAATACGAATTAGACAAATGCAATACTACACCGAGACGGTCGTCATAGATTGTTGAAGGTCAACATTGCCATCTGTTTCTTTAACAGAAAGTAGCGTGCGACAGTTGCTCTAGCGAAAACGTCATTAATTCTATATAAAACAAAACTATGGCATTGAATTTTTCTTGGGAGAGTCACGCGAGCCACGGTACCACTTGGGGTAATTACGTTTCATTAATATACCCTATAATTTTATATTACCTCGAACTTTCACCTTCGTCCCGGCAGGAAGAATTTATAATTCGACCTTTAAAACTTTGCTAATTTAATAACAGCGACGAATTAATTCCTTGTAATATCTTTATAAGTTTTCATTGTTTTTTGATAGAATTACGGTTTCTATTTGCAAAGTTCATATTGAGAACTTTCTTGAATACTACATTTTACTGTAGTCATATTGAACGTTTCCACCACTTTAATATGTAATGCTATTAAATACATAGTTGGATATTTTAGTGCACATTATTTAACTATAGTTTTGTTTTTGTTTGGAGTAGTCATATGATTTATTAAAAAATAATTAATATATATTTATGTTCGCGTATAAGAATATTTTTAGTTAAATGATCTGAGATTTTATTTGACAATCGGCCATGTACGACTAGGATACGTGTATTTCTATAACAGTTCAATATATTTTTTATTAGACGTACGAGATCTAGAAATTGTTGATTAAAGTCCAAGTCCCAAGTCCCCAGGACCGCAGTTCAGGTCTAGTGATAAATATTTACGTAAATTAGTACTACGAATTCTTCTGTACAACGGTCCGACTCACACTTGACCGAATTATACTCATCCCATAAAAGAATAGATAATATCGTGCCGCACGCAAAGCGCGTGGATTCATTCAAATCGTCAATGACGTGAAACGATTGACTACATACAGCCCTAAAGTATGGTAGGCAAATATCTGGAAAAAAGTAATACTAAAATAAACCTAATTCTCCTCATAATAAGAGCTATTATTATAACTGTATAAGTTGTTGGGTCCATCATTTAACAAATATAATATAAATGCTTAACAGTTTGATATTTCATATTGACAACTTCCTGATTGATGTTTTCAGTTGTGTTGAAAAAGTTTTTCCTTCACTTTCACGATATGTCGATATCGTAAAAAACTCATAGTTATTTAAAATGGTTCTTAGTAAAGTTATTTATTTTAAGTTAAACCCGAGCATGTTTTATAAAATAATAGTGTTTTCTTTATTTAGTTCTTGTAACGTTCAAAGTTAACATTTTTGCAAGATATTCACTTATTAAGACAGTCTTTTGACGTTGGGGAAACAAAGAAATGTGAGGGTTCAATTACCTTATTAGAATTCATGGTTGTGCGTGTTGATTTTTTTATTGGTTAAAATTGAAATATTTATGTTGTTTTTATTAGATATTTTAGTTTTTTTTTTGTTGTTGATTTCATATTTCTAATTACAATCCAACTCACTTTATGTATTTTTTTTTTCATAAAAATATACCTAATTAAAACGTGCAATCACCTACCTAAAGTCGTAAATCGTTCCATAGATTCTTCTCATACATCGCAATAATCGCGACAAACTGTCCTTCCTGCATAACGAACCACCTTTAGGTATATGATTCATGAACTGAAATAAAGAAAATTTTGACTTAAAAAAGCTTTACTAAAAATAACCTGTATGCATTCTATCTACAAAATTATACTTCCTAGGTCAATAGAGGCTACATTTTAAAAAACCCAAGGTTTTTTTTAATTCACTGATTTTCAAAACTGCTTTACAATAAGGTAAATCATAAAAAGTATCCATGGATAACAATAATGTCAGACACGATCCTTAGTCATAAAATTATCGACTTTCCACAGAGCGTCATAACTTTGGATTAGAGGTAGACACGAGAAATCTCAATAGAACATGAATGAATATCGTTAGGTAACTATAGTTGCACCCATTTTATAGGTATTTTACTGGCCTGTACTTTTCTAGCACCTATAAAATATTATTTCAAATTGATATAAATCGTATGTTGCCTGCCAATAAGTAGACCCTTGATGAGGACGCGTTTATCTATTTATTATACGTGAGACATAATGTTAAAACTTTAAAACTGTTTATATATTGCTATATATTATGTATTTAATTATCATACATCCTGGGGCAACGAAAATTGCTGTATGTATTCAGCCCTTTTTAACGTCCCACTGCTGGGCACGGGCCTCCCATCAATACGAGGGGGATCAGGCCATAGTCCACCACGCTGGCCAAGTGCGGGTTGGCGGACTTCACATGTCTTGCTAAGTTCTTTCAGACATGCAGGTTTCCTCACGGCGTTCCTCAACTGCTGTATACTTATTTGTTTTTACTAGTAATATGCATATTTATATATAGTTTATCTAATTTGGCAATTTAATAGCCGCCTTAGAATACGCCCTACAACATATTTCAATAAAATTTCTGCCTGAGGTTTGCAAAGTATGGTACATAAGAATTATTAAGCTTATTCGCTTTGATAGATCACAAATCTTCGCGAAAGAAAACCGACATTGCAATAGGATAATTCACGCAGCCATTGAAATGAAAAACATTCTAAGTTTAATAAGGAAGATGGCTGGGTACAACCATCGTCGTGGTATCCTGTAAATAATATAATAAACTCAAATAATAAAATTAAACCTAGCAGACAGATGTATTAAGTTCTTACTGTGTGGATCAAAATAGCAGTATGTATTTCAAATTTATATATTTCATCTGTAAATGTAACAATAGTGTTGCTTAGTATTTTCATTTTTAATATTAACAAATTAAATTAAAATTATTATTCTTATATTTTTTTTTACTTTTACTTATAGAACAATAATATGAATTAATACTTTATTTTCTTTATTTTTATAAATATAATAATAGCAACACTTAAAAAAGTTTTGTAAAAAAATGTAATAATTAAAATAATAACAGCTAAAATTAAATAAATAAGAATTCCATATTCGATTGATTCAATAAAGCTTTTTATAATTAAAAAAAATGTTTTAAAATTAAAATTAACTATTATTCTAAAGCACTTTGGTGCCATTTTTTGTATTTTTGAATTCATTTTGTAATTTTGTGGGTAGTTTGTCGGTAACAACTATATAATATGCCGTTGAGACGTCTAATACCTTAGTCTCTCCCGCGACCATGACTGCTGTAAAGCATTGGAATCGTCGGGAACCAAAAATTAAAATAAATCCGCGAAAAAATCCAAACAAATAGTTTTATTTTTAATGTCAAATATTCGCGTAAATCTAAGAAAGAATAATTTATTTATTTTATTATTGGATATCAACCACGAATAAAGTGCCTTGAAAAAAGGTTTAACCTGCCAATCTCCCAACGCTTTGTAGGTAGTGGCTGGAAAAGCACTATTACGCCACCAAAGATTCCATTTCTCCTCACTACCACTGTAGCCTTGGTACATCCGCCACCCACGTTCCGTACAAACCTGAAACCAAATATGAAAATAATGTGAGTTAAGTATGTGACCTGACGTAATGCAATTTTCACAATAAAAAAATATTCATTATTGCCTCAACTTGTGGATTGAAGAGTATTAGAATACAGATGCTATTTATATCGAACCCCATAGGGAACTATCTAAAAAAATAAATAAAAAGAAAAGTATGTCTTTGCTAAAAATAAAATGAATTTAATGTATAATAATTTAAAAAAAAACTGAGATTACTGTCTACAGTATTACTTAGATTACAACAATATCCTCTGTAATATCTATTAACCTTAATGAGAAGGCTTGGCCCAAAACCGTTATCATTTAATCTGTAAATAAAAGGTTCATCGTTTTCGAACACTTGAGACATTTTCCTTAGCAGCTATCTGAAATAATATAATAATACTATTTTTAGTATTTATGTTACCATTTAATAATATTATTAAAAAAAATATAATATTAAATTCACATACTAAAGAATACTTGTAAAACTTATCGCATTTAATATTGTCTTTTTTGCAAATATAAATCGTATATTTTTTTATGCGAATATCTAAATCGCATGTCACATCGCCATACAAAACGCATCGAGATTCATATTTAAGAGCCACATGTCGATAGGGACACGTTATGTTTACTTTATTTTCACGTGTTTTTATGTTTCAGCGCGTCACGTAATAGGGGCCCGCTCAGTTCGGCCGCCCGCCCAACACTGCTCCCGCTAGTATCTAAGATACCAATGATTTATAAGCGAGGATTCGTGACACGCTGCTTTTAGTAAAATCAGTAACTAAGTAAATGTCATTCCTTAAACGTAGTGACGTGACAGTTCTATTTATGCTATATTGCACTTGTCACGTTGACCTTTAACAAAAAACAATTTTTAATAAAGAAAAGAGAATGCAATGAATATTAATGATATAGTGAAATAAAATGATTATGCAAATTATTAATAACTATTTATATCAAATGTAAATTATTATAATTTTTTCTTTGTAATATACAGATTATCTCGTTATTAGTAAGTAGTCCAAACGAAAAGTGGTGTGAGATGAGATCTTGCCCTATGAGAAAAGCTAAAAAATTTTTAGTAAAACTTTTACAATATTCCAGATTTTCCGATTTTCATGATTTTATTGAAAATTTATTACCTTAATTAACACTTATAATTTATGCCATTTTATTGAAATAACGAAAACGTATTTTTTTTTATTGATTATGTCTGTCTAGATATGTAACTGGATTTCTATTGCAGTTTCCGAATAACATGAACAGTTTCTTTATAAAAAAAATATTAAAGTTGCGAATTTCAATGAGACAACATTTTTCATCCAAGTTTAAAGTACTGTAGTGTTAAAAGAAAGTACTACATCCTTGATGCCCATTGACTTGAAATATAGTGTGATGAATGAAGATTTAAAAAAAAGTAATCAAAGAACAAAATTCAATAAAAGAAAAAAGTTATTGCTATTTCATTGCCGAAGATCATAATTTTGCGATAAAAGTTTTTGGTCTGCTTTAGCTGTAAATTTTAAAAATATTGTAAAATTTAGAAATTGTAGCCAAATAGAACCAAAACTAACAACACAACAAGTTTTCAAGTAAATAAATGTATAAAAACACTAATAAGAACGAAAAGTATGAAAAAATTAACCAAAAAGTATTATTATTATTCATTTATTTTTCATAAAAGATGTTCATAATCCAAAGTCAATCCCCTGACCTGATATGTGCCCGACACCTTCTTATAAAAGAATGTTTGATTCGTTGTGCGTTTCCAGCATTATTAATTTCATGAGCAGCGGTTTGGATACGCGCACGCAGCTCTTTAATATTAACAATCCGCTTCTTGTACACAATCTCCTTCAGGCATCCCCAGTAAAAAAAGTCCAAAGGTCGGGAGACCTTTAAAAAAAAATTTGCTTAAAAAGTTTCTCACTCGTATGGCGTAATGCGCTGGACAGCTATCATTTTTCAGCCACATTCTTCTGCGTGTTTCTAGCGAAACATTCTCCAAGAGAAGAGGGAGTTCATATACCAAAAAAAAACACTTTCTGCATTAAGAGCTTCAGGCAACTCAAATTGCCCGATTACTTGTCCGACCTTTTTAAATGTGGATTTTCCAACTGCCAGCTGTGTAAATTGTGCAGGTTAAAATATTTATCTTTGCAACAAGATTCACCGCTCCATAAAATAGTAGGTATTAAACCAATCCTCGTCTTCTCTTATTTTTCGTAGCATTCTTCTGCAAAAAATGACTCTAGCTCGATAATCTCGAGGCTGAAAACTCTGAACAAGCTGAACATGGAAGGGACGGAAGCCATGAATCCGTCTTTAAATTGCTTGAGCTCTGCTCTTTGAAACGCTTGTGCGTCGTTCTATGACACGCACTGAAATAGATGGATCTGTTTCTCTCTCCTCTAAAACTTCGTCTTCACCATCCAACCTGGGGTTTCCTTCGCGTCCGCCACCAACGCCTTGTCCAGAAAACCTGCCTTTGGTGAAAGAATCGTGAACTCTTATGAACACACGGTGTTTTTACTTTATTATATATACTCCTGGGTATATATAATAAATAAAAATAAATAAAGTATGGTGCGTAGTGCGGGTAATACGCGTAGCGCGGGTAATGGGCGTAGTGCAGATAAAGTGCGCAATACGGGTATTGTGCGAAATGCGGGTAATATGCATAATGCAGGTTATGTGCGTAATGCGGGTAATGTGCATAGTAAAAAAATGAAAAATATTAATTTGAAATGGTGTCATTTTGATCCACATAGTAAGAACGTACTACATCTAACTGTCTGTTATGTTTGGGTTTATTATTTGATTTTATTATATTAATAACAGGATCCCATGACGATGGTAGTACCCAGCCATCTTCCCTATTGAAATTTGAATGTTTTTTTTTAATTTCTATGGCTTCTCGAATCATTCTAGGGTGATATCGGTTTTCTTTACTCAAACTATCTTCTTACCAAATTTCATCTAAATCGGTTCAGTAGATCCAGAGATTACCCCCTACAACGTCACAAACTCACATTTCACAAACTCACAGACTCTACCTCTTTATAATATTAGTATAGATTAGTGTAATGTTTGATGATTACTATAGTATATATACCGTAATATATACTACATAAACAACCCATTACAGTTATTGTACATTTTAAACGATGTCATGACTTAAATCGCAAGCTAATCACCGAACTGTATTTCTGAATCAATTGTACCTTTGTCATAAACAAAAAAGATTTATGTTGACAATTTATTTTAATGGCCTGAAATGTAAGCTGCATTATGCGAATTATGATAAAATTATGTTTTAAAAGGTCGTTCATAGACATTGATTAAAGCTAAAAAAAGATAATTTCACGACAATGTAGTAATAAAATAGGTTATATAAATTAACATATTTAAAATTATTATTATTGTGAATGTTTGTTTGTCTTTTATGCAGCAATGGAGGAAAATATTAGTACAGCGATTTAATAGTCTATACATACGAGTATAATAAAATTGTAACTAAGACGAATCTGTACATTAAATATTTTTTGGAAAATCTTATTGAAATAGACATTATTATCGATACAGAGGCCGAATCTATAGTTTTTAGAATTTTTGTCTGTCTGTCTGTCTGTTACCGCATCACGGAAAAACCACTGGAGGGATTTTGATGAAATTTTGTATGATGATAGCTGGTTATCCGGGTCAACATATAGGATACTATTTTCCGGGGGAAAATATCTCATTCTGAGAAAAAGTACAAAAACTGCAATGTAAGAGTTTTCTAATATGTAAAACCTTAGAATGTGATAGCAATATTATTCAAGCGACAATGCTAGTATAATAAATAAAGTGCAAGAACTCTTTTCCTGTGACAAATTAGTATCAATCGAAAGTAAAAGACTTGTAGAAAATGCCAACATACGTTTGACGGCCTTTTTTGTCCACTTTACTTGACAGTCGTAGGTAGCTAGATATAAACAGGTGAATTGAAGTAGTTCATTACTCGTATCGTTTTTAAGAACGAACCAAATATCAAAATATAGATAGTTTAGAAATAAATTTAATGATATAGGATTGTCATATCAAAACATCTCCAAAGTACAGTTTTTTAATAAAAAATAGTCTGGAGCAAATTTTTGGTGGTAACCCTCCTGGGACGTGTTTGTTAATATGTTTTATGGTTTAAACAATATATTTCGTCTGGAAAAAGAATCGGGTTTTTAGACTATAATATATGATAGTTAGATATAACATAGACCTCATAATTATTTTGACCGCTAAATTGATGATTATAAAGCAATTATATGCATAGCATAAGGTAAACTATGTTATGTTTATCGACACATAATTATACTTCTCAGTAAAGTAACTCAACTGTGATAGTAAACGAGCAATAAAACTGATACAATTGATAAGTTTGCAGCCTTCTTCGTATTTATTAAATATTACATTCGATATTACAAATAAATATTTATAATACAGCAATTAACTTAAGAAATCATATATTTTATAGAACCATTTAAATATAATAGTGTTATTTTATTAATATAACAACAGTGTTTATAATATATAGGTACTGTTAATGTAAATACTCCCGAGTATTTTATAAGTAGGTCAGGCAGGCCAAGTAGAATTCGATGTATTGGTACAGAGTTTTTATTATTTTGTTACAGTCAGAGTAACGCTTGAAACAACATTACGAAAATGAATGAGGAATTTCATTAAATCATAAAACAAAATACAAGGCTTTTACCGGCCTTTTCCCACTCAAAATGACAACTTAAGAAACTCAAATACTTATTTTATATCAGAATGACAACTTATAGAATGAAATAATTATTTATAAAATGTATAAATATTGTTTTTATATAATTAAATTATTGTTATTATATATTGTTTTTATATTTTGACGACACGTTTGGCTCAGTTTGTAGTGACCCTACTTGCTGCGCCAGAGGTCGCGGGTTCGAGTCCCGCTGGGGGCATACGTTTGTGTGATGAGCACGAATGTTTGTACTCCAGTCATGGGTATTTATATTTATAATATGTATGTATTTAAAGTTATATATGTATAATGTATCAACTATCTGGTATCCATAACACAAGCCTCGTAGCTTACCATGGAACTAGATGGTGCTGTGTGTTAATGTCCAAAAAAAAAAAAAAATTTTACATTTTTTAATATTATTTGATCCGACAGACCTTGTCAAGAATTTCCATAAATTTGTTAAAAGTCACTAATTTTTAGTACACACAAAAATATACAAATCTTTGAATTTCTCGGCTTTTCTGTACTATAATATGAATTTATTATACATATAAACCTTCCTCTTAAATCACTCTATCTATTGCTGAAAACTGCATTAAAATCCGTTTAGTAGTTTAAAAGATCCAAGCGCACAGAAAATTATTTTAAAGCCTATAATTAGTTTACATATCTTTATATATAAACAAAATCGTGTTAGTTACACCATTTATAACTCGAGAAGGGCTGGCTGGACCAATTTTTATGATATTTAATTTTTTGGATTTCTCTTAGTCCGGAATAGGGTAATAAGTATTAAAACATCGAAAAAATTTACGAAAGAAAAACATTCACATGTTTAACGCGGGATGATTTTTTTTTAAATCGTACCTAGGGACGAATTCTGATTCTGATTCTATTCTTGAGTCGCTAGTGTATATATAATTTTGTAATCACCTGTTAAAACTCTTTATTTTCATACCTTACTCGATTCGATTGACCCGGTTTGAAAGTATAAAAAAATTCAAGACAAATTGGCGTTTGAAATCCGTATGTTGATTTTTAATAATATCTATATTATGGCATTTATCAAGAAGAATCTGACTAAGTAGTTGGGCCGTTTAGTAATTACAATGGAACATAAGATCCGCTATACATACATACATGCGTACAGACATACAAGTCGAATACATAACCCTCCTTTGGGCTTTGCCGCAGTCGGGTAAAAAGAATAAAATGTTCTGTGCCTGCACGCACACTTGTGTGCTATTATTGATTAATATATTTTCTGTGCAGATGATTATTGTTAGTGAAATTAGCCACCGTGACCGAAATTCATTCTAGAAGATTTCAACTTATCTTAAACTAAAATAAGTCCTAACAGTACTGTTTATTTCAATACTATATACAGAAAGTCCAAAGACAAGTCCACCCGACCCCATAGTTTAGTTCAGCTTTTCTTTTTCGTTCGCAACATCTTTTGATTCTGAAATTGTACACACGCAAATCCATCACTCAATTTAAAAAAAAAATAACAACAGAACATAAAAATATTCAAAAAAAGGCACGGACGTATGTCTGTGGGTATTCTCACTCAAATAAAAAGAACGTTAAAATCACGCTATTTAAGGCATATCGTCAAACCTTTTATACCTGCAACTTGTGGGCTAACTAACGCAGAGGGCATGCAACTAACTGCGCGTCTAATATAACAATGCATTTAGGGTTCTAATGGGGTTTCCACGACATTGTATTGCATTAGGAATGTTTGTTGAAGCTCGTACAGACAGCTTCAGTACAATCATGCGGAAGCGATGTGCCTCCATGATGCAGCGCATGCGTGCCAGTACCAATGGCAGACCTTTGGGACTCGCCGATGTTTGGGCGCTGGATGCGACTGCACACAGTGAAGTAGTACCCTTAAGTATCGGGGAGAAACTATTTTTTAGATTTTATTATTATTACTAGCGACTCACACTCTCTTCGCTCGGGTTCGTCCCTAGATACGTTCTAATTATTTTTCTATAATAAAAGTAGCCTATGTTACTCCCTATAACATCAGCTATCTTCCAGTGAAAATCCCGTCAAAATCAGTCCAGCCGTTTCAGAGATTATCCTGAACAAACAGACAGATAGACAGACAGACAAAAATTGAAAAAATTGTGTTTTTCTTATAAGTACCGTATTTAATTTCATATGCATTTAGTAAAACGCTGTTATCAACCGACTTCAAAAAGGAGGAGGTTCTCAATTCGACTGTATGTTTTTTTTTTTATGTTTGTTACCTCAGAACTCCGTCATTTATTAACCGATTTGGACAATTTTAGTGTTGTTTGAAAGTGTATACTTCCAGATTGGTCCCATTTAAATTTAAAAAAAAAAATATCACCCCTAAGGGTGGAAAAATAGCTAATAATTAATTTAACCTACTTCTAATTGTCATATTAACTTTAAATTTGCAAGTGTTTCTATTTCCGTTGATAGTACAGTGGTTCGGTATTGTTCACCTGATCTGATGGTAAGGCCAGAAGGTGAATAGGTGGAACTCTTCAACGGCTAATAGTAGATACTTTGAGTTTGGGCTTATTTTGTTTGATTTGACAAGCCTAACACGTTGGAATTCTTACTTTGCTACTACTGTCTACACCAAAAAGGGAAAAATAAAAACTTTTTAACAAAAGAATAAAAACCTACTTCAAACAAAAACAGTAAAAAGTAAAAAATAACTAATTAGTAGCTTTTATTTAGTTTTTATTTAGTCGGTGTGCTTTGCTTTATATGGGCTGGCTCCGATTTCGAAATATATTTGATTAGGTATGTATTTAATTACTTAGCCAAATCACACCGACTTCGAAAATATTTGATTAGGTATGTATAGTAAATGAAAACTACCAATCAGTTATTTTTTACTTTTTAGTGCTTTTGTTTGAAGTCGGTTTTTATTCTTTTGTTAAAAAGTTTTTATTTTTCCCTTTTTGGTGTAGACAGTAGTAGCAAAGTAAGAATTCTAAAGTGTTAGGCTTGTCAAACCAAACAAAATAAGCTCAAACTCAAAGTATCTACTATTAGTCGTTGAAGAGTTCCACCTATTCACCTTCTGGCCTTACCATCAGATCAGGTCAACAATACCAAACCACTGTACTATCAACGGAAACAGAAACACTTGCAAAGTTTCAAGTCAATGTGACAATTAGAAGTAGGTTAAATTCATCATTAGCTATTTTTCCACCCTTAGGGGTGGTATTTTTTTTTTGAAATTTAAATGAGACCAATCTGGAAGTATACACTTTCAAACAACATAAAAATTGTCCAAATCGGTTAATAAATAACGGAGTTCTGAGGTAACAAACATAAAAAAAATACAGTAAAATTGAGAACCTCCTCCTTTTTGAAGTCGGTTGAAAAAAGAACTTATAACTATGGATTAATGATCTGAAATAAATACTTATTATTATTATTACTATATGCGCTCCCATTTACAGTAGAAGGCTGTAGCCTTTAGTAGTTAAATACGAGTACACGAGCCACAGTGCGAAGCGGAAAATGTCAATTAAAAAAAATGTTTTTATATATATATATATTTATATATATATATATATATATATATATATATATATATATATATATATATATATATATATATATATATATATATATATATATATATATATATATATCTGGACTTCTGGTAAGTCCTGTATTGTGGGTAGGTACATATACACGTTCCACCATAAATAGTATTATCACATGCGTAGTTACCGTACAGAATTTAAATCACCTGAAGCATTTACCTGTACACTCACGTAGTTTCGGTAGATTAAATCTTAACACTTTTGTAAGTATTGCATATATTATGTACTTTCAAAAGTGCTATATAAAACATGCGTGTCACTTAAAACAAGTTAGTGGACGTACATATTATTGTGTTTATAGAATTTTTTTAAATAGTGTAATTTATAATTTCGAAGTAATGGATATAGCAAGATTATTTTCGCAAACGAAAGAATAAATAAATAAATAAATAATAAATATGTCAGGTCATTAACACACAGCGCCATCCAGTTCCATGGTAAGCTACGAGGCTTGTGTTATGGATACCAGATAGTTGATACATTATACATATATAACTTTAAATACATACATATTATAAATATCCATGACTGGAGTACAAACATTCGTGCTCATTACACAAACGTATGCCCCCAGCGGGACTCGAACTCGCGACCTCTGGCGCAGCAAGTAGGGTCACTACAAACTGAACCAAACGTGTCGTCATCGTCAAGAAGACATAAATCAAAGTCTGAGCTCGCGTGTGTGTCTAATGACAGATAAACGAGAATAAATCAACATGGAACCAAGCAAGCTACATTTGCTAAAATACTTCTCTAACTGGCACGCCCATTAATATACCTTCATATGTGTACGACTTTCAGAAAGTTTTTAATAAAGCCGTAATAATACAACTTATTTACTATTACAACTAAAAGATTTCATGTAAGTTTTGCATGTCAGCGAATAATCTAATATTTGATCTGTGGTATTAATTTAGTCAACTATAAGGCTGGCTCGCTCGCTTGGGAAACCGAGTGAAGCGAGTTCAAATCCCAGGTCTCGCACCTCTGATATTTTCATGTGCGAATCATTTCCAACATGATTACCACTTGTCTTAACGGTGAAGGAAAACATCGTGAGGAAACCTGCATGTCTGAGAGAACCTAATAAGTTTTCAAAAGACATGTGAAGTCCGCCAACCCGCACTTGGCCAGCGTGGTGGACTATGGCCTGATCCCCCTCGTATTGAAGGGAGGCCCGTGCCCAGCAGTGGGACGTGAAAAAGGGCTAAATACAATACAATACAATAAGGCTGCAGACTATATAAAATGTAAATAGTGATATTCTAAAATTCTATAGCAAATTGTATTTTTTTTAGCTAAATGAATTTTATTTTGTCGATAGGATCTATTCTAAAACTATTTTTTAAACAATCTTTTTTCTTAAACGTTCATAAATAAAATTAAAAAAATATTTTTAGTTGTGAATAAATCGCTATTATCTGTAGCTTATCTAATATTCTTTTTCTAAACCTTACTTCCAAGTGTACATGACCACCATATTATTACGACTGAAAATAAATGAGAGATAAAGAAGCGGATTTTTACTCAAATAATTTATTTAATTAAACTTGTATAAATGCATTTAATTATAAGTAATGTTTGACCTTTTTGTTCGTTATTGTAATGCAGATAATGATAGACGTAGTAATTGCAAAAATGAATTTAATAAAGTATATTATGTAAATAGAGGTTAAGCAGATCGAGATTGTTATGTGCAGTTCAAATGATTAACATTATATCATAATAGCACAAAGAATCGGCATCGTATTCCGCGGCGGAATGCAGCTAGAATTCTTTAGTACATTTACAAACGGACATTGTACGTGTACATCGTACGTGTACATTTGTTTTGAACATATAAATAAGTATACTTCTAATTTTACAGTATTTTGTTCTTTTGTAAATATGTATATACTAGCGACTTTTTGGGTTTTTGGGTTGATTCCCCATACAAACTTTCATCCACATTTTCACCCCCTTAAGAGATGATTTCCGGGATAATAATTATCCTATGTCCTTCCCAGGGTCTCAAACTGTCTTCTTACCAAATTTCATCTAAATCGGTTCAGTAGATCCGGACATTACCCCCTACAACGTCACAAACTCACAATCCCACAAACTTTACCTCTTTATAATATTAGTATGGATAAATAAAGATAATTTTTAACTCATCATTTAAACGCGTACTGAAATTTATTTGAATATTTACAAATGATACTATCTTAGATTTACGCGAATATTTGACATTTTAAATGAAACTATCTTTTCGGATTATTTCGCGGATTTATTTAGATTTTTGGTTCCCGACGTTTCGAATGCTTTACAGCAATCATAACAAACAAAAAAAAAATATATAACAGACCACTGTAGATGTAGTTAGTTTATACTCTGTGGATCGCAATAATAACAGTAATTCTTATAAATATTTTTTGTCAGTATCTATGTAGCAATAGCGTTGCTTAATATTTTAACTTTAAATTATAGCAATGTAAATTAATATTTTAATTTCTTTTAAATTACATATAAAACAATCATATTGCTTAGACAAATAATTAATATTTTTTAATTTTTTAAATATTCTTTATGATTATACATAATTTCAGCCAATGCAAAGCACTCGAAAATATCTAATTTATTTCGATACGTAAAATACATATGTATCTATTAGATATTCATATCTTAAAATATTGTCGCTGACACCGACTTCGACAGTATCTGATTGGGTATCTATTCTTAATACTTGCCTGGAAGACGGTTTTTTTTAAGTTTTTATTAAATTTGCCGATACTTTTCAGGGCCACAGGGACGTATATTGGAACCGATAGAGACGTTTGGTTATTATTATTAATAAATAAAGGAAATTGTGTCAAACCTATTAAGTTGATAGGGACGGTAAAGAATTAAGGCACAAGGCTGTCAAGATCGCTTAGCAGCCTTGTGCCTTTATTCTTGATTTTTATTTGTAAAAGTCGCTTATTTTTATCACTCGCACTCATTTTTAATTGAGCAACACAAAAATAATTAATATACATACCTATAGATACCTATTAACTTGAAATCTTATATTATTATTAATTTAGGTCTTCTTTATAGTACACTTTATAATTTACCTATATAAAGTTATATACCTACCTTATACTTATCCACTGATCTGATTCAGTTTAACATCCCTGGCAGTACCTACCCCTAAAAATGATATGAATGGTCCATATTTTATGGAGTTATAGAAAGCTCAACAATGTTTCATATTGTTTTGATAGTTTTCTTTATGCTTTTCTTTTTGCTTTAGACATAAGTTTTACTGTAATAAATTATGATATACGTTTTGTACAAAAAAAGATAAAACGTTTTGGTAAGTTCAGCTTACGGTAACGGACAGACAGACAGACAGACAGACAAAAATTCTAAAAACTATAGATTCGGCCTCCGTATCGATAATAAAGTCTATTTCAATAAGATTTTCCAAAACGTATTTAATGTTCAGATTAGGCTTAGTTACGATTTTATTATACGAGTATGTATAGATTAATAAATGCTGGTACTAGAAGGTCATTACTATTTTATATTTAACGCTATGACTAACGTTTGTTACGCTCGGGTTCGTCGGCTAAGTGAAGGAGTATTTATTACACATGCACACACACTCCAAATTTCGCGTTTGTAACAGTAGTGTGATAGTATTTAAAAGTGTAATATAGAAACATTTAATAATAATGAATGATAAATTAATTATGTTTAAATAAAGATTTATCTATCTTCCGTACATATAATAAAACTGTAGATGTCGAATGTCTGTACATAGAAAAAAAAGCTTAAAACCAAGTCAGAGGGATGTAAGAAGAGAAAGAAATAAAACAAATCCAGATTTTTTTTTCAATTTTTTGTTTCTCTGTCTATTTGTCTGTTTGTACGGGCTAATCTTCGAAACTGTTGGACCGATTTAAATGAAATTTTGCATGGCGGTACTTTAAATCCCCGTTCAACATTTTAGATACTTTTATCCCGGAAAATTAAATAGTTCCCCTGGCATATTTAAAAAAACTATAGTAACTTATACAGCTTAGTACACAAAAACTACTAATCGGATTTTAATGAAATTTTACAATAATATAGTTCATACATCAGAATAACAAACAGGCTACTTTTATCCCGGAAAAATGTACGGTTCTCGTGGGATAGATTTCTTTTCATTTGTCTAATAATATATGTAATTCATTCATTCACTTATCGAACTTTAGTTTTTTTTTTTTAAGATTTCTTTTAGTGACTGTTTAACTCAATTTCCGTATGGAAAAAAAAATAAACCTTTAATGAATAGCAGATTGCCTGATATTTGTATTGAATATTAAATACGACAATCATTTTACAATAATTGTTGCAACATTGCATTCACACCGCTCATAAGAAATCAGGTCGCTGACCAAAAATGTGGACTGATCAAGCGATAAAAAAATATTTACTTTTGTAACAAATCCGACTCCGTTAAAAGCAAACTAAGAAGATGAAAATATGTTGACGAAGATATATAGTATTATTCAGTCGAAGACATACATAATATATAGTACCTACATGTTTTATAATAGCTGCGCGTGTGTCTCCGATATTCTCATTCCAAATTCCATTTAAGCCTTGTTTATATTTTTGTAAGCCATTTATAAAACCCTTTATTTTGGTACTCCACTCGATAGGTTTTGAGGAAAAATATTTTTGAAGATATAATATGACGCCAAAAACAGCCCATTCATATTATTATAATGTTGATATACCCAGTGTCACTTTCACATAATTGTGATATGATGGATTCGTCTATTAAGACGAATCTATCGACACAACTCAAGTTAAAATCCATCAAGCCGTTTAGGCTACAGAACGTGCAAAAAATATACATATATAAATAAAAATATACATATACCTACGTATCTACATACGCACATACACACATATAGACTCGTTTCGCTCGGGACGCCCTTAGGTAAGTATTAAACACATAAAAATAGTTATTGCGAGTGTACCTTAGGAGAATGACATATGCTATTGCGGACTTTTTTGCAGACCTTTTTAAGACTTACAACTTTCTAATACTTTTTTCCCGTGGGAATGAGAGATTTTCCAGTAGTAAAAGGTATCCTCAATGTTGGCCCGAGTAATCATTTATCACTACACAAAATCCAGTTAAAATCCTTTCAGTAACTTTTGCGTTAAATATAAACAGATATACAAACAAACAGACATACAGACAAACAGAAAATAGATTCAATAACTATTGTTTTGGCATTTATATTCTGCACACAATATATAACAGTCATTACTTCATTTCATGTACAGATTTCGCTTTGTTACTATTTTATTATGTATAGCGGCTCACCCTCGCTTCGCTCGGGTTCACATCTAGACATACAAAAAAAAAATCTACCCCACGGGCATTATAATTTTTTTCGGGATAAATAGTAGCCTGTTTGTTATTCTGATGTATGAACTATATTATTGTAATATATACTGTATGTATATGTACACTTTGTACTATATAAGTAAATTTTAAATAAGTAAACTATATTATTGTGTATAAACTAATGATAGTTAAAAGGCCTTTATAATATTAATACATACTATACTCGTATAAGTAATTATCGTTATTAAAGGAACTTAATTCTTTATTAACATAACTACAGCGCAATTATTTACCGGAAGTAGCTGGGGTAAACCACAATAGAGGTCAACTATGAAGTTATGTGTTACATGACACCATTATTCAAATTGCAATTTACGTAACAAGACATACGTATTTCTCGTATATTTATAATTATTTCGATTTAAGGATTTTTGTACATACATATATAATAACTAAGATAGTTTTAATACATACATTGAAATTATTTTATTAAATCAATTACTGTACAGTAAATAATCTTTTTTCAACTTTTCTTACAATGATGTAAACAGCCACTATATTATTATTACCGGAAGTACTTTCCCACATACCAACTAACTAGGACAGCCGATCAGCCCAGCTACCGAATTGTGGCTCTCCAAATAAGCATACCTATAGTTACGTCCTTTCTTAGAGCTTATCTTCCATCTTCTTCTACGAAAAAGCCTTTGACTTAGTCGGGACCCGGGCTGTTTACTAAAATCGCTACTCGCCAATAGATTGGTTGAATCTCATCTTCCCCGCTTGATTTGTAGGGTGTGAATAAGTCAACGGTCCACTATAATACCTGTTTGGGTTTTATGATCTTGGCGGCTGTGCACCAGTTCTCTCTACAAGATCTGTGTTGCGTTAATTGCTGATGGCCGATCGAACTATGTGGTCTTAAGAAATTCTGATCATAAACAATTTCTTCCCGAGATAAACTTTTCCCCTTTTAAAAGATGAATTTCGAAAAAAAATTATTGATATAGGTATATGTAATATTTTCTTAGATTTATGCGTATACATATTTGACATTTTAAATGAAACTCGTATTCGAAATCGAAACTCTTCTCGTATTTTATCGCGGCTTTATTTTATACTAGCATTGCCCGCGGCTCTGCACGCGTTCAGATGACCAAAGACCAAATTCCGAGGTTTTACATATTAGTATACTCTTATATTGCAGTTTTTGTATTTTTTCTCAATGAGATGAGACATTTTCCAGCGGAAAAAAGTATCCTATATGTTGACCCGGATATCCAGCTATCACCATACCCAATTTCATCAAAATCCCTCCAGTGGTTTTTCCGTGATGCGGTAACAGACAGACAGACAAAAATTCTAAAAACTATAGATTCGGTTTTTGTATCGATAATAATGCCTATTTCAATAGCATTTTCCAAAAAATATTTAATGTACAGATTCGGCTTAGTTACAATTAATATATTGTATGTATAGATGTATAGATAATACGCTCGTATATTATATTTATTTTTTATTTTAAAGCTAAATACCACTTTCCGTGTTTTCACACTAAAAATGATGAAATTCAAAATTTCATCCCCTTTAAAGCACGCGGAGCCACAGGTGGCTCGGTTAACAATTAATTTCTTAGAATTTAACCGCGAGGTGTTAAATGACTTACAGTACAAAATCAACATCTTCTCTAAATTTCAAACTTCTGTCAAGAGCTGTGGAAAATATAATTTATTTAAGCAACCGCTTTACAAAAAAGAAAATTACAAATATACTTAATTATATATACAAACATATGTACACTTAGTTATTACTGTACAAGTCATGTCCGCGTGGAATAGTGGCAAGAATGCTAGCCGCATTCCCCCGTTGAATGGCAATGCCGATTCTTTGGGCGAAAGCTGCGCCAGCCCTCCTGTCACCAGTAGAGGTGATAAGACGGGGTGTTATATGTCTTTTAAGAAGAGCTTAGCACTTTGACTCCATGGGCCAAGGGTTTCTACAGCAAATGGAATAAAAACATAATTTTGACTAAGGGAGGTGTATTTACGAAACTTAAGTAGTTCAGCCTTCTCCGCCGCAGCTCCCACTTTAGACGCAGTCTCCCTGACATGGGATTGGGCCAATGTTACATTGGCCTGAGCCTAGATGATTCAGTCAGCGTTTTGCCAAATTGCCTTTTATATATTAAAATATAGAATATAGATGTTTTATCAAACGAGCAATTCTTGTATATTTATAATTTTTTTTATTTTATCAGCGATCTCGGAAACGACTCTAACGTTTGCTATTTGGTATGTGGGAGTTTTCGAGGGCGAAAAATCGATTTAGATTTGTCTTATGTCTGCGAAAACGCGTGTTCTCGTGTTTTCATGCGGTTTTCTTTCGCATTATTCCACGCAAAATATGGTCGCAAATTTAGCACGATTAGAAACTTAGATTAGGGTTTGAAACCTGGTCGGATACAAAGATTTTACTTTTGTTTTGTTTTTTTTTTGTATTTATTTTAGTTCTTTTTTTTTTGTTTTAAAGCCAAATTAAAAATAAAATTGTAAAATTGTGAGTAGAGGTCGAATGTCTGTACATAGCAAAAAAATACTAAAAACCGAGTCAGGGGGACGTAAGAAGACAAGTAGAACAAATCCAGATTTTTTTCAATTTTTTTGTTTCTCTGGCTGTTTGTCTGTTTGTCTGTTTGTACGGGCTAATCTCCGAATCTATTGGACCGATTTAAATGAAATTTTGCATGGTGGTACCTTATATCCCCGGGCAGCATTTTAGATACTTTTTATTCCGGAAAATTAAATAGTTCCCGTGGGATAGTCGAAAAACTATAGTAAATTATACAGCTTAGTACACAAAAACTACTGATTGGATTTTGATGAAACTACAATAATATAGGTCATACATCAGAATAACAAATAGGTTACTTTTTATCCCGGAAAAATGTACGCTTCCTGTGGGATAGATGTTTCGTTTATTTGTAACGTATTTTGTACACAACATAGACTCCAAAGCAATAGTTATTAAAAAAATTGTCTGTTTGTCTGTTTGCCTGTATGTATTTCAAAGAAATTTGGTGAAGTGATAACTTATTACTCGATTAAACGTCTAGGATACCTTTTACTTCAAGAAAACCTTTGTTTCTCACGAGAAGGTACAATAACTGGATTTATCGAGTCCTCCCTAGAAACCTTCCGCTGGCTAAACCTTAAGACATACATACATAAAAACAATATACTAAAAAATTGTAGGTCTTGAAAAGTCCTACAGGAAAGTTCTGAATAGTATATGATATCTCCTAAGCAATATCTCTTCTTATCTATACCTATAATAAAACTAACTTAGTCAAATCGATGTGCGCGTTTTACGCAAAAAGTACTGAACGGATTTTAACTAAATTTTGTATAGTTATAAATTAATTACTCGGGTCAACATTTAAGATACTTTTTACGACAGGCAAATTATTCATTCCCACGGGAAAATACACTAACTGGTTCTATCGAATTGTCCTTAGAAATTTATATGGCTAACGCTGGCTCAACCTTAAGAGATAGATCAAAATATTGTACAAGAAACTTATAAGTCTTAAAAAGGTGGATAGAAAAGTTCTCAATAGTATATGTCTATCTCCTAAGGTACACTCGCTATAACTATTTTCATTATTATATATTACTGTTTTATTATACGTTATTTATTCTATCTATAAATATAATAAAACTGTAGAGGTCGAATGTCTGTACATAGAAAAAAATGCTAAAAACCGAGTCAAAAAAAAAAAAAGAAATCCAGATTTATTCAATTTTTTTGTTTCTCTGTCTGTTTGTCTGTTTGTACGGGCTAATCTCCTAAACTATTGGACCGATTTAAATGAAATTTTGCATGCCTTATATCCCCGGTCAACATTTAAGATACTTTTCATTCCGGAAAATTAAAGAGTTCCCGTGGGGATAGTTAAAGAACTATAGTAACTTATACAGCTTAATACACAACAACTTATGCACCTAATTTAGTAAACTTTGGCATGCTGATACCTGATTATGTTGCCGGTCAAACACCAGGTTACTTTTCATCCCGGAAAAATGAACGGTTCCCGTGGGAACTAATAGATCTCTATTAGTATTTTTCTAGAGGCGAACCCGAGCGAAGCGAGGGTCAGCCGCTAGTAATGTCATAAAAATAATATGAACAGGTGCATAAAAAATATATTTACAAATTATAATTATTTTTTATAAAAAAAATATTTTTTACAATAGATTAAAAACTCTAAATTTTTATTAATCACTACTACACCCAAAGGTTTCTATAAAACCTACATTTAAGATATTGTACAATTATTTCAATTGAATATCAGATTTAGGTTGTCTTTTTTCCAAAGCCACTTGATAATCGGTAACATCTTTCATCATGATGTTCAACTTCACTTTGATATGAGGAATTGGTCCATCTTCTGGTTCTCCCACCACTTTGTTGTTCCGAAGAATCCACGCTAGTGATGTCTTGATCGACATAAGAGCATATTGATATCCTAGGAAAACCAATAGCTATTTTTAGTTTACTCACAAAAATTAAATTAGCACAGCTGTTTTAATTAAAATATTTTCATATAAATGGGTGTGATATCGATTTAAAATACTTCTACTACCGCTATTTTTTTTTAATAACTTATATTTTGTTTTGTCTACCTACAGCAATAATGGCACCATATTTAATAAGTATTTGTAGACGTTTGTGAAATATTAAAACTTGTGTTTAGTTTTGCTCACCTACACAGTTCCTAGGTCCATTACTAAACGGCATGTAACTGCAGCCATGTTTCAAGTTAAAACGTTCTGGTAAAAAGCGACCAGGATCAAAATGTTCTGCATCTGGACCCCAATACTTTGGGTCACGATGGCAACCCCAGATGCAAACGACCGCACCTGACCCCGCTGGTAATACTCGACCAGATGCTGTAAAAAAGATTTTATTACAATTTATTATTGTTTAATAATTATTGAGACTGACTAAATAATGAACTATTATTTTGTAATCTGCATATTGTAAAATAAGTATGTATACTATTTGAATAATTAGTAATTATACAGGTCTGTGAAATTATTTTCTTTTTTTACATTTTCCTAAGACTGTTAATATTTGTTACGGGCATAATATTATTGTGCTTAAAGTAATTTAAAACAGCTTTTATATAATATAAATCACGTCAAACTTACCAGATATAGATGGTATTGTGTTCGAACATTGAATACAAATAAGTGCAACAGAAAAAATATTTAACAATATAATTCTAATTATTCTTCGAAGTTTTATTTAGCGTATAATTTAAAAACATCCAAATATGTAGTCTGCCATACCTATCCCATGTCATTGCCATATGCTACATGTCATATATCTTGAGTATTGAATTTGGTGCCTTTTCAAAACAAGACAACGAGGATAGTTTACTATTTTGCTGTGTTATTAGTGGTTTAAAGCTTATATAATAGCACATCAAAATACTAAATTATCCTCTTTTTTGAAATAATCTACAAATTCTTGTTTTCTGCTTCGATAAGCATTTAAATATGTTATTAAGAGAAAAAAAAAGTGATGTGATATCTTACAACAAAGCTTATCAGGGGGCATGTCAGTGCCCCCGCCAAGTCGAGCAAAAAAGGGCACGGCAGTATCATTCTTTTCTCGAAGCGTGAATCGCGATTCAGGGCATTTTCCTCCCCCCTATAACTTCTTTATGGATGAAGCTAGGAGCCTGAATTTTCAGTGACTAAGAGAACATAATATAACTAGGTATATTTCCAAATTACATTCAATTTGAACCTGTAGTTTAAGAACTGTTGCAGATCAAAATTCGTTAATATCGCTAGTTAACTATGTACAAGATCCGAAGTTCCTTTAAGCATAAAATTTAATTTGATAAGTGGGTGGGCGAAGAAAGGTCTTACTCTGATATATGATATTAATCTAGGTCGTCTATAGCTACCTTATTGGACTAAACTGTGATACTACTGTGATACTTACGCAATTTTACTTCTGTCTCCACTTTGCGAATGATGAAAGGCACAGGAGGGAATAGCCTTAACGATTCTTTTACTACCCTCTCTAAATATTTCATGTCTAACAAATCTTGTTTAGTGACAGGTCGGTTAGAGACTCCAAATATTTCGTATAACCTGAATTTTTTTTTTGTTCAAAATAATATTAGATGTTAAAAAATGAAATACTATTTTGTTAACTATATTCAAACTGACTTTAAAGGATAATATTTTGTAGTTAGTAAAAAAAGATATAGTTAATCCTGTTCTAAACGTAGCACGTTATTACAAATTTTCATTTTAACCGCATAAACAGCGAGTTCTTTTATGATATTCTAACATATTATACTATAGCGATATTACAATATCTATTTCTATAGGGTAAAAGCCGGATAGTTTACCCTACGAATGATAAAATTGTCACTAAGCTGAATCTGTACATTAAATTTTTTTTTGGAAATTCTTATTGAAATAAACATTATTATCGATACAGAGGCCAAATCTATAGTTTTTAGAATTTTTGTCTATCTATTACCGCGTCACAGATAAACCATTGGAGGGATTTTGACGAAATTTGGTATGCTGATAGCTGTTTATCCGGGTCAACATATAGGATACTTTTTACCGCGGGAAAATATCTCATTTCTGAGAAAAAATACAAAAACTGCAATATAAGAGTATACTAATATGTAAAACCTAAGAAATTGGTTTTTGGTCATCTGAACACGGGCAGAGCCATGGGCAATGCTAGTGAAATAATACGAACCAATTACAGTAGAGATCATTTCACTGTCAGCCTGAATATTCGATAAGTAATAAATTCAATCAAATATTAAATTATATTGACCGACTACTTACTCTTCATAGACTTTATCTTGTATTTTTGGATATTTGGCTAACAACATCAAAGTATAACCAGTGGCTACTGCAGATGTATCCGTGCTTGCCATGGTCAAAGTAAGAATTTCTTCTCTCAGTTCCACATTATTGTAGCCTTTCTCACCACCAGATGAAGATATTAATAGGTCAAGAAAAGTTTTGTTTTGATATTCGCCTAAATCTACGATAAAAAAAACAGTTTTGATTTAACATTAGTGTAAATAATAACGCTTAATACATACTGATACTCTTAGGTCTCATTTATGGGCTTACACCGTTTTTATAACGATACATTGCTAATCACTTAACATACCATAAGGATCAAATTAGTTTATTATTTTTTTAAAATTGACCTAAAATCACAGTTTTAAAAATTGTTTGTGTGTTTCTTAGTTCAGTCAAGTAATATTCATCGAATATGTCTGGAGAGATTTCAATGAACCTCGATTATTAGATATCTACTGTGCATGAATGAGGTCTCAATTAATACTATAGTCAAGTTTAATTTAAATCGAAATATAATGTAGAATGAATTTGTTCTACACGAAGCTTAATCACATTCAGTGGTTGTGGACTATAGAGGTACCAATATACGGACCTGACCAGAGACAGATATATCTACGCATAAAATAATAGTTATTTCATTGCTAAAATAGTATTATTTGTGCAGATAGTATCAAAACAAAACACTTAAATTCAATACGCACTATAATGATTGTCAGCTTCAGATTGGAGTTTTTTATATTGACTTATTTCAACACGCTTCTTTACGATGACCTAAAACAGTACGAGACATTATGTTTAATATAAACAGGTGGCTATAGTTCTAATTGCTTCATTTCCTCTTCTGATGATACGCTAAAAAGTACTTACTTCGTCTGTAAAATCGTGCAGAACTTTTATAGACTTTTGATGCAACTTGTACTGCGGAAAAAGTTTAAACAACCAATCTGGTTGCAACCACAAATGAAAAATTCTTTCACACACGAGGTCAAGTATTATATTCATTGACGTCAGAAAAGAAGAATTTGAATCATCTTGGGAGTTTATTTGCACACCTAACGCAGTTTCTGTAAATTAGTTTTTTTTTTAAATTATATATATTTTATTTACTCACTTCTCTTAACACAATTAGTTATAAACGTAATACGACAGATTTTCAAACTATAAAATATTAAAAAAATCAAATAAACACTGACTTCTAGGCACAAAAAAGTAAAAAATAACTATACGGGGGTTTTCATTTAGGATAGATTACCTACTCAAACATTTTCGAAGTCGGTGCCAGCCGATGCAAAGCAAAGCAAGTCTATTTTGATACATGTAAATAAAATCTTAAAAAAATACCAACCCGCAGGCATTCAAATGTAAAAAATAACTAAACGGGGTTTTCTTGTAGAATAGATACTTTATCAGATATTTTCGAAGTCGGTGCCAGCCGACAGTATTTTAAGATATGAATATCTAAAAGGTAAATATGTGTTTTACGTTCCTATCGAAATATATTAGATTTGCTTTGCATCTGTTGGCACCGACTTCGAAAATATCTGATTAGGTATCTATTCTAAATAAAAACCTCCGTTTAGTCATTTTTTACATTTTAGTACCTGGAAGTCGGTTTTTTTTTTAAGTTTTTATCAAGAAATCATTTCGAATGATACATTTTGAAAGAATCAAAATTCATAACCTCAAATATTTATATTTATTTAAGCAAAGGAAATACATTCAATTTACAAATATACTTAAGTGTATGTACAAAACAATAAGTTTCTTACCACCTACTGAATCCAACGTGTAAGCAGACATATACGGCCAAATGCTAAACTTTCCTTTACCTTGACGGCTAACTAACTTTTTCACCAATTTCTGACTGTTCTCAGAAAATACTGTGACAAATTGGTCTATATTTTTTGGAGTAAACACGGGTATTAAAATTTTACGCCGTCGCCTCCATATGGGAACTATAAAAAAATAAAATTGATTTACCTGAGTCATGGAATGAATGAAAGGAATGAAAATCATGAAGCAAATATAACTGCTAATTAATAATGTATATTATCTATACTCGAAAAAATAATTACCTGGTGCAAATATTCCGCCATTGCCAAGAACCTTTTTAAGAAACCTATGTAAATCATCTTTTTCTAAGCATGTCTTTAATATCACTTCCACGTCCATGGGATCTGTCACCACTAAAATAAGTAAGGAATGTAGATTTTTGCTTAAATAATTTTATATTGCTCACATATCACATATACTTTAAATTAAAGTGAGAATTCAATCCGAATAGGTTATACGGTACGCGGCGGTGGTTAGGAAGGAAAAACGTAAATTGGTTTTTTTCAAATACTGCAGTGTCTCACAATGAAGGCTTCAAGTGTTATGAAACCAAAAGTAACAAATATTATACGATACTCCGGTGCCATTTGTCTATTTCTTTGTTTAAAACCTTCTCTTCCGTGACCATGATTGAGTGTAAATCATTCGAAACGTCGGGAACCAAATATAAAATTAAAGCTCACAAAATCCGAAAAGGTAGTTTCATTTAAAATGTCAAATAATCGCATCAATGCAATCTAAGAAAAAATATATTATTAGTCTACTTTCTCCATTGCTTAAACTTTACTAGCGATAACGCATTAGACATAGGGAGGTACGCAAAAGGATACGACTGTCCAAATCCTCGAGCTGATATGGCAATGAGCAAGGTATATAATTGTTGAAATAGATAGACAACTTTGATCCAAAGTGTTTTTGAATATCGCCCGAGTACGAGAATGTGATGTATGGATCGACGATTTGGTGTAAGGAGCAGGGAAGCATTAGATATGATTGGCAAAATACCAATTTTGTTTTATGCCACTGCATATCATGAGAATTTTGGCGTAAGTCTAGACTTCAGTAATGGGCATCTAATGAACTAATAGGATAATGAAAAGTCCAATAAATTTATAACTTATCTATTTAATGCTATCAAAAGTGTGGGATATAAAATAGAGAACGGAGATTATTAGAGAACTGAGAGTTCAAAAGAAAATTATGTATAACTTCTCGGCTGGCCAAACCAGTGACAATAAGAACAGATCTAAAGAGCGCGAGAGAGAAAACCTCGCTAGAGTATATTCTGATGTTTCTAATATACAAACGAAGACTTTGCTTGACTTTGAGAATGTGCTCCACTGACCACCAAAAACAACAGTGCTACTTACTCACTATTCTCAATAACATCCTCCTAAAGTCCTTTAAAGAGACAGAAATAGAATATAGTTTTGTTAATATAGTGATGTAAATGGATAAACCAGTTCACTATCCCGTGGAATTCCTTAACAGTATTATACCTACTTTTTTTTAACGTTGGGAAATGCATTTACGCACGAGGTGTGGGACTCACCGGCAAAACCAGTACTACCCACTAAAACCCAACAAAACCTTCCCCCGTCTTAATGGGGCGTCGCAGGATCGCTTACGCATTCAACTACGACGCCCCGACGGCAGGTCTGCCGAAGCAGATCACAACCACACGTTGCTGTGCTCTAAGGTCCACTCTCCTATCAGAGAAGTACCAAGAGCAACCCGCATGGCACACCACCCACGAAAGAGGGCCACCTCCCACCGAAGTGGTAGTGCCCGGCTGGTTACCGACCGACTTCGAAAATATTTGATTAGGTATATATAGTAAATGAAAAGTACCAATCAGTAATTTTTTACTTTTTAGTGCTTTTGTTTGAAGTCGGTTTTTATTTTTTTGTTAAAAAGTTTTTATTTTTCCCTTTCTAGTGTAGACAGTAGTAGCAAAGTAAGAATTCTAACGTGTTAGGCTTGTCAAATCAAACAAAATAAGCCCAAACTCAAAGTATCTACTATTAGCCGTGGAAGAGTTCCACCTATGCACCTTCTGGCCTTACGATCAGATCAGGTCAACAATACCGAACCACTGTACTATCAACGGAAATAGAAACACTTGCAAAGTTTCAAGTCAATATGACAATTAGAAGTAGGTTAAATTCATCATTAGCTATTTTTCCACTCTTAGGGGTGGTATTTTTTTTTTTTTTAATTTAAATGGGACCAATCTGGAAGTATACACTTTCAAACAACACAAAAATTGTCCAAATCGTTTAATAAATGACGGAGTTCTGAGGTAACAAACATGAAAAAAAAATACAGTCGAATTGAGAGCCCCCATCTTTTTGAAGTCGGTTGATAATATTACAAATCCGATATGACAACATAATATAAATTCAATGGAAATTAAAATAGAGCAAATTTTTTCGTATACTATAACGGAATAAGAATGGCACTTTCTATATGCAATATAAAGAAGGAGGGGAATGAGGGAGACTGTAAGTTTCAAATGTGCATATAGCATTAGGTCTTCAAAAGTAACGTAGATGTTAGCTATTAGTTAAAAACCCATATCGGCCGAGTGACATGATTCTGAAGTAATTATATTATGCCAGTAGTATCTTTGTACTCACTTCCTAGACTTTGGAAAAATAAAGGAGAAAGTGTGCTAAAAATATATAAAAATAGAAGCTTGCTAAATACAATAATACTTTCTTAGATTTACGCGAATGTTTGACATTTTTAAATAAAACTATCTTTTCGGATTATTTCGCGGATTTATTTTGATTTTTGGTTCCCGACGTTTCGAATGCTTTACAGCATCCATGGTCACGGGAGAGACTGAGGTGTTACATGTCTCGAAGGTATAGTTGTTACAGACAGCCTACCCACAATTAACAAAATGAAAATTGCACCAATTACATTACAATATTTTTTTAACTTTAAGCATTTGCTAAATACTTTAAACCAAAATTAATTTGCAGAATATACTTTAAATCTTTTCAGAATGTCTGATATTTTAAGTTACGATCACAAAAACTAAAATTGTTTTCCATAATATCTTTAAGAAATAATATGAAACGTGAACTCATTTTTGCAAATAATAAAGTAAATATATATATATATATATATATATATATATATATATATATATATATATATATATATATATATATATATATATATATATATATATATACATATATATATTGCAAAAACGTAAAAAAAAATTGCGTGTAAATATATTAGTAAAAACTACACAATATTCGGCGGTTCGGAATGCGCGAGTTAATTAAGTATACGTTAGCGAGAAAATTATACATTTGTAGTCACACATAAATCATTACAGCCATCAAATTTATAACATAAAACCAAAGAATTTGTTTGTGTTTTTTGTAGTTTTCCGTGAGCAAAGCCGCGGGTTCTGCTGTTAATTTAAATTTAAGTACTTACTAAAGTAAAGTATATGATTTAGCCACGCTTTGATCAAACCACCATGTTGTATCGAATCGTAACAAAATTCTTGTAAGTTGTACATGATATCTGGAAGTAGCATAAAGCATTTATTATTTATTAGTAAAAAAAGAAAAATAATATTTACATAACACTGTTTTAGTTAACTTTAAATATTTATACCTAATCATAATGGAAATATTGTAAATTCTATCTAGTTATTATTCTTATATTTTTTAGTCTTGATTTTATAGTGTAGTAAAAAATATTCAGCACTTTAACTATTCATATTTTTCTGGAGTTATCCATTTTAATTACCTATATATTATTATTATCATAATGTAAAAAAGAAGAAAATGAAAATTTACAAATATAATTTAAAAATCATTTTAGGTTTCTTTCATCATTTTTCATTTTACATAACAGTTTAGCATATATGTTTAATGATTTAAAATTGGCTAATAACTATTCTACCTAATTTTTCCTATGTAAAAATCTGTGAATAAAAAAATATAATTTAAAAATAAAACACCTGACTGCACAAAAGCTAACTAAAAAGATGAAAACAAGTTCACGAAGGAATATAGTATTATGCGGTCGGAGACATAATATTATTAAAATACTTATAAAACTAAATGAAATAAGTTGTGAAAATTTTCACCAACGTTATTTAGTTGATATTCCCAAGGAGGGTTGACGTCAGGCAGGCGGTCGTAAAACTTTTGCCAAATCCTATCAGCAGTGCACTGAAGATGTACTGCGCCGACCCCAAGTGATTTGGAAAATGGGCAGGGAGAAGAAGAAGAAGTTATTTAGTTGATATTAGAAGATATTAGAATTAAATGAAAAAAAAAATAATACTTTCCCTCAGCACCTCCTATCATCTTATGCGCTACTCCTATAATAGGAAGCTCATTTTTCGGCCCTGGTATAGCTGACGCTAGACTGTACATTCTTCTCCTTCGAAATCTATACAGACATGTCCACAGCACAAGTACCACTAGTAATAACCACAAAATCATTATTAATTTTTTTTGTTCTAAAATTAAGTAAATAAAATAAAGAAAATAATAATAATAAATTTTTTGGTCTGCTATACGCGTATCACTGATATAAAACTCAGCATCGTTTCATATGCGCCTCTGAACGATTTCCTCGACTGCCACGGTTTGCGCCAAATTTTCACGCTTTATAGTTCTTCCATTTAATTAGTAGTTTTTTTGGCAGCTCACGCCCATGAAGTTTCGTATTGTTTAAGTTAAAATTTCATACAAATAATATTGTACTTCATGGACGTGTATCGCCTCCTTATTGATGTGCCACACATAACGATTACTACGATTTTGTTACAGATTACAAATAATCGATAGAAATAAATGCGAATATGTAAATGAGGTCTAATATGTTATTTAATCAGGAGACAACAAAATTTTAAGGTTGAAACAGAGAAGCAAAAAAGAACAAACGAGTGACAGACCATGTCAAAATGGCGGCCGGACGGACGGTCGGTTGATATCGCACGTTGACGTTATACGATTACAATATTTATTTTCATATTAATAAATATGAAAATAAATATTATATTATATTTTTTACAATAAAATAAGTGATATCGATTATTACGTCCTTTAGGACATCACTATAACTTGTCAGTCGTCGAGCTGTCAAAAACCATTAATAAAATGGACAAACTATAATAACTTTAGGGTCGTTAAGTTTATGGCGTATACCACACAACCTTCAAACCACTACTGTTCTCAAGTTACTGTATTACCTCAATGCAACTAAGATAAAACTGTAGTTACATTTCTGTTTTTTATGTACTAGTGATCCCATGACTTTTTTAGTTTATACTCAAGTACTATTTTTATTGATACACTTTTGAGCTTATTTAACAACAATCAACGCTTAGTACAGAATAAAAATCCTATTAATAATTTATTTACATATTCAAACGCCTGAAGAAATCATCCAGGAATATGTAGAGAAAAGACAATGTAACCTTTATTACGGACCGGAAGCGTCATTTTTTTTCTTACGCCAGTAATGAAACTTGAATCATAATTAGAAGACTGTATAAGAAGTCTTTTGAAATATATATAATAAAAATAAAAAACCCCAAGAGCTGGTGACGAATTTTAGGAAGGTCCTTAATTCGTTATTCCATCATTAATCATTGTATTGACAAAAAATTAACTACCCAGAAATAAAATATAAAAAGAGCTTGATGTCTTTTTAGTTTTTTCACATCCCTTTCTTTCGTAAATAAATTCATATACATTATCTCTGTCATTAGTACGTGTAAACTAGTGATGAGACCTAATGTAAGCATAAAAATTACGTTTATCGAAAAACATATATAAAGACTTGATATTCGTACTTGATATTCAGTAGTCTAATGTTACCAGTCTGTTGTTTTGTGGTTTTTTTCCAACTACTAAAGGGAGGGTAATGTGCTGTAAACTTTTTCTTTTAACTAAATATCTACTGCACCGATGACTAGTTTTAGTAAGATAGGCCACTGTGGTCAGTTATTTGGTCAGCATTGGCCGAACTGATGTTACTTGTTTCAATAAAAATTATTTTAATATCCAAAAATAACAACTGTTTGTTTAAGTTTTCACTTCTGTCGGCAGTCCTTATGACTGCTTCTTTAACTTTAGTGAGACGTTTACTAATCTTACTATATTAAATAATTTGTATAACAATTAACATGTTTTTTTATTATCCAGTTATACCATAATCGATTCAACTCAGTTATCGACATTGATAAATGAGTCTCGTCCATCACTAGTGAGTTGTCACTAATATTGTTAACTTCGTTGTATGTGTTTCTAAGATCCAATGAAAAATGGCCGACCTCCCCCTACACCCCGCCACGTTTTGGCGATTTTGTTTTCGTACTAAAATTAATGAAAGCGGAGTCTTTTAGGTTGTATTGTCTGTGTGCGCAGTATATAACATTTGCAAAAAAATATCCAAAAAAACATACTTTTGGGAACTCGATTTTTGTTTAATCTTTTAATTTAGTTTTTATAAAATTCATGTGCATGTGTATGTCTCGGACTGCATAATACTATATTCCTTCGTCAAATTGTTTTTATCTTTTTAGTTAGCTTTTATGCAGTCTGATTTTAATTTTTATAATATATGTTTTTTATTTACAGCATTTTAGTTTTTGCCAATTAGACATTTGAAGTAATATTTAGCAATTTTTTATCCAACATTATTTTTAAACATATAAGTTATATATACATACTTTTGTGATCGCGCAGTCGGGTAAGAAGACAATAAAGTCGCTAAAATAATAATAAATCCGAAATATAGTGATTGTTATTTCATTTTAACAGGCGTATTTACAAACTTTTATTTAACTTGCAATGTTTGTTAGTTGGTATTTTTGCGTTTTGTGGAGAGGGAGCTACATTCGTTCTGTTGACATCGTATTTATTGTGATATGTTTAGTAAAATCCATTACGACTAAAATAGTGTCAGAAATCTTATTAAAAAGAGCTAAAAAACGAGAAAAAGTATAATAAAATAATGTTGAGATATAAAATCGCATAAGTAAAGTGAAATAGTATCAAACATATCACAATTATAAATTACAAATTACGCTTCGTAACCGAAATTCGTAACGTTTCTACTATTAGATACTAGAACTATTAGATATTGGTCAATTGATTACTGTGAGTAAGGTGAAGAAACATCTAAATTTAAATTTCATGAGCGAGAAGAGTGTTAATACAAAGTTTTAAATTATCATAACCTTTTTTTTCTTTATGGCTTAGAGTTCTGTTAACAGAGGCAATCATTCTGCCAATGTCACGTTTTGTGAGGAAGACACGAATGAGATTGAGCAGCCCCGGATCTTCAATTTTTTCGAGACGGGGCAGAAACTAAAAAATGCCGCCCCCGCCCGCCTATATTTTTACCTTTATCATCATCGTCATTTCAGCCATCAGACGACCACTAATGGGCATAGGCCTCCCGAAAAGAACGCCATAAGATGCGTTGCTCTTTCTGTGTTAAGCCTATTAGCCTACTTATCTATACCGATATTATAAAGAGGCAGAGTTTGTTTGTTAGTTAGTTTGAACGCGCTAATCTCAGGAACTACTAATTCGATTTGAAAATTTCTTTTTGCATTAGATAGCTCGTTCATTGAGGAAGTTTAATAGGATATATATATATATATATAATCATGCATATTTATTATTTAGGATAGCACAGGGTCTGAAATAAAACGTAAGATTAAAAATAAAAATCAATTTAGTATATTATTGTATTGCAAATTGAAATTATAATTTAACTCTTCGAGCCTTTTGTTCTGCAAACAAAGCTATGACACACACAACTTATTAAATTTAGTAATATTTAGCCAGCGGAAAGTTTCTAGAGAGGACTCGATAAAACCAGTTATTTTATTGTCCCGTGGGAAAGAAAGATTTTCTTGAAGTGAAAGGTATCCTAAATGATGACTCGAGCAATAAGTTATCACTTCACCAAATTTAATTGAAATCGGTTCAAAAACAGACCAACACACATACAGGGAATTAGACAAACAGACAAAAACTTAATTAACTATTGTTTTGGGGTCTATATTGTGTACAAAATACGTTACAAACAACAAAAACAAATCGATCCCACGGGAACCGTACATTTTTCCGCGATAAAAAGTAACCTATTTGTTATTCTGATGTATTATTATTATTATTTTTTTGTGTATAGATTCTCAGGTAAAAGCTGGTAAATAAATGGTGATTACGGGTCAAGACCAAGTAACCGTCATTGTAATTGGGGATAAGCTACATTAGTATCATCCTGCATTAATTTTCGAACGATTCGACATGTATTTAAAATTGCTGCTTTTTGTATATTAATGTATGAGTTTGGTGATATGTCTAAAATTTTCAAGCTATGATGTAAGTGCTTCGGAATTACTCCGGTCGTAGAAAGTACTATGGGTATTATAAAAACTTTTTTCATCTTCCACATTTTTGTTATTTCTTCTTTTAGTTCTGTGTATTTATTTATTTTTTCGGTTATGGTTTTAATTAAATTGTGAGTATTAGGTACGGCTATATCTATTATATATACTATTTTATTTACTTTATCCTGGAGCGTAATATCCGGTCTATTGTAATGGATGGTTTTGTCTGTCAGAATAGCACGGTCGTAGTAAATTTTATAATTTGTATTTTCAAGAACGGAATTTGGTGTGTATTTGTAATATGGTGTATGTGTGTCTGGGATGAGTTTGTGTTTGATTGCTATTTTTTGGTGTATTATATTTACTATCTGGTTATGCCTGTGTGTGTAATCTATCTGCGTGAGTGTTGGGCATGCTCCTGTAATATGCTGAATGGTCTCGGGCTGTTTGTGACATTTTCAACATTTATCATCTGCTAATGTAGGGTCTTTAATTATATATTTACGATAATTTTTTGTATTGATGACTTGATCCTGAATTGCTATCATGAAGCCTTCGGTTTCAGGGAATAAGTAACCACATGCAAGGCACTTATTCGATGTTTCTGAATCTACATGTGCTTGATCCAGCTCATAAGGATGTCTGCCATGCAAAACTTTCTTTTTCCATTGTTTTGATTTCAAGTATTCTCTGTTTGTGTGCTGGTCAATTATATTATCTGTTATATGTGGCTTTTCTACAAGGTTTAGTGGTGTGAGGTTTACGTCTATATTAACGATAGCATTGTGTAAATTACTGGTACTCATTTTTCTGTGAAAGAAAGATCTAAGGGTTGAAAGCTGTTTAGTCCAGAGAGCTTGAATGTCAATAAGACCTCTCCCACCATGTTTTCAATCTATTGAAATTCTTTCTACTGCAGATTTGGGATGTAAATGATTAAATTTTGTAAGAATAGTACGTGTTTTCATTTCAATGCCAACTATGTCTGTTTTTGTCCATTTTATTATACCAAATTAATATGTCAGTATCGGAATCGCATAAGTATTATTAGCTTTAATGAGGCTTTTTAATGTTATGTGTAAAATTTTACAGATTTGACTAACTCTATTTTTGTACTCAGTTAATAATACGTTTTTTAAACTAGCGTGGTCTAATAGTTTGGATTGCTGATAACCTAAGTGCTTATATACCTCATCTGATTCCATGGATGATATAATGCCTCCTTCCCGCAAAGTGTAAGGTCCTGGTTCTATTTTTCCCTTCTTTATATTTAAAATTTTACATTTTTCTAATCCAAACTGCATATTTATGTCATTACTGAATTTACTTGTAGTATCTAATAAGATTTTCATGTATTTAAATGAACTGGCGTAAAGCTTTATATCATCCATATACGAGGGAGCGTTTTTATGTTCGCGGAATGAAGGGTAAGGGGTTGAAATACAAAAACCAAATTATTTTTCCTTTTCAATATATTCACCTGCAAGACGGACACATTTTTCAGATCTTTCAATTAATTTATTTATACCCTCATAAAAAAATGTTTTGTCTTTGTCCTCAAAATACGCTGAAACTTTACCTTAACTTCATCATCGGTGGTAAATTTTTTACCCCGCAGCTCTTTTTTCATTTTTGGAAAGATTATTACAATCACTCGGGGCCAGGTCTGGGCTGTAGGGTGGGTGGTTCAAAATATCGAAGCCCACTTTAAGCAGGGCAGCCAACGCAACGCGGCTCTTGTGGACGGGCGCATTGTCGTGCAAAAGCAGCACACCTTTCGTCAATTTTCTCCGTCTTTTCTGTTTAATGGCTTCTTTTAGTCGCTCTAATTTGAAGCGTAGTATTCTCCGGTTATAGAAACACCTTTATCTTTATAATCGATCAATAATATTCCTTCTGAGTCCCAAAAGACCGTTGCCATGAGTTTCCCAGCTGACTGTGACACCTTAAACTTCTTGGGGGGTGCTGTGCCCTTTTTATGCCACTGCATAGAGTCTTGATTCGACTCAGGTTCATAATGATGAACCCAAGTTTCGTCTCCAGTAACAATTCGACTCAATACACCAACCTTGTTTACATTGCAGAGGTCCAAAAATGCACGTGAAAACTCTACGCGTTGTTGTTTTTGCGGCGGCGTGAGCATTTTCGATACCCGTCTTGCGCTGACCTTAGTCATGCCAAGATGATTGATCAGGATTTTAAAAATGGTTGTATCGGATACTCCAACCATTTCTGCGAGTTGTTTCTTCTTTAGTCGAGCATCGTCGAGTACAAGTTTTTCGACTTTTTGAATAAGTTCTGGCGTGGTCACCTCGATGCTCCTGCCCGGCCTCGGGTCGTCTTCAAGGGATTCCCTTCCTTTTTTAAACAAACTGTGCCACTTGTACACTATGGTTTTTCCTGGACAAGAGTCACCGTAAACCGATGACATCTCATCCATTATGGTCGCAACTGATTTTCCTTGCTTGGTAAGGAACTTTATAACGGCACGATATTCGATTTTTTCCATATTTCACTTTTCATTCCTGATTATGTTGCTTGGTTGGCAATAGCTCAAAGACTAATAGTCTAATAACAATGAAATCTCGTATTTATACTAATTATGAGTCACTAAACACGTTACGATCGTAATGAGCCTAATCACCCCCCTCCAACCCTCTCATTCCGCGAACTTAAAAACGCACCCTCGTATATATCAGATGTTATATCTTTATCTCGGCATTAGGCAGTTTTACGAGGTAACCTTTCTTTTTGTCATTAAGTAGACGTGATAATGGGTTTAGTGCTAGGCAGAACCACAATGGGCTCAAAGAGTCACCTTGGTAAATACCTTTTCGGATAGCTATGTCCCTCGTATTAAGAGTAGTGTTATTGGTACGCAAATGTAAAGAGGTTTTCCAGTGAAACATAATATTTTTCAAAAAATCAATTAAAATAGGGTTTATTTTATAAATTTTTAAAACTTGAATTAACCAAGTATGAGGTACGCTATCAAATGCTTTACGGTAATCAATAAATGTGCAATATAAGTTTCTTTTCTTTAAATTTGCATGTCTATGAATTGTTGAGTCAATTATGAGTTGCTCCTTGCAACCCATGTGGTTTCTCCTACACCCTTTTTGTTCTTCTGCCATAATCATGTTATGCTCTAGGTGTAAATATATTTTTGTAGCAATAGTATTAGTTAAAATTTTGTATATTGTGGGTAGGCAAGTAGTTGGGCGATATTGGGATGGATCATTTGTATTATTACTTTTTGGGATAATATATGTAATTCCATTTGAAATAAATGATAGTAGTGGTTGCTTTTGAAATATAACATTGGTAAAAGTTTTAGCGAGAGCCTTATGGAGTGTATGTAGTTTTTTATACCAAAAATTATGAATACTATCTATTCCAGGTGATTTCCAATTATACAGTTTAGAAGTAGCGATTTTGATATCATTTTCTGTTATTTCGTCAAATATCATTTCCTCTATTGAATCCCATTCACTTTTCTGTCCTCGTATCCACTCTGCACTTTCATTGTGTGATACTGACTTCTCCCATATATCAGACCAAAAATCTTCAAGCTGTCCTTTTTTTACCATTTGTGTGTCATCCCTATTGTTAGTTACATTTTATCTTGCTTCAACTGTCTATAGAACAATTTTTCGTTCGCTGTAAAAAGTTTATTTTCTTGTTTTCTTTGATTAGCCTGCGAATATCTTCTAAGTCTTTGTGCTTTAAGTGTGTGGGGGTTGTGTTGGTTGTGTGTTGCTGAGTTGGCGAGAACTTAATAAAAGTCTATGTACAATTCACAGCCTTTAATACACTATTTTACACCCACAAAAGATAGAAGGAGAAAGAGCAAAGATAGTTCATACAATTTACATGGTAGAAAGAACGAAAGCACAAAGATAGTAAAAGTAAAATACATAAAATTACGAAGCTTATATGATTGAGTACGTAAGCTAAGAGTGGCGAGTAAGCGATCGGTACGTGTCTCTCGTCTAGCGTGCGGATTGCGACTGACTGGAGTTAAAACTTTTAACTTTTAATTAACTTGAAAAGATCGTCTGCTAATGCGCGGGCGCCGCTAACGGTAAATACCGAGGTGCGGTGCGCGGGAGGAAAAATGACATTGCATCACCTCGATCAGCTGTCCTTGAGGCTCAAGTTCAAGGCTTCTATGCGTGTTTTATTTATTATTTATTTAATATTATTTATTTTCTATTATGTAGGGTGTGTGTAAAGTGTGTGAATTTATTTGCATATATTTATTAATTAATATATTAATTAATAATAATTATTTAATGTTTTATAATTAATGTAAGTCAGCCACATGTGATAATTTTGGTTTGAGTGTGTCAAGGTATTCATCAGGTGTTTTGTTTGTGTTCTCATGAGTTGTATGTGTCTAATAATTTCGAAAAAAAAATTTCTGCTGTTTTAGTTACTTTTTTAGACCTATTGCCTTTAATCCATATCATCCCTGTCATTATGATTCACGCCAGTGTCATCTTTTAAGCAAACGCTTGAAGGTCGTCCTCTGTTTATTATACCCTGTTTAGCAGTTTTTAAAGATGTGTTCTTTTCTAGCGCAGTCTGTATAAGGTACGTGTTATAATTTCTTAAATCTTTTCGTATACTACGCTTAGCTAGACGGTCACGTGTAGCATATTCGGGGGCACTTTTGGATAGGTTTTGTCTTTCGTCAATCATCTTTTTTGTTTGATAACTGAGTCTATTTTGTTTGTCTTTCTTTACTTTTTCTTCTTCTTTTTCTTATTCTGATATATGAACTTATATTATTGTAAAGTTTCATCAAAATCCAATGAGTAGTTTTTGTGTACTAAGCTGTATAAGTTACTATAGTTTTTTACCTAGCCCATGGGAACTCTTTAATTTTCCGGGATACAAAAAAGAAGTAAACTTTTTTGTATTTCTGAAATCATTTTTAATCGCGAAAAAATCCGAAGAGATGCTTTTATTCATATACGAGTGCTACTGCTATATTTGGGTGGAGGCTCATGTTCCATTTTTATGTTAAAATGGATGTAAAACTAATTAGGTACAGTCACGAGCAATATAATATATACGTTGACAAGTTTTCAAATTCATATCAACATCAAGATCAAGATTTGCTTCAAAATTAAGTAATCGTTAACTTGTTTCATAATTTGATATATATATTTTTATCAATTCATTGCAAAGAACTCGAATTGAATATAAGTACATTATATATACATTTCACGTTATATGTATGTACCCATTAATTTTTTTTAATTGCCATAAAAATGTATACATTTACTAACAACGCTTAAAATTATATTTTCGCATTTGAAAAATAGTTTTCTTATTTCTATATATATATACATATATATATATATATACATTTAAAATGGATGTGGAACAGTTGAGTAAGCGGAGTTAGAACTTCTTTCTTGAACCCCACAGATTCTCTATGGGGTTTAAGTCTACTAACTAAAAATATCTTTAAATATTTAGCTTTGTTTATATATTTATGACTCGTCTATCACATATAAAATTAAATAACATTAACTTTTTAAAATAACAAGCTTTTATGAATACATTTTTTCTTTGGTTTGATTTCATTTTTTAATGCACTTAGCATTAAAATTTAAACATGTTTTTTTTTACAATTAACTATCTATTTTTTAATTTACTAGTCAAGATGTTCAAAAGTCATGACGTCAGTACACTATCTATGTGCTGTTGCCTGCTGAGGAGATCTCATATACCCTGGGTGCAGCAGCCAGGTCATGGTGGACTTTCGAACAGGTGACTATAATTTGATACGTATACAAAACTTCGTGCTTATGCCGTTGACCTCTGAGACTCTGGACGCAGCATCCAAATCATGGTAGATTTTAGAACGGGCTATAATAGATTAATACGAGATCTCTCATTTGGAACTAACCCTGGGCATAGCAGCTAGGTCATGGCAGACTTTAGAGCGTGCTATAATAATTGAATTCTCACGATGTTTTCCTTCACTGTAAGGCAAGTTGTAATCATGTTAGAAATGATTCGCACATGAAAATATCAGAGGTGCGAGACACGGGATTTGAACCTGCTTCACTCGGTTTCCCAAGCGATCGCGTTACCACTGGGCTACCACTGCCTTATTATTTATTTATTCTGATGTATGAACTATAATATAGTAAGTACACTTTGTACTACGGGTATATAAGTAAATTTTAAATAAGTAAACTATATTATTGTGCATAAACTAATGATAGTTAAAAGGCCTTTATAATATTAATACATACTATACTCGTATAAGTAATTATAATATTAAAGGAACTTAATTCTTTATTAACATAACTACAGCGCAATTATTTACCGGAAATAGCTGGGGTAAACCACAATAGAGGTCAACTATGAAGTTATGTGTTGTATGTCACCATTATTTAAATTGCAATTTACGTAACAAGACATACGTATTTCTCGTATTTTTATAATTATTTCGATTTAAGGATTTTTTACATACATATATAATAACTAAGATAGTTTTAATACATACATTAAAATTATTTTATTAAATAAATTACTGTACAGTAAATAATCTTTTTTCAACTTTTCTTACAATGATGTAAACAGCCACTATATTATTATTACCGGAAGTACTTTCCCACATACCAACTAACTAGGACAGCCGATCAGCCCAGCTACCGAATTGTGGCTCTCCTAATTTAATCGGGACCGTCCGGGTCCCGATTAAATCAAAGTTTGTTTGTGTTTACTAAAATCGCTACTCGCCAATAAGATTGGTAGAATCTCATCTTCCCCGCTTGATTTGTAGGGTTTTAATGAGTCGATGGTCTACTATACCTGTTTGGGTCTTATTATCTTGGCGGCTCTGCACCAGTCCTCCTTACAAGATCTGTGTTGTTTTAATTGCTGATCGCCGATTCGAACTATCTGGTCTTAAAAAATTCTGATCATAAACAATTTCTTCCGGATATAAACTTTTCCCCTTTTAAAGGATGAATTTCGAAAAAAAATTTATTGATATACATGTAATATTTTCTTAGATTTATGCCTATACATATTTGATATTTTAAATGAAACTCGTATTCGAAATCGAAACTGTTCACGTATTTTATCGCGACTTTATTTTATACTAGCATTGCCCGCAGCTCTGCACGCATTCAGATGACCAAAAACCAAATTCCTAGGTTTTACATATTAGTATACTGCAGTTTTTGTATTTTTTCTCAAAAATGAGAAATATTCTCGCGGTAAAAAATATCTTATATGTTACCCGGATAACCAGCTATCACCATACCAAATTTTATCAAAATCCCTGCAGTGGTTTTTCTGTGAAGCGGTAACAGACAGACAGACAGACAGACAAAAATTCTAAAAATTATAGATTCGGCCTCTGTATCGATAATAATGTCTATTTCAATAAGATTTTCCAAAAAATATTTAATGTACAGATTCGACTTAGTTACTATTAAATTATATGTATAGATAATACGCTCGGATACTATATTTAATTTTTATTTTAAAGCTATATACCACTTTCCGTGTTTTCACACTAAAAATGATGAATTCAAAATTTCATCCCCTTAGAAAAATACATCCCGAATTTTGAAAAATCCTTTCGTAACCTTTCAAAGCACGCGCAGCCACAGGTGGCTCGGTTAACAATTAATTTCTTAGAATTTAACCGCGAGGTGTTAAATGACTTACAGTATAAAATCTATATCTTCTCCAATTTCAAACTTCTATCATGACTTGTTACGATCTGGTCTGAGCCTAGATGATTCAGTCAGCGTTTTGCTAAGTTGCCTTTTATATATTAAAATATAGAACATAGATGTTTTAATAAAAGAGCAATTTTTGTATATTTATAAATTATTTATTTATATCGGCGATCTCGGAAACGGGTCTAACGATTTTGCTGTTTGGTATGTGAGAGTTTTCGAGGGCGAAAAATCGATCTAGATCTGTCTTATGTCTGCGAAAACGCGTGTTCTCGTGTTTTCATGCGGTTTTCTTTCGCATTATTCCACGCAAAATATGGTCGCTAATTTAGCACGATTAGACACGAAAAGGCGCAAGATTGACAATCACAGGTGTCCGGTTCGAAACCTGGTCCGATACAAAGTTTTTACTTTTGTTTTTTTTTTTTTTGTATTTATTCAAGTTTTAGTTCTTTTTTTTTGTTTTCAAGCCAAATTTAAAAGAAAATTATACTTTTGGCCAAAAATTACTAGCGAAACTCGGTCGCCCAGGTTCTAATGTCTTATGTAATCATCGTTACATTTATAATGTCATAAAAATAATATGAACAGGTGCATAAAAAAATATATTTACGAATTATAATTATTTTTTATTAAAAAAAATATTCTTTACAATAGATTAAAAACTCTAAATTTTTATTTATCACTACTACACCCAAAGGTTTCTATACAACCCACATTTATTTAAGATATTGTACAATTATTTTAATTGGATATCAGATTTAGGTTGTCTTTTTTCCAAAGCCACTTGATAACCGGTAACATCTTTCATCATGACGTTCAACTTCACTTTGATATGAGGAATTGGTCCATCTTCTGGTTCTCCAACCACTTTGTTGTTCCGAAGAATCCACGCTAGTGATGTCTTGATCGACATAAGAGCATATTGATATCCTAGGAAAAGCAATAATTATTTTTAGTTTACTTACAATAATTAAATTAGCACAGCTGTATATAGTATATCTTTTTGAATTAAAATATTTTCATATAAAACGAGTGTGATATCGATTTACAAGGGGGAACATGTGAAGATAGTATACTCCTTTAATTTTATATTTTATTTTATCTTCCAAGTAGGTTGTATTTATTTAGAATTCGATATAATTTAGTTGTATGTCATGTTTATTTTAAAAGTAAAAACATTTGGATCAATAAACTTTTAAATGTCGTTTCTTTAAAATTTCAGGAAATATTTTATTTTATATAATGTAATTATAGGTTTTTATTGTATTATTAATTTGATGTTTGATTAAAACTTTGAAATTTCAGCAACACATTGAAGATTTATTGATCAATATCGACGTATGAAAATTGATAAGAAAAATCATATTACATACATTTACTACCACTACATTTTTTTAATAACTGATGTTTTGTTTTGTCTACCTACAGCAATAATGGCACCATATTTAATAAGTATTTGTAGACGTTTGTGAAATATTAAAACTTGTGTTTAGTTTTGCTCACCTACACAGTTCCTAGGTCCATTACTAAACGGCATGTAACTGCAGCCATGTTTCAAGTTAAAACGTTCTGGTAAAAAGCGATCAGGATCAAAATGTTCTGCATCTGGACCCCAATACTTTGGGTCACGATGGCAACCCCAGATGCAAACGACCGCACCTGACCCCGCTGGTAATACACGACCAGATGCTGTAAAAAAGATTTTATTACAATTTATTATTGTTTAATAATTATTGAGACTGACTAAATAATGAATTATTATTTTGTAATCTGCATATTGTAAAATAAGTATGTATACTATTTGAATAATTAATAATTATACAGGTCTGTGAAATTATTTTCTTTTTTTTACATTTTCCTAAGACTGTTAATATTTGTTATTACGGGCATAATATTATTGTGCTTAAAGTAATTTAAAACAGCTTTTATATAATATAAATCACGTCAAACTTACCAGATATAGATGGTATTGTGTTCGAACATTAAATACAAATAAGTGCAACAGAAAAAATATTTAACAATATAATTCTAATTATTCTTCGAAGTTTTATTTAGCGTATAATTTAAAAACATCCAAATATGTAGTCTGCCATACCTATCCCATGCCATATATATTGTAGTAGGGGAGCCCACGATGCTAAATGGGGATTTACTCGAGCGTCGTAGAGACCTATTGGGATGCAAAGCTTAGATGATAAGAAGAAAAAAATGTTATATGATATATACCTTTACATCGGTGGGGGAAGCAGTTATAGATTTTTAAATATGTAAAAAAAAACTGTTGCATAGACATCCTCGAGCGCGTCAGATATTGATAGCATCAATGCCCTACGTATTTTTAATAATGTACGTATGTTAATCTGATCGTTTGCATGATGCGGGTGGTTGTATTTAAGGGTTGAAAATGAAAAAAAAAAGTTAATCGAGCGCGTCAGATTTTCTAAGGGAGTGTTAAGTGCACCAAAAAAAAGCTCTCATTCACTAATCTGACGATTTCGATGGGACGCAAACTCGCGGCCATTTTCATAATGTGCAAAAAAAATCGCCATTTTGAAATACTCAAGCGCGTCAGATTAAGATATATATGGTTCATCTTTGTGTTCTAAATGTACTGTCTCATAATCTGACGATTATCTAGAGAGATTCACCTGATCTGACAAAAAAATTAGAAAAACGGTTCACCTTAAAGGCCATACCTGCAACTTCCCGCTAATTCCATTCCTGGGCGCTTAAAATTGTACTTATGACATTTTTGAGCTCAAAATATAATTTATGTAATATTTTGAGCTCGCTGAGTTCAAAGAAATAATATTTCTATGCATTTGAGCTCTCCCAGCTCGAAAGTCTGATAGAAATTTCATAGAACACTATTTTTGGAATTTTCAAACCGCAATAACTTTTGAATAGATCAAGCAATTTTCACGCGGTTGACGCCATTCGACGCAGTTTTATCATCCTCATAAGTTATTTTAAGGTTTTAATTGATCGAATCAAAAATTTCGGAGTAATCCCGAAAAAACACTTTTTTCGGTTTTCTTTCGTTCACGATATCTCTCGAACGAATCAACCGATTTTGACCGAATTAGCGACGATCGGCGTGGTTTTTCTGGCTTAAGGGCGGATTAGTTTTTGAAGTTAATTGATAAAGCCGGTTAAAAGTTATTCCAAAAAAACCACTTTCAAAAAAAAATTTCTTATTTTTTTTGAGATTTTTCAAAATTTCTCAAAATCTATCGATCCGAATCGGTTCAAATTCACAGGAAATCTAATTTTGAGGGAAATTTTTAGAACGCCGTTTAGTAGATTCCGATCGGTTTAGTCGTTGAAAAGATATAAGCGAGTCACACATACACACACACATACATTGTTTTCTCTGGGTAATTGATTTTTAAACGAAAAGTATATTATTCGTAAGTAGACTATTTTGACACATGATTTGAAGGAATTTAAATGGATACAATTGAAGATCCAGAGATATTTCATTAATTCGCGAATTATTCGAAAACTTTCGAATTATTCGAAATTTTTCGAATTATTCGAAATTTTTCGAATTATTCGATTCGAATTTCGAATCGAATATTGATATTCGATTCGATTCGATTCGAACGATATTAGCACACCCCTAGTCTTTATGATCAGCTGTGATGGCGTCATGGCGGCAGAAACCAGAGTGGGGACGGAGTGAGAGAGTAATAGATAGAGAAAGAGTGAGAGAGGAATAAAAACGCGGAGAAGGAAATGTAGGCATCACGCAGCTGCACGCATTTAGCTTTATCGACGAATTTTTGTTATTTCGGCTTGCGGAAATCGTCAGATTATATATTTTTCATTATTTTTGAATTATTTCCTTCAAAATAAAAAAAATTTAGCTACGCTCGAGAATGTCGAGATGACGTTTTTTTTTACAACTTTGTTGCCCTCCCCTTTTTTTACGTCACTCTCAAATTGTCAGATTAGTGGAATATACACTTTTTAGGATGTAATTAACTCACCCTACCTTAATCTGACGCGCTCGAGAATTTCTGATGGTCAATTTTTTTTTACTAATCTGATCCTGTATCCTTCACGGGGGCCTTATATATGGGCCTCATGTTTTGTGGAGGTACTTAACCGGGTACAAGGTATCCCCCTGTATATTAATCTGCCGCGCTTTAGTAAATCCCGAAATCCCCGCTTGGGCTCCCCTACTATTGCCATATGCTACATGCCATATATCTTGAGTATTGAATTTGGTGCCTTTTCAAAACAAGACAACGAGGATAATTTACTATTTTGCTGTGTAATTAGTGCTTTAAAACTTATATAATAGCACATCAAAATACTAAATTATCCTCTTTTTTGAAATAATCTACAAATTCTTGGTTTTCTGCTTCGATAAGCATTTAAATATGTTATTAAGAGAAAAAAAATGTGATGTGATATCTTACAACAAAGCTTATCGGGGGGCACGGCAGTGCCCCCGCCAAGTCGAACAAAAAAGGGCACGGCAGTATCATCCTTTTCTCGAAGCGTGAATCGCGATTCAGGGCATTTTCCTCCCCCCTATACCTTCGTTATGGATGAAGCTAGAAGCCTGAATTTTCAGTGACTAAGAGAACATAATATAACTAGGTATATTTCCAAATTACATTCAATTTGAACCTGTAGTTTAAGAACTGTTGCAGATCAAAATTCGTTAATATCGCTAGTTAACTATGTACAAGATCCGAAGTTCCCTTAAGCATAAAATTTAATCTGATGAGTGGATGGGCAAAGAAAGGTCTTACTCTGATATATGATATTAATGTAGCTCGTCTATAGCTACCTAATTGGACTAACCGTGATACTAATGTGATACTTACGCAATTTTACTTCTGTCTCCACTTTGCGAATGATGAAAGGCACAGGAGGGAATAGCCTTAACGATTCTTTTACTACCCTCTCTAAATATTTCATGTCTAACAAATCTTGTTTAGTGACAGGTCGGTTAGAGACTCCAAATATTTCGTATAACCTGAAATTTTTTTTTGTTCAAAATAATATTAGATGTTAAAAAATGAAATATTATTTTGTTAACTACATATATTCAAACTGACTTTAAAGCATATTATTTTGTTGCTAGTAAAATAGATTTAGTTAATCCTGTTCTGAACCTACATAGTACTATACGATTTAGTTTTCATGTAGCACGTTATTACAAATTTTCATTTTAACCGTATAAACAGCAAGTTCTTATATGATATTCTAACATATTATACTTTTGCAATATTACAATATCTATTTCTATACATATAATAAAATTGTCACTAAGCCGAATCTGTGCATTAAATATTTTTTGGAAATTCTTATTGAAATAAACATTATTATCGATACAGAGGCCAAATCTATAGTTTTTAGAATTTTTGTCTGGCTGTCTGTCTGTGACCGCATCACAAAAAAATCACTGGAGGGATTTTGAAGAAATTTGGTATGGTAATAGCTGGTTATCCGGGTCAACTAATATACTAATACGAGTATACTAATATATAGAAACTAAGATTTTGGTTTTGGCCATATGAACGCGGGCGGAGCCGCGGGCAATGCTAGTAAATAATAAATACAATCAAATATTAACTTGTATTGACCGACTACTTACTCTTCATAGACTTTATCTTGTATTTTTGGATATTTGGCTAACAACATCAGAGTATAACCAGTGGCTACTGCAGATGTATCCGTGCCTGCTATAGCCAAAGTAAGAATTTCTTCTCGTAGTTCCACATTATTGTAGCCTTTCTCACCACCAGATGAAGATATTAATAGGTCAAGAAAAGTTTTATTTTGATATTCGCCAAGATCTATGATAAAAAAAAAACAGTTTTGATTTAACATTAGAGTAAATAAAAATGCTTAATACATACTGATACTCTTAGGTCTCACTTATGGGCCTACACCGTTTTTATAACGATACATTGCTAATCACTTAACATACCATAAGGATCTAATTAGTGTATTTTTTTTTAAATTGACCTAAAATCACAGTTTTAAAAATTGTCTGTGTGTTTCTTTGTCCAGTCAAACAATATTCATCGAATATGTCTGGAGAGATTTCAATGAGCCTCGATTATTAGATATCTACTGTGCATGAATGAGGTCTCAATTAATACTATAGTCAAGTTTAATTTAAATCGAAATATAATGTAGAATGAATTTGTTCTACACGAAACTTAATCACATTCAGTGGTTGTGGACTATAGAGGTACCAATATACGGACCTGACCAGAGACAGATATATCTACGCATAAAATAATAGTTATTTCATTGCTAAAATAGTATTATTTGTGCAGATAGCATCAAAACAAAACACTTAAATTCAATACGCACTATAATGATTGTCAGCTTCAGATTGGAGTTTTTTATATTGACTTATTTCAGCACGCTTCTTTACGATGACCTAAAACAGTACAAGATATTATGTTTAATATAACAGGTGGCTATTGTTCTAATTGCTTCATTTCCTCTTCTGATGATACGCTAAAAAGTACTTACTTCGTCTGTAAAATCGTGCAGAACTTTGATAGACTTTTGATGCAACTTGTACTGCGGAAAAAGTTTAAACAACCAATCTGGTTGCAACCACAAATGAAAAATTCTTTCACACACGAGGTCAAGGATTATATTCATTGACGTCAGAAAAGAAGAATTTGAATCATCTTGGGAGTTAATTTTCACACCTAACGCGGTTTCTGAAAATTAGTTATTTTTTTAATAACCTATATTTTATTTACTCTCTTCTCTTAATGCAATTAGTTTTTTACTTAATACGACAAATTTTTAAACAATAAAAACTTAAAAAAATCAAATAAAAATTAACTTTCAGGCACAAAAAAGTGAAAAATAACTATACGGGGGTTTTCATTTAGAATAGATTACCTACTCAAATATTTTCGAAGTCGGTGCCAGCCGATGCAAAGCAAAGCAACTCTATTTCGATACATATAAATAAAATCTTAAAAAAAAATACCGACTTGCAGCCACTAAAATGTAAAAATAACTAAGTGGGGGTTTTCATTTAGAATAGATACCTAATCAGATATTTCCGAATACGAGCCGATGCAAAGCAAATCTAATATATGTCGAAACTTAAAATACATATTTACCTATTAGATATTCATATCTTAAAATATTCGGCTGGCACCGATTTTGAAGACGTTTTTTTTTTTAAGTTTTTAATTGTCTATTTTTAGTGCAGACGCAATATGCAATTAATTTGTAAAAATAAAGTTTTTAAGGCATATTTGATTAAGCTATATATTTAAAATAATTTATTGTTGGTTTTTTAAAAACCGACCGATTTTGATAAAAAAAATAAAACCACTGGCTGCGATTTAGGATTGGGGACTCTGCCCCTAGCGGAGTGGGTGGTATTTCTGGATAAGGGACGTGATAGGAAGTCGAAATGTTAAATAAAAATTGTCCGCGAACATATGAGTAAAAATTTATTGAGACTTAAAGTTACAACATTTCCATACATTATTTTGACATTACTACCATTTAGACACTTGGAGTCAAAACGTCACTTTCAATTGTCAAAATAATCTCCAGATGATTGTCTTTATTTGTACTTTGCGTGAAATTCGAATTTTCTAGTTTTCTAGTCATTTATGGCACTCGCCGGCCGCTACCGCGGCACGCTCGCTTCGCTCGCTCGGCTCGTGCGTTGTGGCAACTGTTCTAACCTAACCTAACCAAGATATGAGGAATAATAAATAAATAATCTTAAATGTTCTAACCTAACCTAACCCAGATATGAGGAATAATAAATAAATAATCTTAAATGTTCTAACCTAACCTAACCCAGATATGAGGAATAATAAATAAATAATCTTAAATGTTCTAACCTAACCTAACCAAGATATGACGAATAATCAAATATAATCTGTTGTCATTTAAGCGGTAATATAAAACAAAGTGTCAGTTTTGCTTTTGTCAAAATGTAAGATCGTTTTGTTTGTGTTGTGAAATTATTAAAATATTAAATACAATAAAGCATTAATTGTTGTGAAAATGTGTAATGTACATAAAAAAGGATGCGTACTATTCGTTAAAGGTATGTTTATCTGTTGTAATCACTTATTTAGGTAAAGAAATGTATGGAAATGTGTTAGATATGTTATAACTTGTAAGTCTCAATAACTTTTTACTCGTACGTTTCCTCCAAATATTTTTAATATATTTTGACTCTCTGTCACCTCCCCTATCTAAAAATACCACCCACTCCGAATGGTGGTAAAGAAATATATGAAAATGTATGGAAATGTTGTAACTTTAAGTCTCAATAACTTTTTACTCATACGTTCGCGGACAATTTTTATTTAACATTTCGACTCCCTATCACGTCCCTTATCCAGAAATACCACCCACTCCGCTAGGGGCAAAGTCCCCAATCCTGAATTTGTGCCAAACCACTTAGCAAGTATACCTTTTGAAACAAAAAATAATTTTCCAAATCGGTTCAGGCGTCTTCGAGTAATCGGTGAACATACATAAAAAAGATTTCAACAAATTGAGAACCTCCTACTTCTTTCGAAGTCGGTTAGAAAGAATTTTAAAGAAAAATAAATTATCTTCACAAAGGTAGGTGTTATTTTTTAGTAAATACGTAATGTATTAGCCATATAATGCTCAAATATTATTTTTTATGACTGAGACGTAACAATATTTTTTGGTATCTAACAAAATTTGGTCACTGTTTCCACCGGTTGATTAACTTTATGAAAACAGTTATTATAGTTAGGTACCCTCAATTAATCAAACAAGGACATGATTGTTAGCCAGATATTTAATTTATAAAGGAAACGCGATAGATCTCTACTCTACTAAAACCATGATGCTCAAGTAATATCATATATCTCACTACTGATAGACAGGCCAGAGCCTAAAATGGTTTTGTTATATATCTAGAGGTCAAACAACAGAGGTACAATGACGGCGAGAGACAACAGAGGGCACGTGAGTGAAATACAGACAACTTCCTAACTCCAGGCTGTTACTGGGACTTTTTTAAAAGAAAGACTTAATATCTAATCTTGGCGAGACCCGGGACCCGAACCTGAAACTTTCGAATGTGTAGCCGTACTTACTAGCCACAACACTACGAAGGCAGCTACTCATTTTGAAAGAATCAAAATTCATGACCTTAAATATTTAATTATTTAAGCAAAGGAAATGATGATGAAGGATGGGAAATACCATCGAGCTCACCTGATTAGGTGAGGTAAGTGGTTACTTAGCCTAATAATTAGCTTTATAGTGATGAGAAGTAATACATCTACTATTATTATTCGTCCCACCGAAGTATGAGAGTGACAGGAATAGAGAGTGCACGTTGTGTCTGTGCGTACACTTGTGCACTATAATATCTCCTGCGCAGTTGGCTAGTCTCAATAAGATTGACCGCCGTGGCCGGAATCGGTCGGGAGAACATCACTATTATTAACGCTCCAAATATAGTTAATATTATATACTGTTTATATTATGTACTTACCACCTACTGAATCCAACGTGTAAGCAGACATATACGGCCAAATACTAAACTTTCCTTTACCTTGATGGCTAACTAACTTTTTCACCAATTTCTGACTGTTCTCAGAAAATACTGTGACAAATTGGTCTATATTTTTTGGAGTAAACACGGGTATTAAAATTTTACGGCGTCGCCTCCATATGGGAACTATAAAAAATTAAATTGATTTACCTGAGTCATAGAATGAATGAAAGGAATGAAAATCATGAAGCAAATATAACTGCTAATTAATTATGTATATTATCTATACTCGAAAAAATAATTACCTGGTGCAAATATTCCGCCATTGCCAAGAACCTTTTTAAGAAACCTATGTAAATCATCTTTTTCTAAGCATGTTTTTAATATCACTTCCATGTCCATGGGATCTGTCACCACTAAAAATAAGTAAGGAATGTAGATTTTTGCTTAAATAATTTTATATTGCTCACATTATATACTTTATATTAAAGTGAGAATTCAATCCGAACAGGTAACACGGTGCGCGGCGGTTGGGAAGCAAAAACTAAAAAAAACCGACTTCCAGGCACTAAAATGTAAAAAATAACTAAACGGTGGTTTTCATTTAGAATAGATACCTAATCAGATATTTTTGAAGTCGGTGCCAGCCAATGCAAAGCAAATCTAATATATTTCGATACGTAAAATACATATTTACCTATTAGTTATTCATATCTTAAAATATTGTATAAACCATAAATTTGAACTTTAAAACTATATAACAAATCAAATATTGAAGCCCATCCAGAGGACCTCTTAGAATTGGAATTTTAAGCTCCACTTTTAATAGGGGCTTTATTGGGATATTTTCTGATATATTTTGGGGGGAGAGCGAAGAAAAAAAAATATCGTCATTTTGTGACACTTTTTAGAAAATGTCTTAACAAAGCTCCTGTTAAAAGCGGAACTCAAAATTCCAATTCTAAGAGGTTCTCCATCGAACTTTAAGTTTTCCCACACAAATTGTATGGAAAATATGATTTTTAACAATTTTTTGTCCTGCAAACTAAGACGAAAATATTTTTCAAAAAAATGAATGAATGGACCGTTTTTACTATTAAATTTACTACAAAAAGTTACATTGAGTCGAATTTCTATCTTCAATATTTTATTTGTTGTATAGCTTTAAATTTCAAATTTATGGTTTTTTGCGTTTTTTAGCTAAACTGTAAGAGTTACAGAAAAATGTTAAATGGCAAATTTGTAGTACGTTTAAAATCCTATAAAAAAGTCCCTGTCAACTTTTTCATATCATCAATAACAACAAAGTTACAGGCTCACGAATTTATTTTTTTAAATTTTTGCTTTATATATATATATATATATATATATATAATATATATATATATATATATATATATATATATAAGCGAAGCCGCGAGTTCTGCTAGTAATTTAAATTTAAGAACTTACAAAAGTAAAGTATATGATTTAGCCATCCTTTGAGCAAACCACCATGTTGTATCGAATCGTAACAAAATTCTTGTAAGTTGTACATGATATCTGGAAGTAGCATAAAGCATTTATTAGTTACGAGTGTTAGTAAAAAAAAGAAAAGTAATATTCACATAATACTGTTTTAGTTAAGTTTAAATATTTATAATCATAATATTGATTTGATAGAAAATTGTAAATTCTATCTAGTTATTATTTTTACATCTTGTAGTCTGAGTTTTATAATGTAGTACAAAATATTCAGCCCTGTAGAGCCACTTGGTAAAATCTTTAACTATTAATATTCATTTTATTATCCTTTTCTTCGCCTATTACACTAATACTACGAATATATAATATCTTAACCTCATTAAAAAAAATGCAAATTCCTCATATTCATTGTTAAATATCATCTTATTTTAATACTAACAATTTATAAGTCAATAATATTAAATCGGTATTAATATTTTGTTTTGATCGTAGGGTATCGTCGTAGCAAAGTACACCTACTTACCCTACTACCTTCATATCTAACTCTATCAGTCTGTCGGTTTATATTCAGCCCTTAAGTACGGGCCTCCCTTCAATTCGAGGGGGTTCAGGCCACAGTCCACCATGCGGGACCTGTTCGATAGACATGCAGGTTTTTTGTCGTTTTCCTTCACCGGGTAAAACCAAATACAGACACAGGTCATTCATAGCCTATTTTAACAAAGTTTTAGTAACTGTTTATTTAAATTACCGAATAATTATTATTTTAGTACCTGGCGTATTTTAATACTTTTCTTCAAATGAAGCAACTTTATTACTTTTTAAAAAAATGGCCCCATTTTAAAAAAAAAATAGAAAAAAAAATCACTAGTATTTTTTTTAAGAACTCTTAAAAATAAACATGAAAATTAAATTACCGAGGTTGTGAAAGTTCTTTTTTTTGGACTTCCAAAATATTTTGACAATAACTTTTATAATGGTAAGTAGCTATTAGCCTATGTTAGAAAAAAAACTACGAGTACTATCATATAGTCGATACTTCAGCTGTAATTGCGAAAATTAGTTTTAAATCTGATATTCACTATTTATTTTCTTAAATCAAAATAACTTTGGAACCACTACAGTCACTAAACATAAATAGACTAAATCTATAGGTATTCAGATCCTCGGCCCGCAGCCAACTTGATCCACAGTCATGACTCATGTTACACACTAAATCCAAACTGTATAGAAGATATTCATCCATGAAAAATGTCTGTATCATAAAATTTGTAGAAACGTAGAATAGTATAAAAATAGTACCTGATTTCTTTTTTTTAAAGCAATAACTTTAAAAAAGAAAGTAATATCTTGATTTTAATTAGTATTTTATTTAGTATTTTAATTTTATGTGTGACATTCGTGAACCAGTTTTTTGGGCTAACGCATTTATATCAGTATGTAATCTGCAAGTTTACTGACGACGCGAAGATGGCTTAATCGATCTGCCTAGGTTAAACTAGATTATATCAACGTGTATTAAGTTAGTAAAAAAATTAAACATTTTTTCTAGAAACTGCTAAATAAGATGTTACTCATCTTCTAAGGTTTCAAGAGCTGCTAGTGCAAGCGTCGCAAGGAGTTACCATAAAGCATAATTTTCTTTAATATAGCATAGATCATAATTTATAGAGTTTACAAAAAAAAAACAAAATAAGTAATTTAATAAGTAAGTTTTAACCTTTTTCTAAATAATCTACTTACTTGAAACTTTACTAATGTGTGTATTTTAATGACAATACTGAGTACAATTATTTGGTATCATCCAAAACATTCAACATTAATCCAATTACAAAACACTTGTCACAATATCGATTTTAAATACATTATATCCAAATTAATTGTTACCTTAATCTTAATTTAAATCGATAACAGTGATAAAAGTAAAGCTTGTTAGGTAAAAACTTACAAAAAAAACGAAATATGTAGGAAGTTTATGAGAATAGCAGTTGATTTGTAATTCATTATGATTGTGTTTTTTTTTAAATTAATGATTATATGTTTATTTATTTTTTATTTTCCTTCTATAAATTTATATATTTTTAACGATAATTCTTATTTAGAGTGGTAGTTATTTAGTGAAGCAGTAATAACAGTATAGGTTACTTTTATCCCGGAAAAATGTAACATTCCTGTAGGATAGATTTGTTTCTGTTTTTCGCGCGCAAAGCAAAGCGAGGGTGAGCCGCTAGTAAATGAATAAATATGAATTTAATGAGCCCAATAAAAATAAAATGTATAAACATACAAAAATCATTAACATTATTTTTATTAGAGAAAAATGTGTTACGTTTATTAGAAAGTAGCTCCTCATCCTCGTTTCTCTCGGGTTCGTCCCTTGTGAAAAACAAAAACAAATCTATCCCACGGAAACCGTATATTTTTCCGGAATAAAAGGTAACCTGTGTACTATTCTAAACTATAATCTGCCACTATGCCAAATTTTATCCAGATCCGTTCAGCTGTTCTGGCGTGATTGAGTAATAAACATCCATCCAAACTTTCGCATTTATAATTTAATCGATTAAATTATAATGTTATATTTTATATCCTTAATATAATCAATTAATCCATAATATCTAAAAAAATATTTTCTACTTTTGATTTGATATAAATAGGTATAAAAAAAATCTAGAACCTCATCTACAAAACTTACGTACATCGTATTTGGACAATTTTAAACTTGTGTAAACTAGACTACACGCATGAAAAATTGCCGGATCACTTCAATTTAAACATAATATCATTAAAATATTTATAAAACTAAATGAAATAAGTTGTGAAAATTTTCACCAACGTTTAGTTGATATTATAGAAGATATTAGAACTAAATGAAAAAAAAAATACTTTCCCTCAGCACCTCCTATCAACTTATGCGCCAGCCCTATAACAGGAAGCTCATTTTTCAGCCCTGGTATAGCTGACGCTAGACTGTACATTCTTCTCCTTCGAAATCTATACAGACATGTCCACAGCACAAGTACCACTAGTAATAACCACAAAATCATTTTTAATTTTTTTTATGTTCTAAAATAAAGTAACAGACGAGCGAGCATACAATTTTATAGTATAATATACAATAAAAATAATAATATAATAATAATAAAATTTTAGGTGTGCTATACGCGTATCACTGATATAAAACTCAGCATCGTTTTGTATGCGCGTCTGAACGATTCCCTCGACTGCCACGATTTGCGCAAAACTCTCACGCTTTAATAAGTCTAGGGTCTTTAAGTTCATGGCGTATACCACACAGCCTTCAAACCACTACTGTCCTCAAGTTACTGTATTACCTCAATGCAACTAAGACAAGACTGTAGTTAGGTACATTTCTGTTTTTTTATGTACTAGTGATCCCATGACTTTCTTAGTTTATACTCAAGTGCTACTTTTATTGATACAATTTTGAGCTTATTTAACAACAATCAACGCTTAGTACAGAACAAAATTCTATTAATAATTTAATTACATCTTCAAACGCCTGAAGAAATTATACATGAATATGTAGAGAAAGGACAATGCAACCTTTATTAAGGACCGGTAGCGTCATTTTTTTTCTTTAGCCAGTAATGAAACTTGAATCATAATTAAAAGACTGTATAAGAAGTCTTTTAAAAAAATTTATCTATACATATAATAAAATTCTTACTAAGCCGAATCTGCACTTTAAATATTTTTTGGAAAATCTTATAAAAATAGGCATTACTTTCGATACAGAGGTCGAATCAATAGTTTTTAGAATTTTTGTCTGTCTCTCTGTTACTGCATCACGGAAAACCACTGCAGAGATTTTGATGATATTTTGTATGGTGAAAGCTGGTTATCCGGGTCAACATACAGGATACTTTTTACCGCGGAAAATGTCTCAGTTCTGACCAAATCTCATTTCTGACCAATCCTAAAAGATACTTTTATTCATATACGAGTGTTACTGCTATATTTGGGTGGGGGCTCATGTAGTTCTCTTTTTATGTTTTCTTTAATATCAAAATACAAGTCTTTTTGGAGTGAATGACACAAAATTGTCGACTATCACCCATTGCGATGAAAACTAATTAGGTACGTATCACTTAAAACTTACCATTATACAGATAACACTATAGTAATAAGGGCCCTTTTTAACCTGTTGTGTTCAGCACATAAGGATCACGGGACTGGACCCTGCAGATAAGAGTATATAACCAAAATTCAAAAATTATTTAACAAATATTGTTATATATCTTTATAATCACAATAAATGAATAGATAATTAATTGTGTATTATGATTAATGTAATATGATTTGAAAAAGTAACTCTTAGCTTTCACAGGTGAGACATAAAATTCTATGATTATTGTGAAGGTACCCTTTTAGTTTTCATATAAAATCGTCAATCAGTTGTTCAAAGTCTATGTTTTTCAGCACATCACATCCTATGGACATTAGCGACAAACTGGTTAATTTTGATTCATTTTTTATTCTTTTTAATTTAAAAGAAGGGCTTCAGTTAATTACCATCATGATGAGGAAGATTAAATTAAAAAGATTAGAAAGATGGGATGTAATAATCATAATAATTATCATAAAAATCATTGGTATGGGCACTGAACCAACATTTAAAATTTCAACTCTGTAGGATAAGAAGAAGTACCTACCTAGTTCTATTTTAGCTTGCAGGATTTGACCCATACAAACATATATTGGTATGCTAAGCATTACAACTAAACACTAGCATTTTACCCTCGCTTCGCTCGGGTGCGTCCCTAGGTAAGTTTTAATTATTTTGAGTGGAACCTTCTTCTTCTAAAATAAAAGTAGTAATAAAGTAAGTAGTAATTTTACATTGACAGCGCAATAACAAAATTTTAATAAATATTTTCTTTAGAGTCCGTTATTGATTGATTATATTTAATTCCTTTTTTCTATTTAGTATCTTAGTTTTAGCAAAAATGGTAAAAAGGCTTACATATTTATTAATAATTTCAATATTTTAATAATACTAAAATCAATAGACATTTTGTTTTGGTTCAATATTAAATCCAAGAGTTCCAAGGTACCATCGGATTTCACTATTAACTTATAATTATAATTCAATTAAAAAAAAACATGCCATTTGTTTGACTAAATGTTCCTTATAAGAGGTCGTCAAAACGAAACTACTGACTACGAATTATTACGAAATTTTCAAATAATGTTAGGTATCCTGGGTTATAACCAGGGCTCGGAACCGGTTAAAAAAACGTTTTATTTCGGTAATGTAATGGTTAATTCATCGCTCGTTCTTCAACCGGTTAATATAATCGATCGAACGGTTTAGTAAGCCGAAATAATAATAGTTAACGGTTATTCTTAGAGAAATGTTGGATTTCGGTTTTTATACAAAAATAAACTGGTTAATTCATTCATAAGACGCGCCGACTGTAAGAACGCAAAAACTCATTTTAATCGGTTAATTTTGTTCAGGGAACCTAAATTCATCAGAAACCGGTCTCGCGGATTTAACCGGTTAAAGAACGTAACCGAAACGTTAAACCGAAAAGCCTGAAAAACTGAAAGTTCGTGGTCAATGGCCAAAACCGGTTTAAACATTGAACGGGCTTCCAACTCCTAGCTATATATAACTAATGTTTTTGAACTGCGCTCTTTTGTACAAAAACAGGTAAATGTATAAAATTATAGCAGGTTCCTATATAATATTATTTAATGATTTATTAGTTTTATAACATTTATTCATTGGACCGTTTATCCGTAACAAACTGTAGTAGAATAACCAAAAAGGTAGTCACAGAACGTGCACCCTGAAACAAAAGAGTACATAAATATTTATAGATGTTATTATCCTCTTATATATATGTATATTAATATTAATAGAAATGAATGTTGGTAAGCGCATATTAACTCAAGAATGGCTGGACCGATTCGGCAAAAAAAATTTTTCGTATGTTCCTTAAGGTCCACGGAAGGCTTTAATAAAGAAAAAAAATGAAAAATTTACGAAAAAAAAATAAAATTTATATGGCTAACGCTGGCTAATAACTATTTAAATCTATTTAAAACATGCCTAGCGACGAACCCGAGCGAAGCGAGGGTGAGCCGCTAGTGTTCAATAAAAATCTTTAAATCTTTAGATTATAGTCTGGAATAACAACGACAACGAACCCAAGCTAAGCGAGCGTGAGCCGCTAGTATAAAATAAATTGTATTGAAATTCAACATTACAAGCAAAAACAATTTAAACAAGACAGCAAACAAGTTGAATATAGATATTAACCGTTTTTCTTATTATTAAATGTTGAATGAAAGTGTTATTTAAAATTAAAAAAAGATGTTTGACAAAATTTGGATTATCGAAAGAAAAGGTTATTCTTTATTTTGAAAAAAATAATTAGATATTATGATTCAATTCCTAGATATTCATAAATTAAATTTTACTTATTTATTTTAAACTATAAGTTGTCACTTTTTATATTTACTGTATCTATATACCTACAAGTTCATTTCATTCGATTTAAAAAAATCTCGTTTTATATAATTTGAGAATGAAGCTTGTGTAAATGTTACTGTAATCATTAAATACATAAAAGTAGGCTTTCGCTACAAAAGGTCAAGGAGAGTTCCTTTTTGGTAGAATGTACGTAAGTAAGTAATGTAAATTTAGCGTCCTAAATAATAATTAATCCAAGTTTGTGACCTTTCTAAAATTGCTCTAAATTTTTTCTAATATTTATTGTTAACTTTTGTGACAAAGAAGTTTGTGTTTCGAGTAGCTCATAAAAAATACTTACTTCTAATAACATAGTATAATCAAGATTGAAAAGACCGTGAGCTGTAAATACCGGCGTCTGATGCAACATTTGCAAAGATAAGTGAAGTGCCTAAAATGATATTAATTGAGATTATTCAGAAAATAGTACTTAAATTAGCTGGTAATTTTATTTAAAACAAGCACTGTCATAGTAAGATACTTGCTTAGTGCCGGTTTTACAATAAAGCAATTAAAGCAAAATAATATATAAAACCTTGTTACTAGTCAAACAAAAAATGCTGCTGTTTCTTGGCCTGTTTAATGTATGATTTTAATTTAAACAAAATAATTATGTGTTTTAGTCTGACCATTTTAGGGTTCCGTATTTCAATACAAATCAAGTTAATATAAATCGATTAGTACAGCGCTACCTCTTGCTGACTAAAGGGTCTTAATATGCGGACAGACGTACCGAGTTCCAGTATAAAAAGTATCTAAGATGTTGACTGGGGATATTAGGTACCACCATGCAAATTTTCATTTAAATCGGTCCAATAGATTCGAAGATTAGCCCGTACAAACAGACAAACAGACATACAAACATATAGACAGAGACAAAAATTGGGAAAAATCTGGATTTGTTCTAATTCTCTTCTTACAGCCCCCTGACTCGGTTTTTAGCATTTTTTTCTATGTACAGACATTCGACCTCTACAGTTTTATTATTATTATTATTTTTTATAATATTAGCGAGCAAACGAGCAGGCGGGTCCCCTGATGTTAAGAGATTACCGTCGCCCATGAACGTTTGTAGCACCAGAGGCACCACCAATGCGTTGCCGGCTTTTCTGGACTTTATTGATCCGCCCCTTGAATAACCCCATGTTGTAATCAAGCGGGAACACAGTCGATGGGAGTTGGTTCCACAGTTTGTTAGTGCGTAGAAAAAATGATCTGGCACAACGGACAGTCGAAGTGCTCCAGGTACCCAGGTGGTGAGGGTGAAATTGCTATCGGTGGCGTGCGGTGCGGTTGTAGAAGAGAGAGGGTGGGATAAGGTAAATAGCTCTTCTTCAATTACAGTATAGATTAATTGAAGAAGGGCCATTATATGAAGCAGAGAAAAGATCTCCCTGGATCAAACTCTCAAATCTCGCCACAAAGCTACAAAAATGTTAAAATCAGTAAAATAAATTAATAAAGTATAATTTATTACTTCATTTATAACTTGAGGATCTGAGTTACTGTTAATAATTTCGTGAATTATCTGAGGTGTGAGTTTAGCCTGCAAAAAACATATTCTTAATGTACGCATTTAATAAAACTCTTCTTAGGTGCTAAATTTTCTTCTTCTTCTCCCTGCCCATTTCCCAATCACTTGGGGTCGGCACAGTACATCTTCTCTACTGCTGATAGGATATGGCAAAAGTTTTACGACCGGCCGCCTGCCTGACGTCAATCCTTCTTAGGTGTTAGAATACCTATATAATATAGAAAAATCATCTCTAATATCGGAAATCGTTCATTTTTTAAACTACTCGAGTAAACATGTACAATCGTTACTGGATCCTATCATCCTAACCTTTGTACGTACCCTTAAACTGATGTACCAAACGACAGGCAGATCACGGATTCCGTTAGCCAGTATGGTATTGAGATTCACATAATGTAAAAAAAATATATAGGTACAATGACGCCTTAATATTTAGATTATGAAAGGGAGAGGTAACCCTCCATAAGTTAGATATCGTAGATACCTACACAGCTCACGTCTTCATCTTCTTCTCCCTGCCCATTTCCCATATTACTTGGGATCGGCGCAGTAAGTCTTTCTCTTTCACTCTCTCCTATTACTCGTCAGCTCATTATGCACCCTTTTATCTTTCATGTCCTGTCTCACACAATCAATTCATCTCTTCTTTGGTCTTTTTTTACTACCTCTCCATCCATCTATATTCATTTTCATCACTCTACTCGTCACATGCCTTTCATGCCTCCTCTTCACATTTCCGTACTAACTTAGACAATTTCCTTTCAACTTCTCCGTCACTGGTGCTACTTATAAGCTTCCTCTTATGTACTCATTCCTTATTTTATCCATACATACCTACATAGCAGGTATATATACGTACCTCTTTGACAGCAACCTCACTAAAATAGATACAAAAATATTCAAAGCTAAGGGAAAAACCAATTTGCCAAAACACATATATTAGAAAATTGACATATTTTTCAAGATCATGAAATAGTCCAGACGCGGTTGCCTCCATAAAATAATATAGATATAAAATTATGAGTAGAAGTGTCATCGACATAGTGAAGAGCAGCACCGATCCAAATTTAGTATTAGCAGTTTCCGTAGCTTGATATACCATACTATATATTTTTCCACAAGCCTTAAGTTTTCTGCAAGAATATTTGGCTTGAAGTGAAGAAGCTTTGTCTGTAATTCCTGGTTTATTTAATCGAACTATAAAAAAATCTGTTGTACGGACTTTTATTGTACGCAGAATTTTATTTATAATTTTGTATCTTCTTCGCAATATTATGAGATAGCTACAGTATTGTGCTATTATAATGAAAGCTATAAAGTCAGTGAAAACTATTTGAAACAGTTTTGATATCGGCATTCCTATGTCTAAATTTCGGAACGATAGCCATACACTAAGTATTCTTGTTCCACTAATGACCATTTGTGCAAGGCATATTATACTGAGTGATTTAAGTTTGGTTGAATGATCTACTTCTTCGCCCAGGTCTCGCAGAACTTTATCAATGTCTATAATATGCTGCAAATCCTCTGTACTGCCGCTTAAATCGAAAGGCACTTTCCAGGCTGCGTACACAATGAAAATTATTTGAGTCAATCTTTCAGCTTCATCTCCATAACTTTTTAATTTCGTATTATAGAGTACTCTAAGTATCGTCTGATCTTCAACATAAATGTTGTATAAAGAATAAAAATATAAAGAATACCAAAACACGAAAGAAAAAAGTCCGAATAGTGTAAAAGTGGAAACAATTACTCCTTTGTCATTCTTTTTAATGGTAAAAACTGAGGCTCCAGCTAAAATCCTTACATATCGGATTAAATATGATGACTCTACTATATTCTTTACTTGGTTCGATTTTATAAGTTTTTTTATATTTACAAAAAAGCTTGACATGGCTATTATGTGTCGCTGGCTGGATACCGTGTAGTGCTATACCAGACTGAAAAATTTGAAGTAAAATTCATAGAAAATATGTTCTCTACGGTACATTAACTAAATTACACCAACGTATTAAAAACTTATAACATATTAAGTACTCTATACTTTTGACTTCAAATAATAATAATAGATAGTAGTCATTGTATTAAAAATATATGTTCGTAATTTAAGTAATCCTTAGTATTATTTATTCACTATCGACAACCTTCGCTTATTTATTTTTTAATTTATCTGATAACAATCTGCTTATTTTGTATGACTTATAATATATAAATCCAAAACTCTATTGAGTTTCTTGTATAAAAAGCTTCTAAAAATATATAAAACCTATTAGCAAAGATTTTATATACCTTTTCTTCTCCTGTCTGAAGGAAATAGGTAAAAAGGGAATTCGGTATGCTGTTTTAATGAGACGTGCAGTACAACAAACACCACCCAGGGGATTGTCACTAAAAATTTGCTCCAGGCTACTTTTTACTAAAACTGTCTAGTCTGGAGATGTTTTGGTATGACAACCCTATATCATTAAATTTGTTACAAAATTATCTACATTTTGATACTTGGTTGGTTCGGGAAAAAGATATAGCGAGGGTAAGTCGCTAGTGTGGTTCCTACTACTTGCGTGTATGCACCTCTGTAATAAACTAATTTAGTCCACAACCACAAAAACTTATATAGAAGTCAACTCCTTTTACTATCCGACGATGACTGCTGAGAAATTAGATGCAGAACCGACAACTTATCATACGTACGGGGTATAAACACTGCCAGCTTCCTAAATCCGGGATGCTGCTGAGTATTTCATGACAGAAAAATTAATTGGGCCCTATCCGAAATTCGAACCCAGTTCCTCAAGATCTGCATCTGTATATGCTAGCAACTACATCAACGAGGCAGCCGATCCAGAAGATTATTATCTATACAATAATAATTAATAATATTAATATTAATGTGGCTTTATTTCTAACCACCAGCTCTTTTTAAAAAAAACATTTGACGAACATCTACTTTAAAATATAATCTACAATATTAATTATAATCATAAAAACTAAAGTGAAAGATTATCAAATAATTGAAATACTTCAGTAGCGTGAGGTTATTGTTATTGGCCATAATACAAATAGTGGTATTCACAATCATCTAATGAATAATTATTTTTATTTCTCTTGAAAGCTTACAATTACGTAATCTTTATGAACATCGTAAGCATTAGATACATTTTCCTGATTAACGAAAAAAGGAGACCTATTTATTATATGCAAAGGGTTTGTTTAAGAAGTGAATTTCTTATTGCATTTATTTATAAGCACAATATAATTATATATATTAAATATAATTATATATCTCTAGCTGCCAAAATAAAATAATCGCATACAATGTGCATTAGAAATACAAAATCAATAAATACACAATAAATTGTGCTCAACTTATAATCACAAACTAGCATTTAAAAGTGTTACAGCTAGATTGTACCTTCACAGTGGATAAAAAAGTGGAATTCAAGAATCACCTTTTGATAAATTTTTGTTCCAAACTGAAGCATTTGCGCAAAAAAACGAACAATCACAATATGTGTACCAGTACCTACAAGAAAAAAAGTTGAGAGCAATATTTTACTTCTCCGAAAAGCAGTAGTTGGCACCGTAAAATATTGGAAGAATGAAATCATTACTGACGCGGAGAAAATTAAAAACATCAAAAATAATATAAAAAATAGCGCCAATCATATATTTGGCAAGCATGATGATTGTGCAGATTATTTTTGTAAACGTCCCGCTCAGCCTAACTTACTTCAAGAACAAGTTGAAAGTGGAATTGAGTGGACATTCAAAAATATTTATCCTCTTTGGTTAACAACTCAAGCAGCATTTTACTGGACGTCACAAATAACTCGGCTAAGTAATTTCATTCAATAATTGCAAAATTTATCGGAGCAAAGCGCGTCAACTTTACATCTCGCGGGTCGTATCAAACACGATGTCTTGGTGCTGTCACATCCTGAAACAGCAATGCAGTAACCCATAACCTGCCGCAGAAGAAAATTTCCAATCACAGTCCAGGGCAGTTTCCCAGAAATAAACCGAAAAAGCCGGATTTTTCGGGAACTTCAAATGCAAAAAAATCGAAAAGATGCAACCCAGATGAACACTACGGCGTCTTTGCGCTGGAAGAAGATATCTCTGACTGCCTTTTTAAAAATAAAAAGAAGAATTTTAGGCATGTTTTTAAAAAACAAAGACGAAATAAAAGGATTAGAACTGACCATTAAAGGTCACAATAACAATGATTTGTGGTACTCCGAGTTTGTCTACAGTAAAATAGTTACTACTTTACACTAACTTCAAAGGAAATACGGCAACTAAATATGGAAACCAACATGAATTGAACCAAATATGGAACCAACAGAGGCCATGCAAGATTTTTCACAACTACTAATCTAAAAGTTTCGGAGTGTGGACTGTTTATTGATTCCGATGATAGTTATTTAGTTGCAAGTCCTGATGGACTTATCGGAGGGGAGATGACTCCCTAATTAAAATCAAATGTCCTATTTCTGCTTCTAATATGTCACCTCTGGAAGCCATAACTAAAAAAAGATCAAATTTTGTTTGATACGAGAAGGACAGACAAAGTGTCCAGCCAAGTTCAAGCCAAAGGAACTGGAGACGCAGCACCTTGTGTTATTTTACGCGAACTATTTATTACCACTTTTGACTTCTCAATAACTCAAAATCTATTTAACATAAACACATAAAATTTGGTTCATTTATTAAATCCTTTTAGATTAACGTCAACCCTTAATTTCATAAATGCATCTCGAACGGTTATTGAGATATTAACGTCTAAAAATTGGTATTTTTATCACTGACTGACTGACATATAGTAGTAAAACCTAACCCACTTCCAGATGACCAAGAAAGTTGAAATTTGATGTCCAGATGGGTAATTGTATGCATACAAAGGGAAAAATCCAAAGCAGTAAATTTTTAAAATTTGAAAATACATTAAATTAATTTTTATTAACCTGGCTTCCAAAACATAATAGCAATAGCAATCTTAGTAGTATCAAAAACTTTTTCTTTCCATTTTCCATTTTGAAAGATCACTTTTATGATTTATCGTTTTGTATACCTACCAGATTATTTATGAAAATGTAGACAACCGATGTGAACAATTGTATTATTTATTTATTCATTACAAGCAGAACCGGCGGCTTCGCTTACGCTAAAACTACAAAAAAATATCTCTAAAAAGGTAGTTTCGTACAAACTTTCATCCCTTATTTTACCCACTTATCGGATGAATTTAGAAAAATGCTAAGACACGTATTTATTTCATTTTATTGAAGAGTATATATACGAAATTTCAAGTAATTTTTATAATAAATATTTTTTTGGATTGTATTATTACGTTATTTCCTGTGGGAATTAAGTAATCTCCAGCGATAAAAAGTATACTATATCACTCTCCAGCCTTCCAACTATCTCCGGACAAAACAAATCACGCCAATCCGTTACTCCGTTTCGACGTGAAAGAAGGACAAACAAACATATAAACACACTTTCACATTTATAATATTAGTATGGATACAGATATACATAGATGTTTCATATAACCATCTTATTTATTTTAAAGTTAAATATCACTTGTATTGTATCTATAATGTCATAAAATTGGTATAAGCAGGTGCACAAAAAATACGAATTATAATCAAATTTTATAAAAAAAATATTCTTTACAGTTGTTTAAGAATCACTAAATCTTTATTAATCACTACAACACCCAAAGTTTTCTATAAAACCCACATTTCCATAAGATATTCTATTGTAGAATTATTTTGATTGAATATTTAATTTTGGTTGTCTTTTTTCCAAAGCAACTTGATAACCGGTAACATCTTTCATCATAATGCTGAACTTCACTTTGATATGAGGAATTGGCCCATCTTCTGGTTCTCCAACCACTTTGTTGTTCCGAAGAATCCACGCTAGCGATGTTTTGATCGACATAAGAGCAAATTGATATCCTAGAAATGGCAATAGTTGTTTATATTTTACTCACAATAATTAATAGAAAGTATTATAGAAAAAAGGAACAAACGAGCAAACGATCCATCTGATGGTAAGTGGCTATCGCTGCTCATAGACTCATAGCTCATTAAGAGGAGTTTTCTGGAACTTTGGTGCTAACTTCAGACACAAGTTGGACTCTGCTGTGAAATGCATGTTTCTTTTTAAAATATATCTAATTCGCTATATTTTATAGATAGCAGAAGTTTTGTGTTGTCTATAGCAACATTGATTATATCACTGTGTTTTTATAAATGTAAAATAAAATGGGTGAAAAAAGTATAGGAAGTGAGATACGCTATGAAATTGAGTGTGATGAGGTAGATAGAAATACTGTAGATGACCAACAAATAAATGAAGAGTTGATTTGGGCTAATGAGCAGTCTCCGACTAAATCTCCTATCTTAAGACCAGAGAAGAGATCAAGGAAAGAAAATTCAGATAAAGAAGATGAAAATGGCTTCATTACCGTGGGAAAACACCCAAAAAGATTAGCGCGGAGTAATTCACAAAGTGCAGATAAACCAGAAAATTTGTACGAAATTTCCATGACCTCCAAAGAACCACTGCCGAAACAAATTGGTTTAGCTAAGTTTATGCGTTCTTTAAATATACCTAATATAATAAAAATAAAATATAAAAATCCATATAAAGTTTCGATACAGTTAAATACAAGATTTGAAGCGGAAAAACTCTTAAACTCTGAAAAAATTAAGGAAATGGGATACCGATGTCAATCGACACAAGAAAATAACTTGTCATATGGCATAGTTAGACAGGTTGAGCTAGAAGTTAGTGAGCAAGAAATTCAAGAAGCTTTTAAGTGTGATGCTGAGTTAATCTCTGTAAAACGCCTCAAAAGACAAACAGACAAGGGTGACTGGACAGACAGCGAAACAGTGCGACTATGTTTCAATAGTGAGACCGTACCGCCATATGTTTATGGTTATGGGTGTAGATTCAAAGTAGAACCGTATATTTTTCCAGTCACACAGTGTTCAAAATGTTGGAAATTTGGCCACTACATAAGAAGCTGCCCTACAAATAAAACTGTATGCCCTAAATGTGGTGGCAATCATGTAAATTGTGAGACTCACATATACAAGTGTATTAATTGTAAGGGTCCCCATATGTCTATGGATAAATCATGTTCTGTATTTGTTAAGGAAAAAGAAATTAGATACATTATGAGTCGAAAAAATTATACGTACCGAAAAGCTTTACAACATTATTTAGAAATAGAAAGAAGCAAAAATTCGTACATAAATTCACAAACCGATGAAGTAAACCTAACGAGATCTCAACCAATTGTAACATACAGAGATGTAGTAATGCAAGTTAATGAACAGAAGTCAAGATGTCCTGATAGTTCTGAGGTGTATTCTGATAGTGAAGCAAGTGAAAAAGAAAAGTCAACAAATTCTAAAAAAACACGTAAAAGAAAAAAGAAAAAAACAACACAAAACAAACTATGGATTCTAGAAACCAAGAAACGCAGTCAGATGTCGAAGGAGAAAATAAATCTACGGAAGAATATAGTAAAAACAGAGATAGAAAGGAGTTCGCATTTTCATTTAAGAGGCTGTTGATAAAATTAAAAAGTGCAATCTTAGAAGACAGCGTGACCTGGGAAGAAAAAATCTGTGTTTGTGTAAAGATAATATTTAATGAATTGATAAAATTTGTTAGTAGTTTCTTTGAAGGTGGAAAATTTCTGAAAGATTTTTTTAAGCATTTCAGTGATGGATAGAGACTTTAAGTTAAATATACTGCAATGGAACGCGCAGAGTTTATATCCAAAAAGATTACAGTTTGAAAACTTACTTAATAGAGAAAGTATCCATATAGCTTTGGTAAGTGAAACTTGGCTTGACTCTGATTTTGAAATTAAATTTAACGAATATTATGTATATAGAAAAGATAGATATGATTCTTATGGTGGTGTTGCTATTTTGGTACATAGATCAATCAAATCACAAAAATGCCCAACAACTTTTAGTAATAATGGTATCGAAATTATTCATGTTAAACTTTATAATTGTAAATATTTACAAAATATTGTCTGCGTGTATTGTCCATCCTCTGTACAGACATCGCAAACTGATTGGAATTGTATATTTTCTGAGTTTTCAAAATCATCTTTAATTGCTGGGGATTTTAATGGGCATCATACCAATTGGTCTTATAAAAATGATACACGAGGCAATCACCTCTTAAATTCTTCAATTGAAAATGATCTTATTTCTCTAAATAATGGTAGCCCCACCAGGGTGAAATTAGTAAATGGTGTTTTAACAGAAACTTCTCCTGATATAACTTTTGTTTCAACAAATATAGCAATTAAATTTAGTTGGACTATACTTAATGAAAATTTAGGAAGCGACCATCTAGTAGTTAAATTTAGTCTGAAATATAAAACTAGTTTTAACTTTACAAACAAAAGAAACTATAAATTGGCTAATTGGGTAGGTTATAAAACATATTTAGAAAGTTTGTTTAAACATGTTAGGCATAGTAATGATGTACAGGATATATATGATGAATTTGTAAATCTTATAAACAAAGCCGCTGATGAATATATTCCAAAATATAGAATGTGCTTAAACCCTACACAAAAATTTACACCTAAACGATATTGGACCCCTGTTTTATCGAATCTCGTAGCCCAGAGACGATTAGCCCTGAAGAATCTACGGCGAAATCCTATTCCACAAAATTTAAAACTACTGGAGGATAAACTAAAAGAAGTGCAACTTAAACTTTATGAGGCTAGATCAAATGACTGGCATAATTTTTGTGACTCTATAGATGAAACTAAAACGGATACTGAAATGTGGCATAAAATGCAGTGGATAAAGGGAAGTAAGAACTATCCATCCCTTATAACTGATGTACAAGGTGAAGAACTTCTTTGTAATTTAGCTCCTGATTCCGTACCATTAAATACACCAGAATTTTATTCAAATAACTTGTATTTGGAATCTGACCTAGGTCTACATGAACTAAATTTTTGCATCAAAAAGAAAGATACGGCCCCAGGAGACGATGAAATAACATACTCTATGATTTTTAATCTTCCAACTAATGGTAAACTGACTCTTCTTAGAATTTACAACCTCATTTTTCTAACAGGTAAAGTCCCTGAACAGTGGCATAGAATTTTAGTAGTGGCAATTCCTAAGGCAGGTAATACGGATAAACTAAGACCTATATCACTTTTATCATGTTTATGTAAAATTTTTCACGTAATGCTTAGTAAGAGAATGGAATGGTTTGTAGAGAAAAATAATATTTTAGCACCTAATGTTACAGGATTTAGACGAGCTCAATCAAGTTTAGACTGTTTAATCAGATTAATTACACAAATACAAATTGGATTTTCGAAAAATATGCCAACCTTGGCATGCTTCCTTGACATTGAAAATGCATATAATAATATTTTGATACATAAAGTTTTAGAAATAATAGATAATTTAGGTATGGGAAGTAAATTCTGTATATATTTATGGAATTTCTTAAGTGAAAGACAACTAAGTATCAAAAATATTGTTAATAATAAAGAGAAAACTAGAAGGACAAACAAAGGCCTAGCCCAGGGTGACCCTCTGTCTCCACTGCTTTTTAATATTGCTACGCATAAAATTCATCAACTAATTAAAAATGTCTTCATATGTCAGTATGCTGATGATTTTGTTTTGTTTTCACATCATGGCCAAATAAGCGAAAGCAAAATTAGTATTCAGGAAGCATTAAATTTGTTTGTCACATTTCTAGATCATATAGGATTAGAGTTATCAACTAGTAAGTCTAAGCTGTGTACTTTTAGTAGGAAGCGACGTAATGATCATGTTACAGTCAGCGTTAATAATAACACAATTACTTCTACAAACCATATTAAATATTTAGGAATGTGGCTAGATCGATCTCTTTTATGGAATAAACACATAAGTGAGTTAGCTCAAAGAGCAACAAAAAGTTTAAATATGTTAAAAATGTTAACTGGACCGTCGTGGGGAGTTCACCCAAAATATTTAAGAAAACTATATATATGTCTAATAAGAAGTAAAATTGATTACGGTTGTTTTTTCTATGATAATAGTGCAAAAACACACCTAAGTAAATTAGAAATTATTCAAAATCAAGCTTTGCGGTTAATTGGAGGATTTATTAAATCTACACCTATTCATGTAATGGAGTATGAACTTTGCATTCCACCCTTACACTTAAGAAGATATTACTTGGCTGTGAAATTCTGTTTTAAATTACGAACTTGGTCAAACAATATAACAAGTAAATTATTTGATGAACTAAATTACTACATTAGTACAAAACCTTTTTGGCGTTCAAAAAAGAAACCTTTGCTGCCTTGTATATATAGTGAAATTAAACATGAGAAACTGTTTTCATCCAGCACTTTGAAAATGTTCACCATGAATACGTGGTTAACAAATATAGATATATATAAAACCATTTATACTAATTTGGAATGTATTGATAAGGCAAAAAACTTATATGAAATCAATCAACTTAAAGCTAACGTTTTACAAGAAATAAATTATAAATATAGTAATTCGATTAAAATATATACAGATGGAGCCAAATCAGAGACAATGGTAGGAGCTGCCTTTTATGATCAAAGTTGTAAAAGTAGTAGCATATATAATATAACATCAACAAATATTTGTATTATGTCGGTGGAATTATTTGCTATTTCAGAAGCTATATCTTATGCAGTTACAAAAAAATATCGTAGAATTGTCATTTTTACTGACAGCAAAAGTGCATTGCAGCATTTAGCTCGGTGCGCCTCTGGCTTAAGAGGTGTTCCGGTAGCTTATGCTATTCTAGATAAGATAAATAGAGCAATACAATTAGATATGGATCTGAAGTTGCAATGGGTCCCATCGCATATAGGTTTAGAGGGAAATGAGGAGGCTGACCAACTAGCTCGAGCTGGATGTACAAAAGGCTTTAAAGTATATATTATTCCAAATTATTCTGAAGTTTTAATATCACAAAAAAATAAAATATATAATATGTGGAAAGAATATTTCGATGAACGCTCTAGAGAAAAAGGAATCTGGTACAGAACTTTGCAATGTCAGCCGCCTCGTGCTCCCTGGTTTGATTTGTTTTTTAGTAATAGAACTTTAATTAAAATAGCACATAGATTGCGTTCCGGGCATATGCCATTAAATAATTTTTTATTTCTTATGAAAAAATCACCCTCACCAAACTGTGATGTATGTGGAGTATATGAAGATGTTTATCATTTATTAATGGAATGTGTCCGGTACGACATACAAAGGAAAAACCTAATTAAATCATTGAATCTAAATATTTTCGATGTAGGTAATTTTAATACCATTTTGTCCTTTCCTACTTCTGAGGAGGCCAAAATGGTATATAATTTTGTTAAGATCCGGTTTATGTAACTATGTAGATTAAGGTATGATAGGGCTGGCATATTTTTGAAATAAAAGCCCTTATAATAAATAGAAAAAAAAAAAAAATCACTGTGTTCAATTAAAAGTATTTGTAAACATAATAAAACTTGTGTTTAGAGTATTTTGTGTTTATGGATCGAGATCCCGCTGCAAGATTGCTACGTTCATAGCGTATTTAATCGAAACCAATTTTTATATACAATAATAACTACGTCTGCCTATGTAAAAGTGGTCGCAAAAATGGTTGCGAATCATTAAAATGTTTTTGTTACATTTATACGTTCATGGCGTATATTCATCATTTATAAATCAAATTAAAGCTAATTTTTTTCTGTGTATGATAAATTACCTCTCACCTATGTAAAAGTGGCCACAATGGAAAGAAAAGAAGGAAAGAATATAATATTATATATCATTTGTCAGACAATAACAACTGTTACCATGGCAAAGGTAGACTAAATTGAAAGAGAGCGCGTTAGTTAACTGTTTGTTGCCATGGTAACCGTTGTTATTGTCTTAGTCCATTAGAGTTTTGCTCACCTACACAGTTCCTAGGTCCATTACTAAATGGCATGTAACTGCAGGCATGTTCCAAGTTAAATCGTTCCGGTAAAAAGCGATCAGGATCAAAATGCTCGGCATCAGGACCCCAATATTTTGGGTCGCGATGGCAGCCCCAGATGCACAGCACCGCACCTGTCCCCGCTGGCAATATACGACCAGATGCTGTAGAAAAGATTTTGTTACCATTGATTATTGTTTATTAATAGTTTAGTCTGACTAAATTATGAATTATTACTATTAAATCTGCATATTTTTGTAAAATTCTATTTAAATAATTATCAAAATTACATCACGCCGTTAAAATTTGTCTTTACAGTCTTGTTAACTAAGTCTAAGACCCGGAGAAGTCCTCAAATATATAATTTTAATATTTTTCATCTGATAAGTGAAGAAAAACCATACTTCGACTCTTCGACTATTTATTTTAAATTTGTATTAATCTAGCGTCTAGACCTAGTAAGATTAAACTAATGTGATAAACTGGTACTGTCATCATTTTAATTATTACAGTAACTACTTACGCAATTTTACGTCTGTCTCCACTTTGCGAACGATGAATGGCACAGGAGGGAATAGCCTTAACGATTCTTTTACTACCCTCTCTAAACATTTCATGTCTACCAAATCTTGTTTAGTGACAGGTCTGTTAGAGTCTCCAAATATTTCGTATAACTTGAAATTATTTTAAACAACATTATATTAGATTATACATTTAAATATAATACTATTTTATTAACTACTATTAGAACCCGCGGCTTCGCCTGCGTTCAAAGTACGAAAAGACAAACCCATCTTTGCCTTTCCTTTACAATAGTTTACGGAAGTCTGTCCGATTCGATGACATTTATGACTACTGCTCCGCCCCCTGTCTCAATAAAAGGGATATCTAATGCAAAGCAAGCAGGCAGGTAGACAGGTAGGCAGGCAGGACGAACGGTCGGGCAGACAAACAGACAACAAATTCTGCCTCTTTATAATATTAGTATAGATATTTAAACTGATGTTAAAGGATATTTTTTCGCTACTAAGAAAAGATTTAGTTAACACTGCTCAAAACCTACATATCATATTCTAAAACTAAATACAATGTAATTTTCACGTAGCACGTTTTCACTCACTAAATAAAAATAGCAAGACTTTTATGTTACTCCAGTCTCCGACATATTGTTCTTTTGCAATAGTATAATATGAAATGCTTAATACTCGGTTCGTATCTACTGTCAGTAGAAATAACGTAGATCATTTTACTGGTTTTGAAAATTCGATAAACATATTATGTAACCTGAAAACCACTAAACGAAAAAACGAATGAAATGAAATACCAGTGTAAAATTTAATACGTAAGATTTCTTTTCACTTACTTTCATAAAAAAATAAGAAATTTTCTTATATAATAAAAAATACCGGCTACTTACTCTTCATAGACTTTATCTTGTATTTTTGGATATTTGGCTAACAACATCAAAGTGTAACCAATGACAGTAGCAGATGTATCCGTGCCTGCTACGGTCATAGTAAGAACTTCTTCTCGAAGTTCCACATTACTGTACCGTTCTCACCACCAGATATTGATATTAACATGTCAAGAAAACTATTATTTTGATATTCGCCTCGATCTACGATAAAAAAATAGTTTTAATTTAACATTAGAGTAAATCATAACGCTTATTACATACCGATACTCTTAGAAGCTCTCATTTATGTGCATACAACTTTTTATGTCATATAAATTGTGTAATGTAATAAATTGATGTGTTTCATTTAATTTGAAGTTTATTTTCTTCTTTTTAGAGCATTTAACAAAAATTGTTTTTAAAGATGAGTTTTTCACAATTTTTTATTTATTTATTTATATATCAGTTATTCGTATTTTTCTCAGCAAACCTTTTCATTTGATACCCAATGATATCATGGGGGTGCATAAAAAAACATAGTTCGCCATCTTTGGGAGTCCGCCATATTCGATTTACAATGACTTCACTTTGCTTATTCTATTTCGCTTATCAAACCCTTTCATTTGATGCCCATATCATAAGGGTCACTTTGGAAATGATAAATCGCCATTTTGTAACGTCCGCCATATTGGATAAAAAATAGCGGCGTTTACGTAATCATGCATTGTCTTGGGAACCAAACTGTGCCAAATTTCAGTGCAATCGGACACTGAAAAGTAGGTCTATCTTTAGGAATCCGCCATATTAGATTTACAATGACGTCACTTTGCTTATTGTGTTTCGCTCATCAAACCCTTATATTTGATGCCTATATATAAGGAAATATATGATATATCGAATAATGATAAATCGCCATTTTGTAACGTTTACCATATTGGTACCAAACTAGTGTGCCGAATTTCAGCTCAATCGGACATTACGAAGTACATAGGTCAAATTTAACTTACAAAATTCCATTACACAACCCCAGACAAGTAAAACTAAATAAAAGCTTGGAAAAAACATTTAAATTCAATACGCACTATAATGATTGTCAGCTTGAGATTGGCATTTTTTATACTGACTTATTTCAGCACGCTTCTTTACGATGACCTAAAACAGTACGAGACATTATGTTCAATATAAACATGTGGCTATTGTTTTAATTGCTTCTTTTTCTCTTCTGATGATATAGGTCAAAATCACCAAGGTGACGAATTTGGAATTGTGAAATTTGTAAGAACGTCATGGAAATCCAAAAAATAACTTACAATGTATACGTTATTAATATTTATTGCGCTGTAAAAAAAGCGTGCAAAATATTTACATTTTAATTATAACTAGCGACTCACCCTCGCTTCGCTGGGGTTCGTCCCTAGCTTGATTCCCCATACAAACTTTCAACCCCATTTTCACGCCCTTAAGGGATGATTTCCGGGATAATAATCATCCTATGTCCTCCCCAGGGTCTCAAACTATCTTCTTACCAATTTTCATCTAAATCGGTTCTGTAGATCGATCGATACAACGTCACAAACTCACAAACCCACAAACTCACTCTTTATAATATAAGTATAAAAGTATAGATAACTTATCCAGGACTCGAAATAGACTGGATTATTCAGGTAACGGATTTCAAAACTTAAATATTTTTGTTAAAAATATAAATTTGATAAAGCTTAGTTTGAAAATACGGTATTTAGATAAATATTAAATAAAATATATTTAAATCTTTACCCTACATTGTCTGAAATTCTCGTATTTTGATAAAATATAACATTTATGAAGCTCATCTTAACAATTCCTAGACGAAAGTGCTGTTTATTTATCAAGGATTAGGTTTGAACGTTTAAATGTTTTTTTTTTTTCAAAAAATTGTATGTTATGGTATTTAATTTGATAAATAAATCCGATATATTTGGTCTTGAATTAAATTTCTCAGGGTTTAAAAAATACCATTGCGAGAACGTAGTGATTATGACGAGAACGCACGTAATATTCGGCAACGTTCTCGAAATGACTGTCCCCGAAATGATTTTTTAACGCTTCTAGTTATTTTAAATAGTCTTCGGCCATATTAAATGCCAATAAACAACACTGCCGGGAATAGAACAGCATTATAATTAAAGGAATTAACACTAATTATCTTCACTTATCGTTATGTAAATGATTTTGAGGCATGCCCGTTATGATTTCCTTTTGATGTACGGTACCAAAATACATAACTCAAATAATCTTACAAGAAAATTAACTGAAAACCGCCATAAAACAAGCAAACACTGTGTACACTCGAGAGATTACATCGTGGAACTGCATAGTACCACTTCGCTTGACGTAATTAGGTATTACTTTTTGACAAAATAGAGTGATCTACAAATTACCAACCATACTAAATATAATATATTTTATTTTTAAATTAGTATTTTATTGTTTTATGAACATTTTAAATACGGAAATGCGTGTTGGGACGCTTTCCAAAAATGACATTTTCACTAGTTTTATGGGAAAAATTGTGTTAAGATCATTTTGCAAAAAACAATGAAGAGCTTAAATGGAATTAACTAAATCTGATATTTAAAAATAATTGCGACCCAACTATTTCAAGGCTTTATTAGGAAAAATAGTGTCCGAACCAAGTTTGCCACCTTGCTGATTTTGACCCATATTATGCTAAGAAGTACTTACTTCGTCTGTAAAGTTGTGCAGAACTTTTATACACTTTTGATGCAACTTGTACTGTGGAAAAAGTTTAAACAGCCAGTCTGGTTGCAACCACAAACGGAAAATTCTTTTATTCACGAGGTAAAGGATTGTATTCATTGACTTCAGAAAAGAAGAATTTGGATCATCTTGAGAGTTTATTTTCACACCTAACGCAGTTTCTGTAAATAAGAATTTCTTTTAAGCATTCTTTATTTTATTTTCTCACTTCTCTCTTAACGCAATTTGGTTTATACTAAATACGACAATTTAAATTCATTTTTAGTAATCAAAGAATTTCAAAGAAAAATAAATTATCTTCACAAAGGTAGGTGTTATGTTTTATTAAAAAAAATAACACCTACGATTACCCACCTAATATTACCGTACCTTCTTTTGACGTAACGTATTAGCCACATAATGTCCAAATATTATTTATTATGACTTGAGACGTAACCATTTTTTTTGGTATCTAACAAAATTTTGATCACCTATTCCACCGGTGGATTAAGTTTATGTGAACAGTTATTACAGTTAGGTACTCTAAATTGACATTGATCAAACATCGACCATAATTGTTAGCCAGATATTTAATGAATAAAGGAAAGGCGATAGATCTTTACTCTACTAAAACTATGATGCTAACAAAATTCATGTACACTACTGATAGACAACCCACAGCCTAAACTGGTTTTGTTATGTCTAGAAGTCAAACTACAGAAGTAAGTACTATGTATGATGATGATAATGTCCTCCCGACCAATATCTCAGGGCAGCCAATTTCATTGAGACTAGCCAACTGCACAGGAGATATTATATATATAGCGCTTAAGTGAGCGCGTAGACACCAAAACAGAGTGCATTGGTGGTATTCCTTTCACTCTCAAATTTCGATGGGATCATAATTCGAAACGAGCTGTGAGAGATCAGGTGTAGGACTGACGGCTTTACGTACTCTCCGAGGCACGGGGGGACTCGAACCTGGGACCTTCGGATATGCAGCCTTACTTGCTAGCGATTACACCACGAAGGCAGAGGTTCCTCTTTACGTCGATTTTTTCCTTCGTTAGGAAAAAGGATCCTTTTCTTTTTTATCATCAATATCGCAGCATTTCATGGATGCACAGTAGATTAAAGGGTAATTTTAAAAATTCAAATAAATGTTCTACAAGGATCTATCATAGTTTTTTTTAGTTATTTTTTTATTTTTTACAATTTTTTTAACAAAGCTATGACTAAATTTTTAACTAATGAATAAACAAGATTAGACTATGAATGAATTTCATTTCTTTCTGTAATTACCTTAAAATTTAATTTTTCAGAAAAAGACAATATATTTAACTATAAAATCAATCAAAAGTTAATACAATATCGATAAATTCGAGAAAATAATAACATGAATTGCAATTTTTATAATTTTTTCACGACTCGTCAAATTGCAAAGTTGGAATGTTTATAAAAAATAAGCGTCTGATTAAAAACTGAAGGTCAGCATTTTTTTATTTTTTCCGAAAAATACATTGGTGTAGTCAGTTTATAAAAATTTGGTCAATAAAGTATACTTTTTCAATAATAATTTAAAAAAATGTAATTTACAAAGTAAAAATTATCGATTTCTCCAATTTTTTTAAATTTTTAAAGGTGTTATTACAGCACGACGATACAATGTTTTTATTTCTTCAAAAATTAGAGTTCAAGACAAAAAGAAAGAGCCCTATAAGAGAATTGAACGATTTTTTTTAAATGTAAACGTCCACTTGAAGTTGGGAGTGATTTTCAACCTCCTGAGACCATAAAACATACTTTTCTAGGAAATGGCTAAATATTTCAATTTTAATTTTTTTATTTATTATATTTATTCCGAAGATAACATTTCCCTAGTTTCATGAAAATCAAAAGATTATTGTAAAAATTAAAAATAAAATACCAAGAAAAAATTAAAAATCAAGTTTTTGCAAATATCTTGAAAACTTTGAAGCTACAACTACAACTTTTGTAGAAAACATTTTTCAATAGAACGTCAAAGTTAGCCAGAAATTGAAAAAACTATATTTTAACGCTTTGCGTGCCCCCCCCCCTCCCCCCACTCCCCCCATTTCTCGGAGGTAGTTGGGCATCGGGAGCATTTTACGAATTTCTATTCCTTATATAACTGTTAACATTTTAAAACCATAAAACTTCAGGTTTCAATTATTATTTTTTTCTCTTAAAAATAAACGGATTCCGATTGGTCTATATTATTCACGCTCCCAATATAGTTAATATTATATACATATATTGTGTACTTACCACCTAATGAATCCAATGTGTAAGTAGAAAGGTACGGCCAAATGCTAAACTTTCCTGTACCTTGATGACTAACTAACTTTTTCACCAATTTCTGACTGTTCTCAGTGAATACTGCGACAAATTGGTCTACATTGCTTGGAGTAAACACAGGTACAAAAATTTTACGCCGTCGCTTCCATATGGGAACTTCAAAAAAATAAAACATATTTACCGGAATCATTGTAAATATAACTGCTAATTAAATATATTATCTATACTTAAAAAACCTTACCTGGTGCAAATACGCCGCCATTGCCAAAGACCTTTCTAAGAAACCTATGTGTATCATCTTTTTCTAAGCATGTCTTTAATATTCCTTCTATGTCCAAAGGATTTGTCACCACTAAAAATAAATAAATAGTGTAGATTTTTGCTTATTTTTTTTATTACTGACCTTATACTTTAAAAGGCTGAACCTATTGATACAGTAACTGTACGAATAATTTATAATTATTAATACAGTTACTGTACGATTAATATTATTTCTATTAGTTCAGCTATTGATTGTTACTCTTTTATATTTTTACTTAACAATGATGATAAGAGAAAAAGCTTGGGTATTTACAAGTCTAGGACAAAATAAATATAGCAATTCTTCTGATACTGTCCGACGCCTACAATTATCGAGTCAAAACTATCACCAAATCTTAAATAACCTAAAGCAATTATAGTATTGGGGGTTCTGGATTTGAAATTAAAAAACAGATAGCGTAGGTATAAAATAAATAACGCGACAACATCCGAAAATATAGTTTTATTTAAAATGTCAAATATTCGCGTCAATCTAAGAAATATTATAGGGTTGGTCCTCTTTCTCTATTGCTGTGCTTAAAGCTTACCTACGAGATAGCATTACACATAAGGAGATACGAAAAGGACATGAATTTGTTCCAATCCGCAAGCTAATGTAGCAATGAGCGAGGTATATATTTTTTAAATAGATAACCGACTTTGATCTAAAGTATTGTTGAATAGCGATTAGCGCCCGTGTACGGAAATGTGAAGTAAGGCTAGGCCCCTACAGGGTCCCCCCCAACGTGCGTTCACCTTGTCGTGGTGGGGGGGCTCAGTAGTGTACTCGCGAAGCCAAGAAACGCACAGGGAGGTGGCCCGCTTCGGTGGGCGATGGAAGGCGGCCTTCTTCGGAGGGCGGTGTACCATGCGGGTTGCTCCTGGTACTTCTCTGATAGCAGAGTGGACCGTGGAGCAACCCCATGGTTGTTGTGGTCTGCTTCGGCAGACCTGCCGTCGGGGCGTCGTAGTTGAATGCGTAAGCGATCCTGCGACGCCCCATTAAGACGGGGGAAGGCTTTGTTGGGTTTTAGTGGGTAGTACTGGCTTCGCCGGTGAGTCCCACACTTCGTGCGTAAATGCATTTCCCAACGTTAAAAAAAAAAAAAAAAAAAAAAAGGCCCCTACAGGGTGGATCGACGATTTTGTGTAAGGAGCAGGGAGGCATAAGATAACATTGCCATTGACTATTGAGTGACACAAGACAATGGTTTATCATGAGAATTTTCAGGTAAGTCTATCCTTTAGTAATGGACATTTATTGAACTAATACATTGAACATGAAATGGAAAGTACATTAACTTTATAACATACCTAATATTTTAAATAAAACTAACTTTTCGGATTTTTTCGCGAATTTATTTTGATTTTTGGTTCCCGACGTTTCGAATGCTTTACTGCAATCATGGTCACGGGAGAGACCATGAATATTTATTAAAAAAATTAAAATGTTTAGAAATAAAAATCAACAAATATTGTAAGATACTTTATTGCCATTTTTTGAATTTTTGAAATCATTTTTGTAAAATATTGGGTAGGCACTGTCTGTAACAAGTATTTGTTTGAGACCTCTGTAACCTTAGTCCCTCCCGTGACCATGATTGCTGTAAAGCATTCGAAACGTCGGGAACCAAAAATCAAAATAAATCCGCGAAATAATCCGAAAAGATAGTTTTATTTAAAATAATAAATAAATAAATATGTCCGGATATTAACACACAACCACATCTAGTTCCGGCGTAAGCTACGAGGCTTGTGTTATTGATACCAGATAGTTGACACATTATAATACATATATAACTTTAAATGCATACATATTATAAATATAAACACCCATGACTGGAATACAAACATTCGTGCTCATCACACAAATGAATACCCCCAGCGGGACTCGAACCCGCGACCGCTGGTGCAGCAAATAGGGTCACTACAAACAGAGCCAAACGTGTCGTCGAATATATAATTATATAATAAATTTAAGTACTTACAAAAGTAAAGTATATGATTTAGCCACGCTTTGATCAAACCACCATGTTGTATCGAATCATAACAAAATTCTTGTAAGTTGTACATGATATCTGGAAGTAGCATAAATCATTTATTATTTATTAGTAAAAAAAGAAAAATAATATTTACATAATGTGTTTTATTTAAGTTTAAATGTACATTATATCTTTTAGTCTGAGTTTTACAATGTAGTAGAAAATATTCAGCACTTCAGAAGCAGTCGGTAAAATCATTAATTATTATTAATGTTTTTCTGGAGTTATCCATTTTAATTGCATTTTATTATCGGTGTATATTTACACTTATATAATAACTAGCAGTATCCGAGGCTTCGCCCGTGTTCAAACTACTAATAAAAAACAAACTCTTTGGCTTTATGTTATAACTGGAAACTGGGATATTTCCTTCTGAATGGAAAAAGGCTTATCTATCACCTATTCATAAGGGTGGAGATGTGAGTGATGTGAGTGCATATCGTCCTATTTCGTTATTATGAAATTGTGGCAAAATATTAGAATCAATTATTAATAAACATATAATGAATCATGTACGTCGGTACATAAATTGTAACCAACATGGCTTTTTATCCGGTAAGTCTACAGCGTCTAATTTAGTTTCTTATGTATCTGATATTGCAGAAGGTTTAGATAAAAAGAAAGAAGTCCATTCTATATATACTGATTTCAAAAAAGCTTTTGATCTAGTGAATCATACATTGTTGTTAAAGAAAATTGAGAATATTCACGGTATTTTGGTATACCGAGTATCCACGGTAGTTTATTAAGATGGATTGGGTCTTACTTAAAGAACCGCTCGCAGTTAGTATATATTCGTAGTTTTAAATCAGAAGAGTGCGAAGTAACTTCTGGAGTTCCCCAAGGGTCACATCTTGGCCCATTGCTATTTTTAATATTTATTAATGATTTATGCAATAATATTAAATCAAATTTTATAATATAAATTTTAAATATAAAGTATCCGAGACCTGGGTGTTATATTCGATAGTTCTTTTAGTTTCAGGCAACATTTTGATAACATAATAAAAAAAGCTTCAAAATTATCAGGTTTTATTAATAGACAACTAAAATTATTTCAGCAACCAAATATCATTATTCTTATATTTAATACATTAGTTAGAAATTTATTTTAATACTGCAGTACAGCATGGAGCCCATCCTATCAAGTTCACGTAAATAGATTAGAATGTGTCCAAAAAAGATTTTTATATCACGTATCCTACACAGACAACAAATGTCATGAATTAAATCTTATATTATAAAATTTCCATGTCACAATGTTTGTTACCGTACTCCTCCGAAACGGCTTTACCGATTTTTACCAAATTTTATGTGCGTATTCAGTAGGTCTGAGAATCGGCTACTATCTATTTTCCATACTCCTAAGTGATAAGGATAAGGGTGGTCCTCCCAGACCCCACCCCAGGGACGAACCCGAGCGGAGCGAGGGTGAGTCGCTAGTTCTTATATAAAAAGACTAAGTCAATACAAAGTTATTTCTTTGTCTACACGTAGGAAAATACTTGATATAATTTTTTTGTACAAGCTAATTCATGGGTATATTGACTCACCTAATCTCTTGCAACGACTGAACTTTTGTATACCATGTCCTAGTAGTCGTCTACAAAATCGTAAGACATTCTGTCTTCCCAACGCGAGAACTAATGTAATAAGCCACTCGCCCTTATTCCGCATGTGTTCAGCGTACGATACTATTCGTTTTAAATTAGATATTTTTAATGATATCTCTATAGCCTATTTACGTAAAAATTAAAGCAAATTGTTTAGTTTAATAGCTGTTGTTAGTAATTCATATATTTTTTTAAGATTTTTCGTTATTGTTAGTAGATAAAAGCCGTTCCTCATTGTTACCGTAGGTTAAATCTCGTTTTTGTAATATTAAGTTTTGTTGTATATGCATGCTGTGTCTGCATCTAGAAAAAAGCAATCTTGTGCGTTAATTTTTCAAGCTATTCTTATTTTATATGTATTTGATTGTCATTTGTTTTGTGGACCACTAAACATAAATAAATAAACAAATAACTAATAATAATTTGATGGCTGCTTAGATCAACAATACTACTAATTACCGAATCGACGTACGAAATACGTCTCGGTAAGTATAACCTCACTTACAAAGTGAGCGTATATTTCGATTAGTTCTACCACAGATCATATAATACTAGAAACACTGCAAGCGTAAACATGTTCACAATGCCGCAATATGTATTTAAAATTTACAAAAATAATGCGCGAAGAAGAAGTTTTTCAGACGAAATGTCTTATTTTCAGTAAATACATGTAGATTAAGTAAAGATTTTAAGATTTAACTTATGAAATACAATACACGTGCAAATTTAAAGAAGCAAACAGAAACAAAACATCACCATTTAGCTCACAAAGCAACAACGGGAAAGCGTGAGTTCTATCATTGCACTCTCTTCTAGAGGAAGAAGAACTCACATACAATGTTTTCGACTTTAGAATCATGTATCTATGTTATTTTTAAAGATGAAAACTTATATTTTTTAAGTTAAATCATCCGCCCATATAACATAAAGTGTCATTCTTATTTTTTATAGCCTTCTGCCTGCTGTTAAACTCGGAAGGAGATAAAAATTTCTCAGTTTTGATTTCCATTGAATTCATATGTTATCATATCGAATTTGTAATATTATGTGTACATTTATGTAATCTAGACTTACTTAACTTAGTCTATGCTAAAAAAGTCAAAGCGAATAGGAAGTAAGAATTAAATTAAGAACTTCTTTTTATACCACTTTAGTGGATGTTCTGTCTTGTTCTGGGTTCTGATGAAATGTTCATGTGAAAGGCAATTCTCTCTTAAGTCTATGCCTGCTACTTTTAATGGCTGATTGTGAGATTTATTAATGATCATTGGAAAGCAAAGCTTAAGGAATCACAATAAATTAAATTCAAAGGCGTAGTCAGAAGTTATTAGTAGAAGTATTCGAGGTATGAACACTGATTTTCCCCGACTCTGATCACATCCAGCAAACACAGTGGTCACTATAATGTTTTATGTATAGCTCGCCATCTAGTCCCGTTACATAGCTTAGGTGACTTATTCATTCACCCCCCAACGTGCGTTCACCTTGTCGTGGTGGGGGGCTCAGTAGTGCCCGGCAACCCAACCGGGCGCGAAGCCAAGAAACGCACAGGGAGGTGGCCCACTTCGGTGGGCGGTGGGAGGTGGCCCTCTTCGGAGGGCGGTGTACCATGCGGGTTGCTCCTGGTACTTCTCTGATAGCAGAGTGGACTGTGGAGCAACCCTGTGGTTGTCGTGGTCTGCTTCGGCAGACCTGCCGTCGGGGCGTCGTAGTTGAATGCGTAAGCGATCCTGCGACGCCCCATTAAGACGGGGGAAGGTTTTGTTGGGTTTTAGTGGGTAGTACTGGCTTTGCCGGTGAGTCCCACACCTCGTGCGTAAATGCATTTCCCAACGTTAAAAAAAAAAAAAAAAAAAAAAAAAAAAAAAAAAAAAAAAAAAAAAAAAAAAAAGAAAAACTCCACATGATAGTGAAGTGTTTCATCCATTTACATCACTGAATGGACAGACGTATATTCTATTTCTGACCTATCAAAGAAGTATCATTTTTAGTTTTGGGGGTCAGTGTTGCACGTTCACAAAACCAAGGCAAGACTTCCTTTGTTCCTAGTAGGTTTTCTCATTTGTGCACGATTTAATATCTCACTCAGTAACTATGCACTTTCGGAGAACTTGAGCTATGTTACTCTGTTTAAGTATTGGATTATCTGGATTTCTACTCGGTGGAGATTGAGCAGGAGCTTAAACGCAGCGTAAGTCTTTTTACCACTTTCTAAAAGTGCAGTAGCATTTCCAGATTTAGTCACGCTAATTAAAAAGTAATAATCATCGATTTCTCCAATTTTTTAAATTTTTAAGGGTGTTTTACAAGACAGCTACACAATGTTTTTATTTTTTCAAAAAGTAAAGTTCAAGACGAAAAGAATGAACCCTATTTGAAAATTAAACGATTTTTTTTTAAATGTCCACTTGAAGTTGGGGGTGATTTTCAGCCTCTCGAGACCATAAAACATACTTTTCTCAGAAATGCCTAAACATTTAATTTTTTTTATTTATTGTGTGTATTTCGAAAATAACACTAACTTAGTTTCATAAAAATCAATAGATGATTCTAGAAAATAAAAATAAAAAACCAAGAAAAATTCAAAACCCGAGTTTTCTGAAAATATCTCGAAAACTTTGAGGTTATTGTAAAAAGTTTTATCTATAAAAGTTGTAGACTTTTACTAGACCTACAACTTTTGTAAAAATATTTTTCGATAGAACGCCACAGTAAACCGGATTTTGAAAAAAAACTATTTTTCAACGCTTTGCGTCCCTCCCTTTCTCGGGGTAGCTGGCCCTCGGGGACATTTCTTTAACATTTTGAAATCATAAAACTTCAGGTTTTCAATATTTTGTCCCCAAACTGGATTCCGATTGGACTATGCAGCATTAAAAAAACAAGAAATTGTATTTTAAATTTATTTTAGAATGTTGTATGTTTAAATAAAACTATCTTTTCGGATTATTTCGCGGATTTATTTTGAGTTTTTGGTTTCCGACGTTTCGAATGCTTTTGCAGTTATTGTGTTTTCCCGTGGGAAAAAGGATTTTCCTGAAGTGAAAGGTATTCTAAATGTTAACCCGAGTAATAAGTCACCACTTCAACAAATTTCGTTGAACTTGGTTCATTAGGTACTTTTAGCGTGAAACGCGCACACACAAACAGACAAACAGATATGCATACAAACAGGCAAAAAATTATTAACTATTGTTTAGGGGTCTATATTGAGTACATAAAACGTTACAGTCATTGTTTTAAAAAAATATTTAATGTACAGATTTCGCGATGTTACTGCTTTGTTATAGTATACATTATTTAAAAAAAATTAAAAGCTCTACAGGGTGGAACAAATCGATGGGACATGGATAAAAAGTACCTTAAATATTGAACTTATCAAGATTTACTCAAAGAAAACATTTCATTATTTTTAAAAATAATAACAAATGCATTCAATTAAAAAAAAAGCTTACCTGACCCGGGAATCCCGATCCCATAACTGAAAACTGCATCAAAATCGGACTAGTAGTTTTGGAGAAAAATGGCAACATGGATTTGCACAAAAAAAACAACCTATCACCCCAAACGCATATACCGTCTCCGTTCCGTCATGGTACACAGTCACTATGTTATCGAATTAATGGATAGAGGCTGTGATATAAGATATGATATGAGAGAGAGAGAGAGAGAGAGAGAGAGAAAATTGTATGTTACATTTAATGAAAACTGTGAAATCTTGCAACTAGCACATATCAATCCTAACATGACAACCTAAGTTATTTATTATGCACTAAGTATTAATGTATTCAACCATTAAACCAACTTATGCCGTATATCGTATTAGGAAAATTTACTGGTGTAAACTAGACACGCGTGAAAAATTGTTGGATCACTTCAATTGAAAAGTACCAACTTATATAACTAACTAACTAATGAATAAGGTGTGAAAATTTTCACCAACGTTATTTAGTTGATATTAGAAGGTATTAGAATTAAATTGAAAAAAGAAAATAATACTTTCCCTCGTCACCTCCCATCATCTTATGCGCAACCCCTATGATAGGACACTCGTTTTTCGGCCCTGGTATAGCTGACGCTAGACAGTACATTCTTCTCCTTCGAAATCTATACAAACATGTCCACAGCACAAGTATCACTAGTAATAGCCAAAAAATCATTTTTAAATTATTTTTTTAATGTTGTAGAATAAAATGGCAAACGAGCGAGCGTACAGTTTTAAGTGTACTATGCGTGTGGCACTGATTTAAAACTCAGCATTGTTTTATGTGCACGTCTAGTCGATTTCCTCTACCGCCACGGCTTGCGCCAAACTCCCACGCTTTAATAACTCTAGGGTCGTAAAGCTCATGGCATATACCACGCAGTCTTCAAACCACTGGGTACTGATCTTAAGTTGCTATATTACCTCAATGCAACTAAGATAAGAATTTTATGTAAGTAGAAACTAGTGATCCCATGACTTTTTTAACTAACTCGAGTGCTATTTTTATTGTTACGCTTTTAGGCCCTTTTAACAACAATCAAGGCTTAATACAGAACAATAATCATATCAATAATTTCTTTACATATTGAAACACCTGAAGAAGTCATCCAGGAATACGTAGAGAAAGGGAAAGTAATGAAACTTAGATCATAAATAGATTTTAGAAGACTATATGAGAAGTCTATTATACATATAAGAAACTAAGTCGCTAAACCATAACGAACTTGATATATAGTGATTGTTTTTTCTTTTTATTAACTTTCAATGTTTGTTCGTACTTAGTTGGAATTTTTGTGTGTCAAATCTTACAAGTTAAATTAGAACTACTTCCTCTTATCCTACAGAGTTAAAATTTTAAAAGTTTAATACCGATGACAAAGATTGAAATAAAAATACACCTATATTTTACTCAACCAGCGTACGCAGAGCAACTCGCCGCCCTCCTAGAACATAATATACGAGTAATAGTTTCTTAGATTTACGTAGAATATTTGACATTTTAAATAAAACTATCTTTTTTTTCTTTTTTTGATTCCTGACATTTCGAATGCTTTACAACAATCATGATCACGGGAGAGTTAGGAGGTTTTACAAATGTCATTATATAGAACAGTACCTACCCACAAAATTATAAAATAATTTCAAACATATAAAAAAGTAGTAGAGTAAAGTTATTTGTAATTCTGAAATCATTTTTAATCACGAAAAAATCGGATTCATATTCATATATATGTATAAATAGAACTATATCTTCGGATACGAGTGTTATTGCTATATTTGGATTATTTCAAAGTCAATGTTTTTCAGCATATCAGATCCTATCAGCAGTACAGAAGATGTACTGCGCCGACCCCAAGTGATTGGGAAATGGGCAGGAAGAAGAAGAAGAAGATCCTATGGACATAAGGAACAAACTGGTAAATTTTTCTTGAAAATTGTAGGTCTTAAATAGGTCTACAGAAAAGTTCACAATAATATATGTCTATCTTCAAAGTACACTCGCTATAACTATTTTTATTACATATTATTATATTATAGGCAATGTCGCGTCTCACTTACAGAATTTTCAATGTTCAGCCCAAGCCGATTATGATAGACCGGCACCAGTATAATGCCAGCTTTATATATGTATGCTAATATTAAATGCGAAAGTAACTCCGTTTGTCTGTCTGTCTGTCCGTCACTTTTTCACGCTTAATCCGCTGAACCGATTTAGATGAAATTTGGTATTGAAATATGGTGAGACCCTGGGAATGACACAGGATAGTTTTCATCCCAGAAAACATGTCATGTAAGAAGGTGAAAAGGAGGTGGGAGATTGAATGGAAAATTATCAATAATTTCTCAAGTAAGAGAAGTATTTATTTATTTTTTATAATACTTACCTACTTTTCTATACCTATGTATGTACGCTGTACATATATGTATATGTAGTCCATTCTATACTTAACGTTAAAACGTAATTAATTGTATTAGGCTTTAGCACACAAATGTTCTTTATCATTTTTTCGAATTTGATGGTAGAAGCTTTTTGAACATTTTCTGTGAGCCTGTTGTAAAAGCGTATACATTGTCCATAATAAGAATTACGACTCTGTGTAGACGAGTCACAGGCATTACAAGTTTGTGTTTGCTCCTAGTAATAATGTTATGTATGTCACACTTCTTGGTAAATGCGTGTATATTTTTACGAACATACATAACATTTTCGTACACGTACTGAAAAGCAACGGTGAACATTTTGATTTCTTTAAACTTATCTCTTAATGACACTCCAGGACCTAAACTATAAATAACACGAATAGCTCTTTTTTGCTGGACAAAAATTGTATTAATAGCAGCTGCATTTCGCCATAGAAGATACCATAGTGTACTATTACTATGAAACTAACTAATCTATACTATGCGAGCTGTATTTATGTCAGTAATGTCTTATTTTATTACCGCAAACGCTGGAATATAATAATAGAAAATAAAAAGGTACTACCTGATTTAAAAATAGAAATCATTTTACTGGTTACATGTTTCATTAGATCAGAAAGAATCGGGATAAGAAATAAATTTTGCTGCATTTGCTCCAGGGCCCAGAAAGGTTTCCAAAGAAATCTTGAAATGCATGGCGTGAAATATTACATACTGATTGGCGATGGTGACTCTTTTATCATAAATAGACTCTTGATACGGTCTTAATCTCGAGGTGAAAAAAGTGGAATGAAAGAGGAAGTGAAATCACCATTTGAGAAATTTTTGTTAGAAACTGAAACAGTTGGGCAAAAAAACTATCAACCACAAAGGTTATGTACCAGTACCGACAAGAAAAAAAGTTGAGAGCAATGCAAAACATTCTTCAAGTTCTCAAGTTCAAGTCTTCGAAAAGCAGTAGTTGAATCCGTTAAACATTGGAAGAATGAGTAATAACTTCATTGTTATTCTTCTTTTGACTTTGAAAATATCTGATTAGGTATCTATTCTAAATGAAAACCTCCGTGTAGTTATTTTTTACATTTTAGTGCCTGGAAGTCGGTTTTTTATTTTTGTTAAAAAGTTTTTATTATATTATAATATATTTGGCTATTATAATTTGAAATTAAAATTTAATGTAACCTTTATAAATATTCATAAATAGCTGCGTTTAACAAGTATATTATTTTACTTTATTTATACTTATACAATATACTTTAACACGGTTTTTGGTTCCCGATGTTTCGAATGCTTTACAGCAATTATGGTCACGGGAGAGACAAGGTGTTAGATGTCTTAAAGGTATAATATAGTTTTTACAGACAGCCTACCTACAAACAACAAAATGAATTCAAAAAATTGAAAAATGTCACCAAAGTACCTTACAATATCTTTAATTTTAAACATTTTTATAAATTTTATGAGATGGAACTTATAATTAAATATGGATAATTATTTATTTAAATTTTAGCTATTATAATTATAATTATTACATGTTTTTAGAATATTTATAATCATAAAATATAAATTAGTTACGCCACATAATTATTCTATGTGTTTATTATTATTATATATATATATATATATATATATATATATATATATATATATATATATATATATATATATATATATATATATATATATATATATATATATATATATATATATATATATATATATGTATGTATATATATATATATATATATATATATATATATATATGTATTATTATTAAGCAACACTATTACTACATATATATTCACAAATGAAAAAATGAAAAATATTAATTTGAAATGCTGTTATTTTGCTCCACACAGTAAGAACTTACTACATCTGTCTGTTATGTTCAGATTTAATATTTGATTTTATTATATTAATAACAGGATCCCATGACGTTGGTAGTACCCAGCCATCTTCCCTATTGAAATTTGGATGTTTATTAATTTTCTATGGCTTCTTGAATCATTCTAGGGCGATATCGGTTTTATTTCGCGAGGATTTGAGGTCTATCGAAGCGAATATAATGGCTTGGGCGGTCCTGACTATGTTTGCAGACAGCCGATGTTGTATTGCGACGGTGCTTCACATCAGCTGTGTTCTTTGACGCGGGTTCTAATGGATCGCTTTGTTTGTTAACGTATATAATACCTTTGAGATATCCAACACCTTAGTCTCTCATGTAACCATCATTGCTGTAAAGCATTCGAAACGTCGGGAACCAAAAATCCAAATAAATCCGCGAAAAAATCCAAAAACATAGTTTTATTTAAAATGTCAAATATTCGTGTAAATCTAAGAAAGTATTACTTTAATACGTTTTAAATATTATCAGAATAGAACCAATAGGAATTTGTCAACGATTTATATGAGATAGTCCATATGAAAAATGAAACATAATTTCCGGAATAAGTGTGCTTTGCTTTATATGGGCTGGCACCGATTTCGAAAATATTTGATTAGGTATGTATTAAATAGGTAGGCTTTAATTACTTTGCCAAAGCACACCGACTTCGAAAATATTTGATTAGGTATGTATAGTAAATGAAAACTACCAATCTGTTATTTTTTACTTTTTAGTGCTTTTGTTTGAAGTGTTAAAAAGTTTTTATTTTTCCCTTTTTAGTGTAGACAGTAGTAGCAAAGTAAGAATTCTAAAGTATTAGGCTTGTCAAATCAAACAAAACAAGCCCAAACTTAAAGTATCTACTATTAGACGTTGAAGAGTTCCACCTATCCACCTTCTGGCCTTACCATCAGATCAGGTCAACAATACCGAACCACTGTACTATCAACGGAAATAGAAACACTTGCAAAGTTTCAAGTCAATATGACATTTAGAAGTAGGTTAAATTCATCATTAGCTATTTTTCCACCCTTAGGGGTGGTATTTTTTTTTAAATTTAAATGGGACCAATCTGGAAGTATACACTTTCAAACAACACAAAAATTGTCCAAATCGGTTAATAAATGACGGAGTTCTGAGGTAACAAACATAAAAAAAAAACAATCGAATTGAGAACCTCCTCCTTTTTGAAGTCGGTTGAAAAGTTATTATTATGTAATTTAAATAATCAGCTAAATATAAATTAATTAACAGCTGTGTATTAGTAAATAAATTATTAAAATTAATTCAGTAGTTTGAGAGTTTATTGCCCAAAATAAACAAACAAACATACTAAACTGAAATATGAATATAAGTGTTATTATTAAAACGGAAAATAACAATTATATAACTAAATCAAATATGAAATGAACGTAGGAACCTTTGTGGTATTTTCAATCACTGCTATTATTTACCAATCATACTATGCGCAATGAAATTATCTAACAAGACACGCGGTAGCGTGTCCAGCCAAGTTCAAGTATCATCATAGTTTTATTCTAACTAGTTTTTGTTTTTTTCTCAGAAATGAGATATTTTCCCGCGGTAAGAAGCATCCTATATGTTGACCCGGGTAATAAGCTATCACCATACCAAACTTCATTAAAATCCCTCCAGTGGTTTTTCTGTGATGCGGTAATAACTGACAGACAAAAATTATAAAAACTATAGATTCGGCCTCTGTATCGATAGTAATGTCTATTTCAATAAGATTTTCCAGACAGATCAACTCAGTTACAATTTTATTATATGTCGATACATAGATGTTTCACATTACGACAATCTTTTTTATTTTAAAGTTAAATATCACTTGTATTGTATTGTATCTATAATGTCATAAAATTCATTTCATTAGTCAGGTGCACAAAAAAATACGATTTATTTATTTATTTATTTGGTAATCAAACAGCGTTACAATATTAATTAAGATTGCACATTGTACATAAAGGAGAGTTACAATAAGACCAAAATTAGATTACACTAAAAATACAATAATAATGAACAACAGGCATGAAAATGGTAAAACAAAATTTATATATTCAAAAGATGTTTTAGATCTAAAAATAATATCTATTATGTTGGTGGAAAGGTAAAAATATAAAGGTGTGTGCGTGTGTGCTTGTGTGTGTGTGTGTGTGTGTGTGTGTGTGTGTGTGTGTGTGTGTGTGTGTGTGTGTGTGTGTGTGGTGTGTGTGTGTGTGTGTGTGTGTGTGTGTGTGTGTGTGTGTGTGTGTATTGTGTGAAGTTGTGTGTGTATGCTCAAATAATAATTTTTATTATCATTACTTAAAATAAACAAATCAATGACTGCTCACGTATTATGACTTAATGGCGATACTTCTTTTTTTTATCTCTTTTTTAAAGACTACTTCAGATAACTTAAATATATCCAAATCAGAGTATTGTTCATTATAAATTTTAACTGATCGCGTTAAAATTGCATTTTTGGCATATTGGGTTTTAGTAGGAACTACATATAGCAAGGGTGTATGGCGCGATCGCTGCTTTGGAACCTGAAAGGATATGTTTGATAGGAGTTCAGGGCAGTCAGTATTGTTTAATACTGCGTGTAGCAGTTTCATATCGCTTTGTGCTCGTCTACTTTCGAGTGTTTCTATATGATAATATTCATATGCATCACGAACTGTATCAAAAATTTTGTAATTTTTAAATTGTAAGTATTTTACAAATACATTTTGAATTTTTTCGAGTCTCTCTAAATCTGATTTATGATAAGGTGACCAAATACTACTGGCATATTCTAGTAGACTTCGTATGTACGCAAAATAAAGCATTTTGATACATTCTATACTTTTAAAACTAAAAGTTGCACGCTTAATAAACCCGAGTTGTTTATAAGCCTTGTTAATTATAATTTCATAATGTTTGCTAAATGTTAAATTTTGGTTTAATGTAATACCTAAATCCCTCACTGACGAGACCTTCCCAATTGGTCAATAGGTTTAAGTTTTCGGGTGAACGTATTATGATGACATTTATTAACATTTACCGTTATTCTATTTGTCTCATAGTAGGTAGCTAGCCTATCTAAGTCTGCTTGTACTTTTTTGCAATCTTCAATAGTGCGAACTCTGAGGAATATTTTCTTGTCATCAGCAAACATCAGGAAGCGAGAGTGCTTAAAGCAGTTACTTATGTCAAATAAGTATGCGTTATATAAAAGAGGTCCCAAGATCGAGCCTTGAAGTGCTCCCGATGATATATTTAAGAAGTTGCTCCTAGCACTTCCCATTTTAACTGCCTGCATTCTGTTTTTAACATATGTTGAAAACCATCTTAACAGATTCCCATGTATACCCAGACGGTCAAGCTTACGCAATAAAATTACATGATCAACTCGATCGAAAGCTTTTTCGAAATCAGTGTAGATTACGTCAACTTGATCTTTTTCATCCATGACTTTAAAGACGTAATCAGTGAAAACTCCTAAATTCGTCACTGTAGAGCATCTTTGCATAAATCCATGTTGTTCGATAGGAATGCATTTTTTAATATTAAAATTAATTTTATCACATATTATTTTTTTAAATATTTTGCTCATGACATTTAATATAGAAATAGGTGGATATTTTTTTATTAAAGATTTTGATCCACTTTTATGAATTGGAACTACTAATGCTTCTTTCTATTTTGTAGGAAAGCAACCAAAAGTATTTATAGATAAATTAAAAATAATTGTAAGGGGTCAAGCCAAGCTTTTTGCACATTTTTTAAGAAATATAGGCGGTATGTTATCGCTTCCAGGGCCTTTACTCACGTTAAGCATTGTTAATTGTTTCAAACAGTACATTCAGTTATGATGAAACCAACTTTTGTTGTGTTTTAATGAGTTCAAATATGTAAAAACAAGTTTAGGTCCTTTCTTGATATATTCTTGCATTTGCAAAGTATATTTGTCAAAACATTCTATTTGCTTAGATTTCTGTCTTGTTCGAAGCAAAGCAAATTCATCGTAATTTCGAGGGTTATTATAAGTTTCCCAACGTTTATGGGTTCTTTTTTTATCCCTGATTATATGAATTAACGCTTTTATATACCACACTGGAAATTTATAAGAGTTAATATTTTTATTAGGTATGTATTCAGATATTAAATTATATAATATAGTATAAAAAGTATCCATCACGTCATCCATTGTCAGCGCTTATAAGGCTAGGTTCCAATTAATATTTAGCAAATGATCATTAATTTTTTCATAATCACCTTTATAAAAGTTTGGTTTGCTAATGGGTTTGTGGCGAAATGTACGTATATTTAGGTTTAGTTAAGCTTATTTTTAGACATGGGTGATGTGCATCTTCCATCACGAGGGGAGTCTCGGAATGAGATACATTAATATGTGTATTCGCAAAGATAAGGTCGAGAATTTTATTGTTTGAATTCAGAATATTATTATATTGCGTGAGTCCATTTAAATTGCACATATCTAGAAAGTCCGTGGCCGCATTTAATAAGGAAGCAGAACTGTAGCTTGTATGTATAGGTCCATTTTCAGTCCACCTGGTGTTAGATAGATTGAAATTACCTGCTATAAAAAAGTGATCGTGAAGATGGATCAATATTATCTGGGCAATGCAAGCAGTTATTGCTTCCAACCTACTGGGTAACACCTTGTTTGGTGGGGCGTAGAACAAACCGATATGAATATTTTTATTTTCATTTTCGTAGCTATTCACTTTATTAAGGGGTAAAGTTATCCATAATGATTCTACGCCATTACACATCCAATCCTGTTTATGTTGTGCTTGAAATTTTTTCAATGCACATAGCATAACTCAAAAGATGTCATATCTAACATCGCATATTTCACCATTGTAAATACTCTGGCATAGCCAGGATTCTGCAATTAATATTAAATCAAATTCATAATTTAGTATGTTTTGTTTAAATTGTTGTGTTTTGGTTCGTAATCCTCGTGTATTTTGGTAAAGCATTTCAATAGATTTAGTCGCCATTTATAATGAGTATTTGAGTAAGAAAATATAATAAACAATTATTGTAATATGAGGTAGAGAATGCCAACATTTTTGTGCAATCCCATGGGCAGAAAATGAGAGAGCAAAATGTTTTGTGTGTGAGTGGTAGGTTAATGCGTGATTGATTTTGAATGAATTTTAGTTGTGTGTGTGTGAAAGGGAGTAAAAGGTTTTGTGTGGTACACCTTTTGAATAGCTTTTATAGAAATCTAATTTAACAAAAAAGAAAAAAATAAGTTTTATATAAAAATACTATGAGAATCAATTGTCTGTTAAGTTCTAAGTAATTTTGCTTAAATCTTTGTCGCAATTGATGTATATAACTGGCGACTCCTCGTTTTTCCTTAAGGAAATATTGCAGCTTCTAACCCATACGAATTTAAAAACAATTTGTTTAGCTATAACTTTAGCTCTCTTAAATAGCAACTTGTTTTCCGGTGTTAGGTGTTCATTCACATATATCCGTTATATATTATCAAATTTTATTAAAAAAATTATTCTTTACAATTGTTTAAAAATTACTAAAACCGAAAGGTTTCTATGAAACCCAAATTTCTATAAGATATTCTATTGTAAAACTATTTTGATTGAATATTAAATTTAGGTTGTCTTTTTTCCAAAGCTACTTGATAACCGGTAACATCTTTCATCATGATGTTCAACTTCACTTTGATATGAGGAATTGGTCCATCTTCTGGTTCTCCAACCACTTTATTGTTCCGCAGAATCCACGCTAGTGATGTCTTGATCGACATGAGAGCATATTGATATCCTAGAAATAGCAATAGTTATTTATAGTATACCCAAAATAATTAAACTAATAAATAATTAAACATTTTCATATAAAATGAGTGTATTTCTTTTTAAAATACATCTACCTCCGTACATTTTTAGATAACTGAAGTTTTGTTTTGTCTATAGCAACATTGATTATATCACCGTGTTTAATAAGTATTTGTAAAGATTAGTGAAATAATAAAACTTGTGTTTAGAGTTTTGCTCACCTACACAGCTCCTAGGTCCATTACTAAATGGCATGTAACTGCAGGCATGTCTCAAGTTAAAACGTGCCGGTAAAAAGCGATCAGGATTAAAATGTTCTGCATCTGGACCCCAATATTTTGGGTCGCGATGGCAACCCCAGATGCCCACGACCGCACCTGAACCCGCTGGTAATACACGGCCAGATGCTGTAGAATTTTTTTTATCAAGTACCATTTATTATTGTTTAATAATAGTTGAGACTGACTAAATAATGAATTATTATTATGTAATCTGCATATAAAAAAACTATAGAAGTCGAATGTCTGTAGACATAGAAAAAAATGCTAAAAACCAGTTAGGGGGAAAAGTCAGGGGGATGTAAGGAGAGAAATAGAACAAATCCAGATTTTTTTCTATTTTTTTGTTTCTGTTTGTCTATTTGTCTGTTTGTACGGGCTAGTCTCCAAAAGTGTTGGACCGATTTAAATGAAATTTTGCATGGCTGTACTTTATATCCCTGGTCAACATTTTAGATACTTTTTATTGCGGAAAATTAAAGAGTTCCCGTGGGATAGTTAACTAGACTATAGTAACTTATACAGCTTAGTACACAATAAATTATGCACCTAATTTAGTACAATTTGGCATGATAATACCTTATATTGCCGGTCAAACAACATGTTACTTTTTATCCCGGAAAAATGAACGGTTCCCGTGGGATAGATCTGTATATGCTTTTCTAAAGGTGAACCCAAGCGAAGCAAGGGTGAGCCCCTAGTTGTAAAATAAGTATGTTTACTATTTGTATAATTAATTAGTAATAACACAGGTCTGTGAAATTATTTTCTTTTATGAATTTTCTTAAAACTGTTAATATTTGTTACGAGTATAATTATCGTGCTTAAAGTAATATAAAACAGTTTTTGTATTATATAAATCACGTCAAATTTACCAGATATAGATGGTGTTGTGTTTGAACATTAAATACAAATAAGTGAAACAGAAAAAAAAATTAACAATATAATTTTAATTATTCTTTAAAGTTTTATTTAGCGTATAATTTAAAAGCATCCAACTATGTAGTCTGCCATATACCATAGTGACGACGCAACGACCTTGATACCTTTTTTCTATCTCTTTTATGTCTTGTTGGAGTGAAGGATTCTATCCTGACGGTTCAGGTTCCTTGTTGTTGCCCCCTATTTTTTTAGCAAACAATCAATATGCGCGACTCATTACGACTCATCCTAAATTTTTATTACGTGCTGATCAACAAGTATGTAACTATTATGATGCTTTATTGCCGATAAGCAAGAGGATAGCTTTCACGCTGCTTTTGGAACTTTTTGAAGTACATATATATATATATATATATATATATATATATATATATATATATATATATATATATATATATATATATATATATATATATATATATATATAAAGTCACTATTCTTGAGTATTTAATTTGATATCCTTTCAAAGCAAGGTAACGTGGATAATTTAGTATTTTGCTGTGTTGTAAGTAGTTTAAAACTTATATAGGTATACCACTAATGAAAATTAATCTACAAATTCTTGTTTTCTGCTTCGATACCTATATGATATATATATGAAAAAAAAAATGTGAAGTGTTACAACAAAGTTTATAATGTCAAGATGTAAAATGTATATGTTGTATTTGAAATTATTACAAAAAAATTTTCATCGCACACCTGTACTTCTTTTGTTAAATTATTACATAATTTCACGCTGTTTAAATTTGTCTATTCAGTCTGGTTATGTATAAGATCCAAATTTAAAACTAAGCATATAATTTTAAGACTTTTTATGTAATGAGTAGATCGATAGGTGAAGAAAAGTTTTACTTCGGTCGTAGAACATTTTTTGATTATTTATTATATTTGATTTATGATATTAATATAACTCGTCTAGAGTCTAATGTGATAAATTGGAACTGTCGTCATTTTAATTATTACAATAATTACTTACGCAATTTTACGTCTGTCTCCATTTTGCGAATGACGAAAGGCACAGGAGGGAATAGCCTTAACGATTCTTTTACTACCCTCTCTAAATATTTCATGTCTAACAAATCTTGTTTAGTGACAGGTCGGTTAGAGTCTCCAAATATTTCGTATAACCTGAAATGTTTTTTTACTCAAAATAATAAACACACCGGCATATTTAGCGGAACATAAAATAAAGGTTTGATATCAGTATCATATAAGGTTGCTGGCTGGTTTATACGTCATTTAATTTAAAAAGAAATATTTTCAAATTAAGAAAACAACTGAACATCACATTTTATGCAATTGTTTTAATTTTATTCAAATACACCTTATCTGGAGCGAACTTCGAGTATTTCTTCCTTCTGAGTTTGATTTAAAATTTCATTGAAATACTGTTTTTTGTTAGTTTTTTTTTTCATCGCGTATCTTTTTGGAGTTGAAGACTGAATTATGCCTGACTTAGACCCAACGGAGATTGCCAGGGCACTCGAAATGCGAAGAAATGGTCAAACCTACAGAGTGATATCCAGAGATCTTCGTCGACCAGTTTCAACGATCCATCGCAGTATCCAACGGTTCAGGGAGACCGGTACTTATGTGAGAAAAGCAGGACAAGGCAGAAAAAGACGCACTTCAAGTAGGAATGACCGTTTCATTCGGCTTCGTGTACGTAGGAGCCCCCGTTTGACAGCTGTCCAAGCCCGACATGAGTTAGAAGCAGTGCGGGGTGTAACCGTAAGTGAGCGTACGGTACGAAAAAGGTTCGAAGAAGCTGGTTTGGGTTCATTTGTGCCCGCCAAGGCTCCAAGGCTCGAGGTAAATCATCGTAGAAACAGGTTAACTTTTGCTCAGGAACATCGACTTTGGAACGCGGACCAATGGAGTAAGGTATTGTTTAGTGATGAGTGTAGAATTCTCTTAAATCAAATTGACGGCAGGCAAAGAATATACAGACGCAAAGGAGAACGATACATTCAGACAAACTTTGAAACTACAGTTACATACGGTGGTGGATCAATAATGGTTTGGGCGGGCATTTGTTTGGGAGCTCGCACTGACTTGGTAGTGATTGACAGAGAGAGTCTGACTGCAGACCGCTATATCAGAGAAGTTTTAGAAGAAAATTTCTTACCGTTTGCCCCATATATCGGTAACGGTTTTGTTTTTATGCAGGATAATGCTCGGCCGCATACCGCTCGGGTAACTCAAGCTTATCTTAATGATATGAATATCACTGTTATGGAGTGGCCGGCGAGATCACTAGATATGAACCCAATATAGCACGTTTGGGACTTGCTGAAAAGAAAAGTTAAGTCCAGAATTCCAGCTCCTGCCAACGTGGGTGAACTGCGAATCACCGTAGTTGAGGAATGGCGGAGACTATCCCAGGAGACCATCGATAACATCATTCTCAGTATGCCTAGACGGGTAGAAACTTTAATAAGAGCACGTGAAGGAAATACGCGACATTAATCACCATTTTTCTAATTTAATTAATTGTTATTTTAATATTAATTTTCACTTTTCCCGGTTATATGAAAAGTTCAAAAATGTACCATTTTTCACAAATAGCCTTTACTCGCAAAATCTGTTTTTAATGTGATCTCATTTTAAGTAAAACAAATGAAACTTTAAATAACAAAAGAAGTGTAGAAAGTAGATTTTAAAATAAAACCATATTTTTTTAATAATGGACCTTTTTTTGTGTTCCGCTAAATATGCCGGCGAGTGTATTAGATGTTAAAAAATATAATACTATTTTATTAACTATATTCAAACTGACTTTAAAGGATAATTTTTTATTGCTATTCGTAGTAAAAACAGATATAGTTAATCCTGTCTAAGCCTACATAGTACTATACAATTTAGTTTTCACGTAGCACGTTTTCACAAATTTTCATTTTAAAAGCATAAACAGCAAGTTCTTATATGATATTCCAACATATTATACTTTTGCAATAGTATAAGGCAGTGGTAGCCCAGTGATAACATGCTCGCTTGGGAAAAAGGAAATCCCGGGTCTCGCACCTCTAATATTCTCATTTGCGAAGCATTTCCAACGTGATTACCACTTGCCTTAACGGTGAAAGAAAATATCGTGGGAAACCTGCATATCTGAGAGAACCTAGCAAGTTTTCAAAAAGACATGTGAAGTCCGCCAACCCGCACTTGGTCAGCGTGGTGGACTATGGGCTGATTCCCCTCGTACTGAAAGGAGCCCCGTGCCCAGTAGTGGCGTGGAGTCGTTAAAAAGGGCTGCATACAATACAATAGTACAATTTGAAATAACACGAACCGAGTACAGTACAGATCATTCTACTGTCAGTCTGAATATTCAATATGGATGGCGATCCTTGGGGGGGTTCGGGCGTCCCCGCAGTCTCCAGACTAAGCCCTCTGTGACATGACATCATCAATATCACCGCCAGGGTCGTGCAGCGCCTCGTTCAACTGCCATTCTCCATCCTATTCACTCTTCCATTAAAAAAAAAATTATTATGGTGCACCTCACAAATATCCGAGGATTGCACACAAATCTCTCATCAGTCCACTTCCACCTCGAGACTGCGCAGCCGCACATGCTCTTTCTGACGGAGACGCAGATTCAATGTCCATTGAGTGCTGAGTACCTGGACTATCCCGGCTACACGTTGGAGCACAATTTCAGCTCACGGACTGGGGTCTGTTTGTACGTGCGCTGTATTCCTGTGTCTACCGATCGTACACAGGTGACCAGGAGACAACTCGATTGTTTGAACATCTTAGTGAGGCCGCTGATGTGGCTATGCAACGGTACCCCACCGCGCAGCTTGTCTTTCTGGGGGACTATAACGCCCATCATGAAGATTGGCTGTTCCCATACCAGAAGACGGACCATGCGCTGAAAAGCGTAAGCAATCGGCTTACCTTGCCTGGGTTGATGCTCGAGACCGTAAAGCTCCGGACGTAAGATCCAAGAAGAGAGCCTTTAACTTAGCCGCCAAGTCCCACAAAAAAACATTAAAGAAGGCTCGTCTTGACCGAATTACACATTTTGGCGCAAAGCTCTCTGCCCAACCATCTGGCAGCAGAGCTTTTTGGTCCCTTACCAAAGCTGTCGAGACGAACTTCTCTCGGCCCTCACTGCCACCGCTGGTAAAATCTGACGGATCCCTGGCTCATACGGCAAAGGAAAAGGCGACTTTGCTGCCCAAAATTCATGTCTAGACTCTGGCAATGCTACTCCACCACATCTACCTCACTGCGGGATCTCAATGCCTGAAATTGCGATAACTAATAAGGAGGTTAAGCCTGGAAGCTTGCCGTGCAACCAGTGCCCAAGAAAGGAAGCCGTGCTGACCCTGCCAATTATCGTCCGATCTCAATCACCTCCATACTCTGCAAGATTATGGAGCGTGTATTGAACACTCGTCTTATGGCATACCTAGAACAGAACGATCTCCTCAGTGATCGACAATATGGGTTTCGCCGGAATCGGTCGACTGGGGACCTTCTAGTGTATGCCAATCACACCTTTGGCGAAACTATTGACCGAAGCGGGGAGGCGATTGCCGTCTCCCTCGATGTCTCCTATGGCATATCTCCTGGCCTGATCGGCTGGATTAAAGACTTCCTACCGATCTGATGGTTGTTCATCATAACCAACTCAGGAGTTCCTCAGGGGTCTGTTCTCTCTGCAACCTTGTTTCTGCTGCATATCAACGATCTGCTTATACCCGGTATCTATGGGTACGCAGACGACAGCACTATTGTAGAGAGATACCTGCCAAATCTTCGGGCCAGTAGGGATCAAATTCAGTCCGAAAGAGAGGCCATGGTAGAGCGATTAAATCTCACACTCAGGACCGTCTCCACTTGTGGCGATGCCAATCTTGTGAGTTTCAATGCCACCAAAACACAGGCGTGCCTGTTCACCACTAAAAGGAGTCCTTTCACCTTGACTCCTACTTTCCGGAATGTGCCTTTGGAATACACAGAACGTCTGCAGATGTTAGGGATGGACATCAGCCCCAACATGAACTACGGGCGGTTCATCGAGTCTAAGGCTAATGTCGCTGCGAGGAAAGTTGGCATCCTTGCAAAGGTCCGACAGTATTTCACGCCGGGACAGCTTCTTGTTTTATATAAAGCGCAAGTCCGGTCGTGTGTGGAATACTGTAGCCACATATGGGCTGGTGCTGCGAAATGCCACCTGTCAGCCTTGGACTCGATTGAGAGGCGAGCTCAAAGGCTTATAGGTGACCCTACGCTGGTAAAAGCTAACTTACAAAGCCTCGATCACTGACGTAGGGTTGCCAGCCTTTGTGTATTCTATAGGTTACATTTCGGAGAGTGTGCGCAGGAACTACATGAATTAATTCCCCCATCCATCATCATAATATGGGTGTCTTCAAGGCAAGAGTGAATAGGTGGCTACTGAATTAGTGCGACGTACTATCTACGACTGCGTAACCACTTACCATCAGGTGGAACGTAGTCAAGCACTAATTCTGAATAGTATAAAAAAAACAATCAGTTATTTTTTACTTTTAAGTGCTTTTGTTTGAAGTCGGTTTTTTTGTTAAAAAGTTTTTATTTCTCCCTTTTTAGTGAAAATAAAAAAGCGAACGTATTTTAATAAAATATTCGCTTAAACCGTTTAAGTTACTTTGATACCAATTTTTATACGAAGACTTAAAATTCGCTTTTATCAGTAACACTAAAAATTCTGGCTCTAAAATCCGATTCTAACGTTAGGCTTGTCAAATCAAACAAAATAAGTCCAAACTCAAAGTATCTACTATTAGCCATTGAAGAGTTCCGCCTATCCGCCTTTTGGTCTTACCACCAGATCAGACACACTTGCAAAGTTTCAAGTCAATATGACAATTAGAAGTAGGTTAAATTCATTTTTTTTTTGTAATTTAAATGGGACCAATCTGGAAGTATACACTTTCAAACAAAACAAAAATAGTCCTAATCGTTTAATAAATGACGGAGTTCTGAGGTAACAAACATAAAAAAAAACATACAGCCGTTTCCCGCTCCTTTTTGAGGAAGTCGGTTGAAAATAAGGATCTTTCATAAGTAATAAATACAATCAAATATTAACTCGCATTGACCGACTACTTACTCTTCATAGACTTTATCTTGTATTTTTGGATATTTGGCTAACAACATCAAAGTGTAACCAGTGGCTACTGCAGATGTATCCGTGCTTGCCATGGTCAAAGTAAGAATTTCTTCTCTCAGTTCCACATTATTGTAGCCTTTCTCACCACCAGATAAAGAAATTAATAGTTCAAGAAAAGTTTTCTTTTGATATTCGCCTAAATCTACGAAAAAAAAACAGTTGTGATTTAACACTAGAGTAAATAACGTTTACTACATACTGATAGGTATTCTTAGAAGCTCAAATTTATGTGCATACAACTTTTTCATAACGACATATTGCTAATCACTTCACAAAAATACACCATAAGGGTCGAATTAGTTTAAATTATTATTATTTCTTAAATTGACCTAAAATCACAGTTTAAAAATTGTGTATTTTTCTTAGTTCAGTCAAATAATATTCATCGAATACGTCTGGAGATATTTCAATGAGACTCGATTATTGGAAATCTACTGTGCAATGAGGTCTCAATTAATACCATAGTTACTTTTGATTTAAATCGAAATATAATATATTATGTAGTATGATTTTTTTCGACACGATACTTAATTGTGTATCACATTCGGTGGACTATATAGGAACCAATATATGGCCCTGACCAGAGACAGAACGTAGTTACAAATAATATATTAGTTATTTCATTGCCAAAATTGTATTATCTGTACATATAGTATCAAACAAACACTTAAATTCAATACGCACTATAATGATTGTCAGCTTCAGATTGGAGTTTTTTATATTGACTTATTTCAGCACGTTTCTTTACGATGACCTAAAACAGTACAAGATATTATGTTTAATATAAACAGGTGGCTATTGTCTTAATTGCTTCATTTCCTCTTCTGATGATACGCTAAAAAGTACTTACTTCGTCTGTAAAATCGTGCAGAACTTTTATAGACTTTTGATGCAACTTGTACTGCGGAAAAAGTTTAAACAACCAATCTGGTTGCAACCACAGATGAAAAATTCTTTCACACACGAGGTCAAGGACTATATTCATTGATGTCAGAAAAGAAGAATTTGAATCATCTTGGGAGTTTATTTTCACACCTAACGCGGTTTCTGTAAATATTTTTTTTTTAATTAATCTATATTTTATACGCTCATTTCTCTTAACGCGATTAGTTTTATACGTAACTAGCGACTCACCCTCGCTTCGCTCGGGTTTGTCCCTGGGTATGTTTTTAATTAAAATGGATATAGTATGTTATCCTTAAGAGATAGACATATGCCACCGCGGATTTTTCTGTAGACCTATATAAGATACACAAATCCACAATACCCTATTTTGTTATATCTCAAATGGTTTAGGCAGCGTTTTCGTTGAAAGCTCCTAGACAGCTTATTTTCTCCGACACCTCCAACAAATATCATTATATTTTAGCCAATGTATACAAAAACTTAACAATTTATATACTAAAACCTTTCTCTTGAATCATTATATATTAAAAAAGTCGCATCAAAATCCATTGCGTACTTTTGAAGATCTGAATACATACGAACAGACAGACAGCAGGAAGCGACTTTGTTTTATACTATGTAGTAATACGACAATTTTTAACTGACTTCCAAAAACGAGGAGATTCTCAATTCGTCGGAATCTTTTTTATGTATGTTCACCGATTACTTGAAGACGCCGGAACTGATTTATATGTTTTTGGAAGTCGGACAAAAAGAATTATAAAAAAATAACTTATCTTCACAAAGGTAGTTGTTATTTTTTTAAGTAATTACGTAATGTATTAGCCATATAATGTCCAAATATTATTTTTATGAGACATAACATTTTTTTTGTCTTTCTAACAAATTTTAGTCACCTTTTCCACCGGTGGATTAACTTTATGAAAACAGTTATTATAGTAAGATACCCTAAATTGATCAAACAACGACTTGATTACTAGCCAGATATTTAATTAGTAAAGGAAACGCGATAGATCTCGACTCTACTAAAACCATGATGCTCAAGTAATATCATGTATATCACTACTGATAAATAGCCCACAGCCTAAGCTGGTTTTGTTATATATCTAGAGGTCGAACAACAGAAGTACTATAAAGGATGATGATGATCATGTCTTCCCGACCGATAGCTCGAGTGTGTCAACACCAGTGCAAAGTGCATTGGTGCTATTCCTTTCACTCTCAAATTCCGATGGGATGATAATACAAAACCAGCAGTGGTAGATCAATAAAATTAATTTTATTTAAAAAGTAATTTAAGTAAAGGAAATACATTGAAATTAAAAATATACTTAAGTGTACGTACAAAACAATTCGTTTCTTATATTACGGATGGGAAAAACCATCGAGCTCACCTGGTTAGGTAAGAAGTACCATATCTACTAAATTATTAACGCTCCCAATATAGCTAATATTATATACATATATTATGTACTTACCGCTTACTGAATCCAACGTGTAAGCAGAGATATACGGCCAAATGCTAAACTTTCCTTTACCTCGATGACTAACTAACTTTTTCACCAATTTCTGACTGTTCTCAGAAAATACTGTGACATATTGGTCTATATTTTTTGGAGTAAACACGGGTATTAAAATTTTACGCCGTCGCCTCCATATGGGAACTATAAAAAAATAAAATTTATTTACCTGAATCATAGAATGAATGAAAGAAATGAAAATCATGAAGCAAATATAACTGCAGATTAATTACTCGTATATTATCTATACTCGAAAAAATAATTACCTGGTGCAAATATGCCGCCATTGCCAAATACCTTTCTAAGAAACCTATGTAAATCATCTTTTTCTAAGCATGTCTTTAATATCACTTCCACGTCCATGGGATTTGTCACCACTAAAAATAAATGAGGAATGTAGATTTTCGCTTAAATCATTTTATATTGCTCACATTATATACTTTAATATTTAAGCGATAATTCAATCGAAACAGGTTCAACGGTACGCGGCGGTTGGGAAGCATAAACGTACATAGATGTTTTTAAATACTGCAGTATCTCAAAATGAAGGCTTCGACCAGTGCGCTTATTTAAATTATTAAAAATTAAAATGTTATCAAACTAAAATTAAAAAATATTGTAAGGTAATTCATTGCCAATTGTCTGTTTCTTCGTTTAAATTTTCTCTTTCGTGACCATAATTGAGTGCAAATCATCCGAAACGTCCGGAACCATATATAAAATAAAAGCTCACGAAATCCGGAAAGATAGTTTCATTTAAAATTTCAAATATTAGCATCAATGCAATCTAAGAAAAAATATAGGATTAGTCTACTTTCTCCATTGCTTAAACTTTACTTGCAAGATTGCATTAGATACAAGTAAATACGCAAAAGGAAACCCCCGAGCTGGTATGACAATGAGCGAGATATATAATTTTTAAATAGATAGCCGACTTTGATCTAATGTATTTTTGAATAGCGCCCGTATACGGGAAAGTGAAATATAAATAAATAAATAAATAGGACATTAACACACAGCTCCATATAGTTCCATTGTGTTATAGATACTAGAAAGTTGATACACTATACATATATAACTTTAAATACATACATATTATAAATATAAACACCCATGACTGGAGTACAAGTATTCGTGCTCATCACACAAATGAATGCCCCCAGCGGGATTCGAACCCGCGACCGCTGGCACAGCAAGCAGGGTCACTGCAAAGCCAAACGTGTCATCAGAAATACGGTTAGACCCCCTGCAGGATGAATCGAGGATTTGATGTAAGGAGCAGCAAAGCATTAGATATGAGTGGCACAAAACAGTGTCATATCATGAAAATTTTCGGGTAATTCTAGCCTTTAGTAATGAGCATTTATTGAACTAATACGATAATTAAAAGTACATTAACTTTATAACCTATCTAATATTATCAAAAGTATATGGGACATAAAATAGAGAATGGAGATTATCCGAATCCAAAAGAAAGTTATGTGTAATTTTTCGGCTGGCCACAGCAGTGACAACAATATCAGACCTAGAGAGCGTGAGAGAGAAAATCTAGCTAGCATACGCTGATGTTTCTAACATACAAAGTCTTTGGTCGGCTTTGTGAATATGCTACACTGATCCTCAAAAACAACAGTGCTACTGCTTTTATTAACATCCTGCTAAAGTCCTTTATAGAGTCAGAAAAAGAATATAGGTTTGGGAATACAGTGATATAATAGATGAAGCAATCCACCATCTTGTGGAAGTCCTTAACAGTGTTAACCTACCAGGCATCCTTTCTCATAAACTCTTCCTCAAGGATAGCACATCTGTAATTAATAAGCTACTGAGCTATGTTATGGGACTAGATAGCGAGGACTCCAATAAACATAATAGTAGCCACTGTGTTAGCTGGATTTGCTCATAGGGAATCAATAATCATTCCTCGAATTCCACTGATAATCTCTAACTACGTCTTTGAGTTTTACCTATTGTAATTTGGTCTTACAATTTGCTTTGCAATCACCATTAATCATTCTCAGGGCCAGTCGTTAAAAGTAGCAGGCTTAGACTTAAGAGAGGTTTACTTCTTACATGGACAATTCAGCAGAACCCAGAACCAGATAGAACCTCCACCAATGTGGTATACAAAGAAGTTCTTAACTAAATTCGAATTCTCTGTTCGTAATTTATTAGTGTAGACTAAGTTAAGGGAATCTAGAGTGATTACATAAATGTACACATGATACATATTACAAATTCGATACGGCAACATATAAATTCAATGGAAATTAAAAGAGAGCATTTTTTTGCTACACTATAACGAAATAAGAATGGTTATATATATATATATATATATATATAACGTAGATGTTAACGTTGGCTTTTAACTAACAAATTAAAAGCCTATATTAGCCGCGTTACATGATTCTGAAGTCGTAAATATTTTATGTGAGTTGTATCATTGTACTCTCTTCCCAGACTTAAATTTTTTATGTTCAAAAAATAGAGGTAGTGGAGCTTGGTAAATACTTAAACAAAAATTTATTTATACAATATAAGTTAAATATCATTTCAGAGTGTATAATATTTTGAGTTACGATTACTAAAACTAAATTAGTCTTTCATAATATCTTTAAGAAATAATATGGTTTTTTTCCGAAAATGAAAAAAAATAACGTTATCAAAATCATGCTCATGTAGTCACGCATTTAAAAATCATTACAGCCATCAACATAACATAAAGCCAAAATAATTTGTTTTTTTTTGTAGTTTTACTGCGAACGAAGCCGCGGGTTCTGCTAGTAACTTAAATTTAAGTACTTACGAAAGTAAAGTATATGATTTAGCCACCCTCTGATCAAACCATCGTGTTGTTGCGATTCGTAACACCATGCTTGTAAGTTGTACATGATATCTGGAAGTAGCATAAAGCATTTTTTATTACAAGCTTTTATTTAGTTACACCTGTCGGGAGTTGTGTCTTGCGAGTTAAATTTAACTTACTTCCCAATATCCGATTGAGATGAAATTTCGCACGGTAGTTTGGTTCCCGAGACAATGCACGATTATCTAACTTACCCTATTTTTATTCCAATATGGCCGACGTTGCAAAGTGTAAATATATTTTTTCCATAGTGACCCTTATGATATGGGCATCAAATGAAAGAGCTTGATGAGCGAAACACAATACGCAAAGTGACGTTATTGTAAATACAACATGGCAGACTCCTAAAGATGGCTAACTATGATTTTTATGCTCCACCATGATACATGTATTTTAAATGAAAAGGTTTGTTGAGAAAAATGCGAATAACTAAAAAAAAGTGTGCGTGTGTGTACTCATGTATGCACGTATTAGAAGTTATACTTTATTGGCGTAACAGAACAAAAATAGCTAAAGATTTTACCCATATGTCACAACTCTGCGTTTGTAAAAAGACTGCAGCTAACTTCATCATGTTGATTTTTGACTGTCGGTGTGCGTGCGCATCGTAAAAATCGTGCTCTCATATTTTTTTCCAAACGTGCCAAAACGAGTATAATTTTAAAAATAAAAAAATAAAATCATTGTAAAAAACATTTTAAAAAATAAGCTTTTATTTAAATGCTCTAAAAAGAAGAAAGTAAACTTTAAATTAAATAAAACCCATCAAACCAAACTAAAAATCAAATCTAGCAGAGCCCGCGGCTACGCTCGCGATAAAACTACAAAAAGAACTAAAAAGATAGGTTTCATACAAACTTTCATCCCCTATTTTACCCCCTTATGAGATAAATTTTTAAAAAATGCTAAAACACGTATTTATTTAATTGTATTGAAGAGCATTAATAATTTAATACCAAGTTTCAAGTAATTCTGATCATAAATAATTTTTTGGCTTGTATTATAACGTGTTTTCCCGTGGGAATGAGATAACCTCCCACAGTAAAAAGTAACCTATGTTACTCTCCAACCATCCAACTAACTCCACAAAAAGAATCACGCCAATCCATTTCTCCATTTCGACGTGAAAGAAGGACAAACAAACAAATATTCGCGTAAATCTAAGAAAGTATTAAAATCCATCTATTTATTACATTACACAATTTATATGACATAAAAGCTTTTCGCGATATTTACCTGTGTAGTATAACTAAGAAACAAAATGTTGAAAAATAAAGTTATAAAATCTATCTATACATATAATTAAATTCTGACTGAGTCGAATCTGTACATTAAATATTTTTTGGAAAATCGTATTGTAATAGTCATTATTATCGATACGAAGGCCAAATCTATAGTTTTTAGAATTTTTGTCAGTCTGACTGTCTGTCTGCCTGTATGTGACCGCATCTTGGAAAAACCACTGAACAGATTTTGATGAAATTTATTATGATGATAGCTGGTTATCCGGGTCAACATATAGGATACTTTCTACTGCGGGAAAATATCTCATCTCTGAGAAATCTATACTAAACGTAAAAATGTAAATTATACTTTTATAAATTAATTTTATAAAAAATACAAAAAAGTCTATTTGTTTTTTTATTTACATTTTACTAATTTATCCTAATAAAATTTATATATTTATAACTATAATTCTTATTTAGAGTGTAGTAGTGAGAGGGTAATCTCTGGATCTACTGAACCGAATTAGATGAAATTTGGTAAGAAGATAGTTTGAGACCCAGGGAAGACAAGCAAGGGGACAAGCAAGCAAGGGACAAACCCGAGCGAAGCGAGGGTGAGTCGCTATTTTATAATATTAATAAGATAATTAATGAGATAAATAGATACACATTTAAAAAGAAATAAGAGCAGTATATTCGTTTTAAGAACAACAATTCTACCTCATATTGAGCGTTATACAATGTTAAGTTCTATTTAAAGTTTACCTTTTTTCACAATTTATATGTTTAAAAGTCCTGGCTTCAATTCCAACCTTCGAACCTAATCTTAAAAGTAATTAATTATTCCGTTCTTTGGAGGGTTTTTTTTGCAGGACTTTTGACACCATTTATTGTTACCAAGATATATTCATTTAAAAATAATCACAAAAAACATAATATTTAAAAGAAAAATATATTTTCTACTTTTGATTTTTTATATAAATATTATTTTAAAAATATTTAGAACTATCTCTATAAAGTTTCTGTATATCCTATTTGGAGAAGTTCAAACTGGTTTTAACTAGACTACACGCGTAAAAATTGCCGGATCACTTCAATTTAAACAAAATATTATTAAAGTATTAAAGTAAAACTATTGTAAACAACTTGTGAAAATGTTCACCAAAAATATTTATTTGATATTAGAAATTATAAGAATTAAATGAAAAATAATACTTTCCCTCAGCACTTCCCGTTAACTTGTGCGCTATCCCTATAACAGGAAGCTCATTTTTCGGCCCTGGTATAGCTGACGCTAGACTGTACATTCTTCTCCTTCGAAATCTATACAAACAAGTCCACAGCACAAGTACCACTAGTAATAACCACAAAATCATTTTGATTTTTTTTATGTTCTAAAACAAAGTGGCAGACGAGCGAGTATACAAATTCAGGTGTACTATGCGCGTATCACTGTTCGACTGCTACGATTTGCGCAAAACTCTCCCGTTTTAATAACTCTAGAATCGTAAAGTTCTTATTTATTTATTTAAACACTTTATTACATACAAAAATAAAAATGATACATACAAAAAAATACATTGAAAGAAATGTGTTTATCATTAACAATGATATCTTACAAGCAACCGCTAAAAGTAGGATAAAAAATTAAACAGAAAGCGGAAAGGGGCATAAAGTGTACTCAATAAACGTATTACATATAAACATACATAAAAAGACATATATAAAATACTATTTATACAATAAATATTTATTGTTTAAATACTTAAACATACATATACATAATCTATATATATATATAAAAGAAAGTCGTGTTAGTTACACTATAACTCAACAACGGCTGAACCGATTTGGCTGAAAATTGGTGTGGAAATAGCTTAGACCCAGGAGACGGACATGGGATACTTTTTATCCCGTTCGATTGCGTTCCCGTGTGACGTGACATAAAACTCAAGAACGGCTGGACCAATTTTTATGATATTTGAATTTTTGGATTTCTCTTAGTCCGGAATAGGATAATAAGTATTAAAACATCAGAAAAATTAACGAAAAAAAAATATATGGCTAGCGTTGGCTAATAACTATTTATCTCTATTTAAAACGTGCCTAGCGACGAACCCGAGCGAAGCGAGGGTGAGCCGCTAGTAATATAATAAAATAATATTAAACATACATAATAGCTTATATATTTAAATGAGCTATTCTTGTGTATAATATATATCAATATATAATCTGAATCTCGAAAACGGCTCCAACGATTTTCATGAAATTTAGATACAAAGGGTTTCGGGGGTGATAAATCGATCTAGATTAGTCTTATGTCTGGGAAAACGCATGTTTTCGAATTTTCATGCGGTTTTCTTTTGCATTTTCACAATTTTTGCATTGTCAGTTGTCACTTCTGGTGGGTGGGAGGCGCCACTGTGCAACTGTCAATATCGTGTCCGTATTTACATCAAGTTTAAAATATTTAAGTGGAAATAATCTAAAGAAAAATGGTAAATTTTAATTAATTTAATAATAATTTTAATCGATAAAACCTATGGGCAATATGTAAACATCACAAAGTTTAGATGTGTTGAAGAACAAATGAGCTTTTAAAAATTCACCTACCAAACAAATACAAAGTGACAAACATAACATATAGATACTATCAGTGCAAAACCATATTTTCTGTGTGTGATGACAATAAAACAAAATAATTTGTGAAGTGGAAGCGTAAAATATTAAAACAAGTTTATAACTTAAAAAACTAATACTCTGTATAAAATTGCAATTCAACTAGGTATAATTGGTGCTCTTTTTTAATCAGCTTTTCTACTTCCGACTTCACACTTAAGATGGAGGAGATAAAAAAGTTGCTAATAAACATGCAACAAGAAATAAGACAGCAGAAAACAGAAATGTTAGAAATGAAAGAAGACATTAAAAATACAATCAACAATAATATACTTTAATGAGAAATTTAAACACTTAGAAATAAAAATTGAAGTTCTTGAGAAAAAAATCCAGGAACAAAGTACCTCAATAAATAAAAAAACTTCGTTATGTTCGGAGTAGAAAACGGTGAAAAATCCTATCATGAACTAGAGGAAAAAATAAAGTCTTAAACAAACGCTAGGAGTTACAAGCCCAACTGAAGATAAAGAAAAAGACCTTGGCAAAACAGCTTTCATTAAATATGACAAACTAATTATTGTGGATAATAATAAGAACACTTCTCGCCAATACTCAAATAAAAGAAGTCTGTCTGTATTTTCAGAAACGCCTTACCTCAATTATAAACAAAAACTAACAAATAAACAACATACAAAGAAAACCAAACCCGCTAATATTAAAGACTTTATATTACAACAAACAAAATTATCTTTCAACCACACAAATGATAACCAGGAACAACTAAAAACAACACAGCAAGATACAGTATATTAAACACAGTAGGAACCTCCTCATCTTTATCCCCCAGTACGGCCGGTCACTGTGGGGGAGTTCGGCCGTAACCGTCCAAAGAAAAACAGACATACAATGAACAAAGGTATACATATCTTCACCAGAAAAACTTCTAGAATTAAAAGCAGCATTTCCTACAACAAATCAAAAGAACACAAAGATAAAATTATAAACTTTATAGGCATATCAGAAACAAATTATATATTGGAAAAAAAATTTGAAAAGAAACCCTTTGCAATCATACAAGCATAATCTCCAACGGAGAGCTCTATGCAGGACTACTTTGGAGGAGGCTTTTAACCGAGAGGGGTCTATACATGAAAAAGATATTTACTAAATAAATACATTTAATTATGAAATTAAATACCTAATTTATAACTATTGTCAGAATTAATGTATGGAAAGAAATTTTATTTATATTTATTATTGTGAAATGTTTAGTATTTACTCAATTGAATTATTTAATTTATTGTGATTGTTTATTTATTTATTTGTTAATGATATTTTATATATATATATATATATATATATATATATATATATATATATATATATATATATATATATATATATATATATATAATATATATATATACAATATCATTTCAAATAATATTAAAGATTTTTAAAATAATTTAATTCCAGATTACAAAATTATTAGTTAAAAAAATGAAGTTAAATTAAATATAATCAAATAAGTTATAAATATGATCTGTTAAAATACAATGTTAAAAATTGTTAGTAATTATAATTTAAAATTATAAGTAAGCATGTATACAATAAATAAAGCTTTATTATTATTAGTATTTCTTTTGCATTATTCCACGCAAAATATTATGTTCGATAATTCCGCACGCTCAGACATAAGCATCATGGTCAAGCGGCCAATACACAAGTTTGACAACCACAGGTGTCTGGGTTCGTATCCTGGTCGAACACAAAGTTTTTAATTTTGTTTTTTTTTGTATTTATTCAAATTCTTAGTTTGTTTTTTTAAAATGTTTTTTGTCAAAAAACTCCGAGCGAAGCTCGGTCACCCAGGTAATACACAATAATATAATACATGCAACTATAATGACAGCCTAGTTGTAAAGCGACAAAAAGTGTGTTTTGAAAATGCTTACTACTTGGACTGTCTTATTTCATTTGGAAGCTCGTTCCAGAGCTTCGCCGTCTTAATAGTGAAAGATTCGCTATAGGATAATCGGATTTCTAGTAATCTTTCACTACGAGAGCGAAGCTCTAGAGTGAGCTGGGAACTTCCTAGGAACGTAAAGTGTTCTTTGAGGTAGGTGGGAGTGTCAGGATGATAAAGGATTGTGTATAATAGAGAAAGCGCGTGTAAATTACGTCTATTGTGAACTGTTAGCCATCTCAACTTTGTTCAATACAGCGTAATATGGTCATACTTCCTAATTCCAATCTTATAATAAGATTCTGGAGACGCTCAAGCTTATTGAGTAATTTTTGAGATAGATCTAGGTAGCAGGAGTCAGCATAGACGAATATCGGCAATAAAAGGGAGTTGGCTAAAGATATGTTGGTTTTAACTGGCAACAGGTTTTTCCACCTTCTCAAGGTGCCAATTAATAGCAAGAAATATTCTACGGCTAAGTTGAGCAATTTGAGGCGTCCAGTTCTTAGTAAACTGCAAAATAACTGCAATTTTAGTGCAATTAAAATAAAACTGTTGTTACATGGCTGTTTATATGTAATTAGGTACTAGTGATCCCATGACTTTTTAACTAACTCGAGTGCTATTTTTATTAAAACATTTTCTAGCTCTTTAATAACAATCAACGCTTAATACAGAACCAGAATCCTATAAATAATTACTTTACATATTCAAACGCCTGAAGAAATCATCCAGGAATATGTAGAGAAAGAACAATGCAACCTTTATTATGAACCAGAAGCATCATTTATTTTCTTTAGCCAGTAATGAAACTTAGGTCATAGCTAGCGACATATTCTCGCATCGCTCGGGTGCGTTCCTTTGTACTTTTTAATTACATAAGAATATTTATTATGAGTGTACTTTAGGAGATATACTCATACAATCGTGGACTTTCCTGTAGACTTTTTTAAGACGTAAAATTTTAAAAATACCCAGTTGAACATCTACTTAGTACTTGTATTTACTTACTTTTAAAATTTCTTAGAAATTTACCCGGAGGTGATATAAATTCAATGTAAATTAAAGCTAAGCAAATTCTTTAGTCCACACGAGCGCAGCCGCGGGCAGAAAACTTAACAAAATAAGATCGTCATTTTAAAGTTACTTAAATAAACAGGAAAAGAAACATTTTTAAAAACAAGCTTTTATTTAAATTCTCTAAAAAGAAAAAAAGAAAACTTTACTACACAATTTATATACCAAATATAAAAGCTTGTCGAGAGTTGAGTTTACTTATTTTATAAAAAAAAACATATAGGTCTTTAGTATTTACTTTTTATTCTATTCTTAGAATTACTTTTGTTAAGATCAAATTACACATTGAGGTGCACGAAAAGAGCCTTCCCGAGAGACGTACTCGTATATATACGTCCGACGCACCCTGTGCAATCAGAATTTTATTAACGCTGATTGGCTAATTCTTCCGCCACAATGGCAATTAACTTGCCGTCGATACGAGAAGAAGAAGATATTGTATTCTTGTTTATCTACAATGGTATCTACAATAGTAAATCACTTAGCGAAATCTGTACATGATTTTTTTTATAAAAACAATAACTCACATATTATGTACAGAATATAGACCACAAAACAATAGGTATTCAAAAATTTTCTGTCTGTATGTCCGTTTGTTTGTGCGCATTTCACGCAAAAAGCACTGGACCGATTTTAACTTAATTTAGTGTAGTGATAACTTATTACTCGGGTCAACATTTAGAATATTTTTTACTGCAGGAAAATCTTTCACTCCCAAGGGAAAACACAATAATTGGTTCTATTGAGTCGTCCTATATATACGAGTACTGTTTCTATATATGGCTAATGCTGTCTAAACCTTAAGACATACATACATACATCCAAATAACGTACCAAAATATTGTAGGTCTTGAAAAGGCCTACAATAGTAGGTATATGTCTAAATCGTAAGGTAGACTCGCAATACCCATTTTTATTTATACATATAATAAAATTGTAACTAAGTCGAAGCTGTACATTAAATATTTTTTTGGGAAATCTTATTAAGTAGTCATTATTAGCGATACAGAGGCCGAATCTACAGTTTTTAGAATTTTTGTCTGTCTGTCTGTCTGGGAACAAGTCACGAGAATACCACTGGACTGACTTTGATGGGTATGACGATAGCTAATTATCTGGGTTAACATATAGGATACTTTTTACTGTGAGAAAACACCTCATCTCTGAGAAACCTATAACTAAACGTAAAACGTAACTAGGGACGAACCCGAGTGGAGCGAGGGTGAATCGCTAGTTGTATTATATAATTGCAATGTTGCGACTCACTCATCGACTTACCAACGCCCAGCTCAAACCATCGACGATAGAAATTTAAAATTTGGAGAGGATATTGATTTTATACTGTAGGCGTCACTCGAGTAAGGATTTTTCGAAATTGCGTAAAGTGAAATGAAAATTTATATGAAACTCTGTCAGTTTAACGTAAAATACGACAATTAGTATATTAAAAATAAAATAACAAAAAGTATGAATTTTAGGTTTTTTCGAAATTCGGGATAAATATTATTATTAAGGAAGTAAAAGTAAAGAAAAATCTCTAATTCTTAAAGGAAAATACAATAGTCTAAACTAATATTATAAAGAGATAATGTTTGTAAGTGTGGATCTAATCTTCAAAACTACCTACTCATCCGATTTGAAAAATTCGTTCACTAATATTTAGAAAAGAATTTCAGGATGGATATAGGCTGTATATTATCGCGTGAAATAAATATGCTTTTTCGTGGTAGTCGAATTCACAAAATAAGTAGACGAAAAAATGGTCAAATGAAACATTTTCTTACGAACGCTGCTTTAAAGGTAAGAGATATGAATGATTTCTATAGAAAATTTGTAGAGCTTGTACTAGTAAATGTCTACAAAAGAGACCGCGACGGCATTTATCTAAGTACTTTTATGTTAAGGCCACACAAACCACTCTTATGTATTAAAATATAATTCGTTAGGTGATGTTTAACTGGTCATATGATCAACAATTAATTATTAATCTTTATCAATATACTTAACCATTTCTCTGTCCCATGAGTCATATATGAACATTTCGATTGTTTAACTATTATGTCTATTTTGCGGACAGTTATGTTGCTAACTACGTTCAGCGTCACGAGTATGCAACGGACATGATTATTGTATGTTGTTTGGACGTGTAGTTTAAGAGATATCAAGATATAAGTACTAAGTAAGTAAAAAAAAGTACTAAGTACATGTTCAACTGGGTATTTTTAACATTTTAAGTCTTAAAAAGGCCTACAGGAAAGTCCACGATAGCATGAGTATATCTCCAAAAGTAGATTCATAATAACAATTCTTAAACTTGAACGGAATACGATTGAAAACTAGACTTAAAACATATTTCAGTTTGTTGTTTAACTCTTGTTCTTATGAGAGCAAAAGTATCATAATCTCTTGGATTATTGTAAATTTTGAAACGTGTATGATATTTATCCTTGCTTTTGATAAGTTTTATTAAGCTTTTTGAATACCAAAAAGCGTATCTATGATTGTGTTGTTTATACTTTGGTGTGTATTTTTCTATAATTGTATACAAAGTATTGTAAAAAAATTGTACATATTTTTGAATTTGTCAATAAATTTGTGTCAATTCTTTAATACAGTTAATATAATCGGTTTTATAAAAACACATTTAGGTAATTGGAGTATTTTCAAGAAGACAGGTGGCCTTGCCATAATTAAATATAATTTCAAATGGAGGATGATTACAATCGAGGCGGCTTACAGGCATAGCTTTAACTAAATTGAATTTGTCCGGTTTATCGGTCAATACAAGATCAAGAATTTTGTTGTTAAGATTTGTAAGTGAATTAAGCTGTTTTGATGGTGTTAAATAATGAGATCAAATAGAGCTTTAGATTTTTCATAAGTATAATTTATGGGATGTGTTAGGGTCCTGGTGGACGTTAAAATAAAGAGTGGACTGTATAATATTTATATTTAAAGCTGGTACAATCGTCGTTACTCTTTACAAGAGAATAGGGAAAACAAATTTAATTATTTTAAGTCGTCTTGTCGCCACGGGTCTCAAATGGAAGTGAAGTGCTCTGTCATGTAATGGCCGCTCGCCGTGGCTGTCGATGGTGGGGCTGCGACCGCGGCCCGCCGGTGTACACCGTTGCGTTTTACGCAACAGGATGACCCTGGTGATTTAGACCAAGTCAAATTAGGGTGATTGAAATTACCCATTGCACATGTTATACAGTCGGGAAACATGCTGTCAACCCTATTACATTTATTTATAAAATCATCGAAAATATTATATGGTAAATATTCTGGAATATATGCAGTACATAAATTTAAGGTACAGTGACTATTTAGTTTTATTTGTAACCATAGATCTTTTAGTGTGTCAGATTTCCACTCATGTTTAATATCAAAATTATTTTTTTTAGAAATAGTTTTTTTAGAAATCAAGATCACGATCCCTTCTTACTACCTCATAGCTTTTGTCAAAGAATTCTGTTGAAAGAACAAAGTTGTCAAGCCAAGTTTCGGTAAGACATAATATATGATTAGAATACTTTTGTTAAACAAGAAAAAAATGTTGTCCTACAAAAAGATGGTTTGGATCAAATCGTCCCCCTCTTCGAATTTATTAATAACCGATTGATTTAATACTTTCTTAGATTTACGCGAATATTTGACATTATAATTAAAACTATTTTTTCAGACAAACAAAGAGACCCACTAAAACCCGGGTCAGAGAATACATAGCTGATGTGAAGCACCGTCGAAATACAACGTCTGCTGTCTGCAAACATAGGATCGTCCAAACCACAACATTCGCTTCGATAAACCCCAAATCCTCGCGAAAGAAAATCGATATCGCCCTAGGATGATTCAAGAAGTCATTGAAATTAAAAAAGCATCCAAATTTTAATAGGGAAGATGCCTGGGTACTACCATCGTATCCTGGGATCCTGTAATTAATATAATAAAATGTAATAATAAAATCAAACATATCAGACTGTTAGATGTGATAAGTTCTTACTGTGCCGATCAAAGTAACAGTATCTCAAATTAAGCCGCGTTGAAACGATCAAAGTCTACTTTGACTAAGTAGTTTTAATGACTACTTTGATCATGTAACCGAGCAATCAAACCGCACTTTGAGCCGTGTTTTTCATAGTAAACTTCGTTTCAAAGCTTTTTGTCAAAGCGACTTTGTCAAAGCAGACTTTGAGCCTGTGAACGCAGCTTTAATATTTCAAATTAATATTTTTTATTTGTGAATGTATGTAGTAATAGTGTTGTTTAATGTTTAGATTTTTTAATTAATAGCGAACAAAATACCAATTACTATTTTTAATTAATTTTTACTTTTTGTAAATTACACAGATAATGTGGCTTGAATAATTAATATTTTATTTTTTCTTTGTTTATACTCGTAAATATAATAATGGCAAAACTAAATAAAGATTACTAAATAATAGGTTTCAAAAAAAATTGTAATTATTATAATTATTATAACAGCTAAAATTAAATAAATAATATTGGAATATGGATATTCAATTACAAAACTTATTAAAATTATAAAAATGTTTTTCAATTTTTTGAATGCATTTTGTTATCTTGTGGGTAAGCTGTCTGGAACAACTATAACTTTTGAAACATCTAAAACCTTAGTCTCTCCCGTGATGGTGTAAAGCATTCAAATCGTCGGGAAACAAAAACCAAAAAAAACCGCGAAAAAATCTGAAAAGATAGTTTTATTTATAAAACCGTCTGATTTTCATTATTACATTTCTACCATTAGTGTTATTATTATAGATGATGATGATGTTCTCCTAGCCGATTCCGGCTACGGCGGCCAATCTCATTGAGACTAGCCAACTGCGCAAGAGATATTATAGTGCACAATTGTACGCGCAGACACAAGGCACTCTCTATTCCTGTCACTCTCATACTCCAGTGGGACGACTGCTCGACACGACCAGTGAGAGTTAAGGCCTAGGACCGACGGCTTTACGTGCTCTCCGAGGCACGGGGGTGAAACACCGCCAACTTCCCAACTTCGGGCTGTTACTGAGACTTACTATACAGAAAGACTCAATAACTAAACTTGGCCCGACCCGCGGGACACGAACTCAGGACCTCCGGGTGTGCAGCCGTACATGCTAGCCACTACACCACCGAGGCAGTTATTAAAGATATGCATAATTGATAGATCAAATCGTCCTACAAATAAAATGGTAAGATTTCTCAGTCCTACGCTTAGATATTGTCGCCCACACCGTGAGAACTTTTTCAAATATTTATTTTTAACTTTTGTAAAGAGAAAGAGTTATAGGCACTATTTTTATTGAGATCTATAAAATTATTTTTCTAAATTTATAATTAGAGCTAAAGTTATAACGTTTTTAATAAGGAATTTAACTGAAGAAATGTAATAAGTTACACAGTACCTATATAAAGTTTAAACATTGTTATTATTGCTTATTAAAAATAAATACATTTAAAAGTGAATTTTTCTTTTGTAATTATTACTTCGAAAAGCATGGAATGAATCAGAATTAGTGATGTAACGAGTATGTTTATTATATATTACGAATAGCTTTATATTATTCGATTCACAAATATTCGCATATTTCTTGTCATTCGAATTCGTATTCGCAAGAAACGATGGGAATATTTGACGAAGGTACCTATTTGACAAACAAAAAGTAAATTATATATGGAATGGATGGATATGGAATGATAGCACAACTGTGCTTACTCATGTTTTTATATCACTTTGTTACTTTTGAATAGGTATAAGTTTGATAAATGCAATAATACTAAACTATAAACCTAAAATCACAATAAATCTTTTCAAATGAACTTTATGTGACTAAATTCGTTCATTCAACCTGTACCAGCTCGGCTATGTTCGGTTTAAATATGGTCGATACGAAATGTCAAACCAGTCTGTTAAAATTTTGCGCGCGCTTTATCTGAAAGTCAACATTCGCATTTGTATTGGCGAATATTGAGACGAATATTCGCTTTCACATTCGCGAATGTGAAAAATCAAACTTTCGTTACATCACTAATCGGAATCTTAACAAGCAAGTAACCTTCAAGCTTAAACGCAAGCAAGTAAACTTCAAGCTTAAATGTAAGCAAGTAACCTTCATTTATTTGAGAAAAAATGAAGTATTAAATATTTTAAATAAAACTATCTTTTCGGATTTTTTCGCGAATTTATTTTGATTTTTGGTTCCCGACCACTTTGGTGGACCTTAGAGACATCTAACACCTCAGTCTCTCCCGTGACCATGATTGCTGTAAAGCATTCGAAACGTCGGGAACCAAAAATCAAAATAAATTCGCGAAAAAATCCGAAAAGATAGTTTTATTTAAAATGTCAAGTATTCGCGTAAATCTAAGAAAGTATTATATTAAATATTTTTGAAATAAATGATAAGATTATTTTTGCTGTTAGCTGACGAGTTTTTACTAAGCAGTAATCAAGATAGAGACGAATAAAATCAGAAATTAAAGACCATGATACATGAATAATATTAAAAACCCCGACTGCGTAGAAAGCGCACTAAAAAGATGAAAACAAGTTGACGAAGTTATATAGTAGGTATTATACAGTCGGAGACATACATATGTACTTGTTTTATAATATCTGCATGTGTCTATGTCTGTAACTATATGGCGCCAAAAATCGGCCATTTTTACTTTTATAATTATTTTGATACAACCAGTGTCACCCTCACAATTGAGACGAATCTAACGACACCTCTCAAGCTATACATACATACACGCGAAAAACATAAACCTCCTTCTGGCGCAGTCGGGTAAAAAATAAATGAGGCCAATTAAATTTTAAAGTAGCATTGCTATCGGCCTTAACAACACTATGTTGCACCTATCACGGTGAACAAGACGTCAGTTTTTTTACTTTATATTTGACAATTACAACTTAAAATTAAAATTTAATGTAACCTTTATAAATATTACATTATAAATATACATAGCTGCATTCAACAAGTACATTATTTTATTTATTAAATTTTTTCATTTTTTCTAATAAAAATACGTTTATATTATCGTAATATAACCAATAGGAATTTATCAACGATTTATATGAGATTGTCTATATATCGATGTAAGCTGATCTAGTATAAAAATCAATTATTCTAATATAACCCTTAACGTCAATTGCATATAATATAGTATTGCCTAGCATAGCGCGATGAGGAAAATTGGAATTTTTTTTTATATCAGAAGTAAAGTATTATGTAACTTTTGGTTGTCTCTCTCCCGTGACCATGATTGCTGATTTAATTCGAAGCGTCGTGACCAAAATTCAAAATAAAAATAAATCCACGAAAAAAATCGATGAGGTAGTTTTATTTCAAACTAGCGGCTCACCCTCGCTTCGCTCGGGTTCGTCTCTAGGAAAACAAATCTATCCCTCGGGAACAGTATATTTTTCCGGGGTAAAAGTAGCCTATGTGTCATTAAATTGTGTTTAGTAAATTTTCGGTAAATGCTACTGAACAGAGAAAAAATAGGTAGTTTAACAAATGTTCGACGTGATTCTTTAAATTGGCATAACTTTTTTATTTATGAACCGATTGACGTGAGACAAACACTAAATATTAAGTGAAGCTTACCACAATATGTTAATGTAAGACACATCTAAATCGGATAAGCCGTTTCTGAGATTAGTGTGCACAAAGGCACAGACAAAAAGACAAATAGACAAAAATTCTAACAATTTTTGTTTTGGGTGCTATTTGCGTTGATACAGGTCCCAATAATATTTTTTCTCATATATCTTCCATGTACAGACAGTGATCCGTTACATTTTTACATTTATTAAAAGATTTTTTATACTAACTCTACTTAGGTGCTACAGTCCTACATAATATAGAAATGTCACTCAAGACATAAAAAACATTACTTTTTAATTTTCTTGATTATTTTCCAAAAAATACGTCCGTTACTGGATCCTATCATCCTTTGTACGTACCCTTAAACTGATGTACCAAACGACAGGCAGATCACGGATGATTCCATAAGTATTCCGTTAGTCAGACTCAGCATTGATATTCACATAATGTAAAAAATATTGGTACAATGGCACCTTAATATTTAGATTATGAAAGGGAGAGGTAACCCTCCATAACTTAGATATAGTAGATACCTACACAGCTCACATCTTCTTCTTCTTCTCCCTGTCCATTTCCATTATTACTTGGGATCGGCGCAGTAAGTCTTCCTCTTCCACTCTCTCCTATTACTTGTCATCTCATTATTCACCCTTTGCTCTTACATGTCATGTCTCACACAACCAATCCATCTCTTCTTCGGTCTTCTTTTTCTACCTCTCCATCCATCTATATTCATTTCCATCACTCTTCTCGTCACATGTGTTTCATTCCTCCTCTTCACATGTCCGTACCAACTTAAAGGATTTCCTTTCAACTTCTCTGTCACTAGTGCTACTTTTAAGCTTCCTCTTATGAACTCATTCCTTATTTTATCCATACATACCTACATAGCTCACATGCACACAGATATATTTGGCTCTTTGACAGCAACCTCACTAAAATAAATACAAAAATATCCAAAGCTTAGGGAAAAACCAATTTGCCAGAACACATATATTAGAAAATTTACATATTTTTCAAGGTCATGAAATAGTCCAGACGCGGTTGCCTCCATAAAATTCAATCGAACTATAAAAAAATCGGTTGTACGGATTTTTATTGAACAGAGAATTTTATTTATAATTTTGTATCTTCTTCGCAATATTATGAGATAGGTACAGTATTGTGCTATTATAATGAAAGCTTTAAAGTCAGTGAAAACTATTTGAAACAGTTTTGATATCGGCATGATCTAAATTTTGGGAACGATAGCCAATTTACTAAGTATTTTTATTCCTTTAATGACCATTTGCGCAAGGCATATTATACTGAGTGAATCACGCTGTATGTAAACACATGTTCCGGCAAAGGCGAATAGTAAACCACTTCAGTTGAATACGAAAGTCACTTACATGATCCAATTTATGCAAACCATATATGAAACGAATGCATAAATTCTGAAGTCGATCTAATTTATTGAGTAGCTCCTCTGTAGCATCTAAATAGCAAACGTGAGCATGGTCTAAAAGAGGAAGTTGTAAGAATTGGGCTAAGGAAATTTTAGTTTTAAGAGGAAGGAAATTTTGTAATCGTTTTAGTGAGTGAAGCCAGTAATGCAAACCTCTACTGAACTCATTGACGTGCGCCGACCAAGACAAATATCTATTCATAATCAGACCTAGATTATACTTTCTTAGATTTACGCGAATATTTAACATTTTAATTTTTTTTGATTTTTGGTTCCCGACGTTTCAAATGCTTTACAGCATTCATGGTCACGGGAGAGACTAAGGTGTTACATGTCTCGAAGGTATAGTTGTTACAGACAGCCTACCCACAATTAACAAAATGAAAATTGCACCTATTACCTTACAATATTTTTTAACTTTAAACATTTTTATAATTTTAATTAGTTTTATAATTAAATATGGAATATAATACTTTCTTAGATTTACGCGAATATTTGACATTTTAAATAAAAAAATCCAAAAGATAGTTTTATTTAATATGGAATATTATTTATTTAATTTTTGCTGTTATTATTATAATTTTTAACAATTTTAAAAACATAATTTGGAAACCATATTTAATGTTGCCATTATTATATTTATAACCATAAAGAAAAATAATATAAAATATAGTACTACATAATTATTAAGCCATATATTATGTAATTGTTCTATGTGTAATTTAAAAAGTAAAAATTAATTAAGCATGATCATTTTAATTTAGTTTGCTATTATTTAAAAAGACAAATTACCGAGCAACACTATTACTATATACTTTTACAAATGAAAAATGAAACGTAATTTCCGGGATAAAAAATATCCTATGTCCTTTCCAGGGTTTCAAACTATCTTCTTACCAAATTTAATCTAAATCGGTTTAGAAGACTAGATCTTCTAAAGATTACCCCCTACAACATCACAAACTCTCAAACTATACCTCTTTATAATATTAGTATAGATTTTTATTGTTTAGTAAATAATGTTATTGGTTGTAAATTTTTTAATATAAAAATTGAGCAAACGCAAGTCCAACTCGCACATTATAGGTTCTTTTTAGCAAAATACTGCGTTAATTTTCTTACTTACGTATTTCGCTAACACTCAAATAAATACGAATAAAATATTAACGTTTCCACAATACATATACTCATTTTATCAACCGTTAAAATAAGTTCGTATTCATATTATTTTTTAACATTTTATAGGAAAAAGGTTTATGGTTGTGAAACTGACACAGCGGGTAACTAAAATTAGTTCATATCGCAAAAACTACCAAACGTACATTCTACAAGATAATTTTCGATAAACTGTTATGAGGAACTTTTTCAATATTTTTTTTTTTGACACCATTTTTTGAAAGGTGGAAGGCTTAAAGGACGCTAAAATGCTTAATACTTTAATCATATTAGCCAAGCTGAAATAATAAAAAGCATTTGCTTAGAATTATTTACTTATTTACCTTAATTATGTACTTCTGGAACTCTCACTTTCCCCAATATCTTCTTTTGAAAATCGTTTCACAAATTATTACTAACTAGCGCTAAGCCATTCCTGTTTCGCGACAAATTAACATTAAAAAAAAGTTATTATTATGTAATTTAAATAATCAGCTAAATACACATTAATTAATAGCTATGTATTACAAACAAACAAACTAAACTAAAGTATGGATATACTATAAGTGTATCTATATTAAAACGGAAAATAACAATTATATTACTAAATCAAATATGAAATTAACGGAGGAACCTTTGTGGTATTTTCAATCACTGCTATTATTTGCCAATCATACAATGCGCAATGAATTTAGATACTTTTTATTGTTGAATATTACAGAGTTCCCGTGGGATAGTTAAAAAACTATAGTAACTTGTACAGCTTAGTACACAATAACTTATACACCTAATTTAGTAAAATTTGGCATGCTGATACCTTATATCGCCGGTTAAACAACAAGTTACTTTTTATCCCGGAAAAGTGAACGGTACCCGTGGGATAGATCTGTATATGCTTTTCTAGAGGTGAACCCGAGCGAAGCGAGGGTGAGCCTCTTGTTGTAAAATAAGTATGTTTACTATTTGTATAATTAGTAATAACACAGGTCTGTGAAATTATTTTCTTTTGTTTAATTTCCTTAAAACTCTATTATTATTTGTTACGAGTATAATTATTGTGCTTAAAGTAATATAAAACAGTTTTTGAAAAGAAATAAGAGCAGTATATTCGTTTTAAGAACAACAATTTTACGTCTTATTGAGCGTTATACAATGTTAAGTTCTATTTAAAGTTTAATTTTTTTCACAATGTTCATGTTTAAAAGTCATGGCTTCAACTCGAACCTTTGAACCTAATCTTAAAAGAAATAAATTATTCCGTTCTCTGGGGTTTTTTGTGGGACTTTTGACACCATTTATTGTTACCAAGATATATTTATTTAAAAATAATCACATAAAACATAATATTTAAAAGAAAAATATATTTTCTACTTTTGATTTTATATAAATATTATTTTAAAAATATTTAGAACTTTCTCTCTAAAGTTTCTGTATATCCTATTTGGAGAAGTTTAAACTGGTCTAAACTAGACTACACGCGTAAAAATTGCCGGATCACTTCAATTTAAACAAAATATTATTAAAGTAAAACTAAGGTAAACAAGTTGTGAAAATGCTCACCAAAGACTTGATATTAGAAGGTATAAGAATTAAATGAAAAATAATACTTTCCCTCAGCACTTCCCGTTAACTTGCGCGCTATCCCTATAACAGGAAGTTAAGTCGAGTGCTATTATTATTGGTACATTTTCAAGCTCTTTTAACAATAATCTACGTCTAGTACAAAACCAAAATCCTATTAAAAATTTTTTACATATTCAAACGCCTAAAGAAATCTTTCAAAAATATGTAGAGAAAGGACAATGCAACCTTTATTACGGACCGGAAGCATAATTTTTTTTCTTTAGGCAGTAATGACACTTAGATCATAATAATTAGAAGATTGGAGTATAAGAAGTCTCTCTTCTCTCTCTCACAATATATATATATATATATATATATATATATATATATATATATATATATATGTATACTGTGAGTTTGTGATGTTGTAGGGGGTAATCTCTGGATCTACTAAACCGATTTAGATGAAATTTAGTAAGAAGATAGTTTGAGAACCTGGGAAGGACATAGGGTATATTTATCCCGGAAATCCATATATTATATATTTTTATCTGAATATTTATATTTTTATCCCGGAATCATCCCTTAAGGGGATGAAAATGGGGATAAAAGTTTGTATGGGGAAGTAAACTAGGGACGAATCCGAGCGAAGCGAGGGTGCATAGCTAGTTTGTTATAAAGTTATCTACATTTTGATACTTGGTTGGTTCGAGAAAACGATAAAGTGAGGGTAAGTCGCTAGTGTGGTACCTACTACTTGCGCGTATGCGCCACTGTAGTAAAATGATTTAGTCCACGACCACAAAAGCCCGTCTCACTAAAAATAGACTTATAAGTAGAATTGCTTGCGTAGGCACAAGTGCAATGTCAACTCCTTTAACTATCCGACGATGACCGGTGAGAAATTCGAACGATCCGGTTCGAACCTAGTACCTCACGATCTGCATCTGTACATGCTAGCAACTACACCAACGAGGCAGCCGATCCAGAAGACTATTATCTATACAATATTAATTAATAATATTAATATTAATGTGGCTTTATTTCCAACCACCAGCTCTTTAAAAAAACATTTGAAGACCATCCATATTAAAATATTAATTATAATCATGAAAACAAAAGTGAAAGATTATCAAATAATTGAAATACATCACTAGCGTGAGGTGACCAATAAAACAATTAGTGGTATTCGCAATCATCCAATGGATAATTATTTTTATTTCTCTTGAAAGCTTACAATTACGTAATCTTTATGAACATCGTAGGCATTAGATATATTGTCCTGATTAACGAAAAAAAGAGACCTACATACTATATACAAAGGGTTTGTTTAGAAAGTGAATTTCTTATTGCATTTATTTATAAGCACTATACAATTTTACATAATGTGATAATACAAGCAATTTAATATACAATATAATTATATACCCCTAGCTGCCAAAATAAAATAATCGCATACAATGTGCATTAGAAATACAAAATCAATAAATACACAAATAAATTGTGCTCGACTTATAATCACAAACTAGCATTTAAGAGTGTTACAGCTAGGTTGTACCTTCACAGTGACAGAACTCATTTGCTTCTGAACATAATTTATCTAGTAATCTAGCTATAAAACTATATGAAATTCGTATAATACCAACTTTCGGTAAACATGGGAAAATCGACGACAGTCGTGTTGTAATCGTTTAGAAAACTAACAAAAGTTTCTAAAATATAAAAAAAAAATACTTTTGTATGTTGGTTGCAATTGCTATTATACAGAATGATCATCGCATCTTAGGTTAAAAATGGCACATTTTGACATATTAGGTGTCTGATTATTATTGGTACTGATATAAGATCCAACAATCCAATCCTATGATCCTCAAAGTGCAAAAGTACATGCTAAGGGCTTTCAGAAAACGCTCATATATTTCTAAAGCATTGCAAGTATTACTATGACAGCTCTAATAAATTAACCATTCATAATAATACATTTTCAAGTGAAATGTTACGGTAACATGTTCTCTATATAGATATTTTCCTCCCCAAATATTTCTAAGTTATAATAACAAAGTGTTTTATTTAAATAGTGCAATTGTTTTTACAATTAGACCTTTAATATCGCGTTATCGTTTACGTGTAAGTATTCTAATTTTAATCAAGGCGTTATTTATTTTCTAGGACTTTCTTTTTGATGAGGAAATTCTATAGGAGTCATAAGAACTATTTTTTTTTGAGATCTATAAAATTATTTTTCTAAATTTAAAATTAGAGCTTAAATTTTAATTTTTTTTAATAAGGAATTTCACTGAAGAAATGTAATAAGTGAGCCATTCTGAATAAAAGCTCAAGGACTATATACTTTATGCTAGTGTATGAAACGGTAATTCGTAACACAGTATATAAAGTTTAATAAACATTGCTTAATAAAAATAAATACATTTCAAAGTGAATTTTTCCTTTAAAATTATTACTTCGAAAAGCATGGAATGTTGATCGGAATTATTGATGTAACGAATATTCGCATTCGCATTCACAAAAATTCGCATATTTCTTGCCAGTCACAGATGCCTATTCACATGAAACGATGCGAATATTTGACGAAGGTATTTGACAAGGAAAAAGGAAATTATATATGGATTGATAACACAACGGCTGTGCTTTAATCATGTTTTTATATCACTTTTTTGCTTTGGAATAATTATCAGTTAAATTTGACAAATGCAATAATACTAAAATATAAACCTAAAAACAACAAATCTTTTCGAATAAACTTTATGTGACTAAATTCGTTCATTCAACCTGTACCAGCTCGGCTATGTTCGGTTTAAATATGGCCGATACGAAATGTCAAACCTGTCTGTATAACGTTTTTCGCGCGTTTTATCTGAAAGTCACCGTTCGCATTCATTCGTATTGGCGATTTTTCATATTCGCGTTCGCGAATATTAAAAATCGAACATTCCTTACATCACTAATCGAAATCTACAAGCAAATAATGTTCAAGCTTAACCCCGCGAAGTTCATATTGTGTAATCAAGCATTAAATATTCCTTCTGAAGCAGTCAGAGACAAAAAATGAGGCAAATTAAATTATTTAACAGTTTTAAAAATTTCTTCATTTATCTCGTATCCAATAAAAATTATAATAATATATGTGCTAAAATTGTAAAAAACAAGATGAAATTAGTTGTGACGTTACCAGCTACCAAGGTGAACCACCTAACAAGGTAAGCAATAAGTAATTTTTTTACATTTTAATATATTTGACTATTACAATTTGAAATTAAAATTTAATGTAACCTTTATAAATATTCATAAATAGCTGCATTCAACAAGTATCTTATTTTATTTATTACATTTTTTTTCCTTTTTTCTAATAAAAATACGTTTATATTATCATAATATAACCAATAGGAATTTATCAACGATTTATATGAGATTGTCTATATATCGATGTAAGCTGATCTAGTATAAAAATCAACTATTCTAATATAACCCTTAACGTCAATTGCATATAATATAGTATTGCCTAGCATAGCGCGATGAGGAGAATTCGAAAAAGTTTTTATATAAACAGTGAAATATTATGAACTTTTAACTGTCTCTCCCTTGACCACGATTGCTGTAAAGCATTCGAAACGTCGCGTCGGGAGCCAAAATTCATAATAATAAAAAAAAACCGGTTATATAGTTTTATTTCAAATGTCAAATATCCGCGTAAATCTAAGAAAGTTTTATAGAGAAAATATAAAAAATAAAACTTTAAATAGATCAGGACTTAATAAGCGTATTATAATGAAATGCTATTATACGCCTGGCAAGCTATCCGAGGGTATGAGTCATAAATAAATTGTGCTTTAGGCACACGCAAAATGTTGGCTATGATTTCCCTGATGATTGTTTTCGGAACTAATGAAAGCAGTTTAGTACTAGGTATACATATACCTATTGCTCGAATTTTGATATATAGGATGTCCCAGAAAGTATTGTCAAGAGGAAATCCAGAGTTAGAGCACCTATTGTGGTACCCGAATCACCCCACGTATATTACGCGATTGTTCATAGTTTTTGAATTATGATTTTTTGAGAATTCTTAAACTTAAAAAAAGTACTAAAAAAAGTAGAAGACTTTTTCGCGATTTTTTTTACAACTGAATCTTCATGAGTTGTACTGTTATGCTTAAAATAATCAGCTTCGTAACTTTATGGTGATTTCATAGTTCCTAAGTATATCTCAAAAGTTTTCCAAACTTTCAACTTGGATAATCATTAAAAAAAGTAGTACTTAATAGGCTACATTAGCTAAAATCCTGAAAACAATTGGCCAAGGTGGAAAATACTTAAAATTAGCCATCTGGTTACAAAAAAATTTTTTTAATCCAAAAATTTAAATTCGTTTGTTAATCCCTTCACGACCGCAGACACGCCGGAGTTACAGTTAACATTAGACTTCTTAGAACTTTAATTAATTTCTTAGAAATTTACCTGGAAGTGTTAACTACGCAAAAATGACGTGATTCGGGTACCCCAAGAGGTGCTCTGTCTCTGGACTTCCGCTTGACACTACGTTCTGAGACACCTGTAGCCACAACAAACTAAATACTAGATTTATTGGTCGAAGTTTGTTCTACGTATGCCTGCAAGGAATCATATCAAAGCCATTATTCAAGCAATCAATATTATTCATTTGTAAACGATAGATTGCTAATTGCTATCGACAAAAACAGTAGATATTACTCGTATATAACTTTTGAATAATTAAGCTTTTTCATATAAGATCGACCTGAGTATATAAGATGAAATGTAAGCACTATATTATTTATATTGTTAATAACAATTGTGTATAAATATTTTGTGTATATTTATATACCGTATATGCAAAAACGTCAATTTCGAGGGAGTTCATTACCGTTACTTGTGTCATTACCGTGGAAACAAATTTTGTTTGTATATTCTTTACCTTTATGATTCACTTCTTATTCTAGATTAGTTACTAATATAAAAATAAAAGATTTAATTAAAAGTACCTGGGCGACCGAGCTTTGCTCGGAGTTTTTGGCCAAAAAAAAACATTAAAAAAAACAAACTAAGAATTTGAATAAATACAAAAAAATTAAAAACTTTGTGTCCGACCGGGATACGAACCCAGATACCTGTGGTTGTCAAACTTGCACATTGGCTACTTGACCATGATGCTTATATCTGAGCGTGCGAAATTATCGAACATAATATTTTACGTGGAATTATTAAATTATTAAAATAATGCAAAAGAAATCATAATAATAATAAAGCTCTATTTATTTATTCATTTATTTATTATAAAGGCTTACTAACTAAAAAACATTTATTTAACATTATAATTTTACCTATCTGTATATAAATTTAATTTAAAAGTATGCACAGCTTTTTATAAAAGTATTCCATTAAAATTTTATTTGGTTAAGAGTATATAAGGAGCCATTTTAGTTGTACAATAAAAAAAATGCCTATATCATATTGCTGAAATATAAAATTGTATAATTTAGTGACTATTTATTAACTTATAATAGTTATAAATTAGGTATTTAATTTCATAATTAAATGTATTTATTTAGTAAATGTCTTTTTCAAGTCCTGCATAGAGCTCTCCGTTGGAGATTATGGTATGATTGCAAAGGGTTAAATATATAAGATAAATGCATTATTGTGACCATAACATTATCAAAGATTATTCATTGACACACATTGCTTTTTAGTGATGAAACCAACCAACCTATATAAAAATAGCTAATTATATGTTTAATTTGTTTAGAATAAACATCACTTACTTACATATTCTTAAATGGACAGCAAAAAAAATATGTGTTTGTGTAAAGGTAGAATTGTCATGTTTTAGGTAAAGTATTATTTTAGTTCCTTATATTAAAATATAAAATTATTATAAGCTGTTGTCTAATACATTAAAAATAAATATACTTTCAATTACAATAGTTTGGTCATGTTTAATTCTTATCTATACTAATATTATAGAGGTAAAGCTTGTGAATTGTGAGTTTGTGACGTTGTAGGGGGTAATCTCTAAATCTACTGAACGGATTTAGATGAAATTTTAGTATGAATATAGTTTGAGACCTTGGGAAGGACATAGAATACTTTTTATCCTGAAAATCATCCATTAAGGGAGTAAAACTGGGGATGAAAGTTTGTAAGGGGAATCATATAAAGTTGGTGAAACCAATAAGGTTGTTGAAAGAAAGTTTTGCTCTTAAATAAAAACACTTATATTTTGCTAAAATAAATATAGTTATCCTTTATATTGTTTAAATAAAAATATAAAAAAAAACCATTACTTTTTATCTGTTACAGTAAGCACAAGTACATTGTTCATAATTAAGGATGTCTTATGTAGCGCTAAAACAAACAGTTCCAAAGCGAATAAATAAAAGATATATTAAAACAGTAAAGATTACTGCATTCTATAGGTTTCGTTATCTTATAATATTTAATAAGCAATTCTTGTATATATGTATGTACAGAAATTTATTTCGTGTATCTCGGAAACGGCTCCAACGATTTTGATCAAATTATGTATTTAGATAAGGTTTTGCTTTTTAAGTTTGTCTTATATAAATAGGTAGGTGTATTTTCCGAAAAGAACGCAATATTTGACAAAAAAAATATATAATTTTATATAATTAGAGCTTTTTTCTACCTGCTCTCATGCTGATAATGTTATACGGCGCCATCTCGTAAATGTGAGAGGTACTTGCATTATTACCAATGGATATATATAACCTACTGGACGAGAACCTACGCCCAGCCACTACATATTTGATATAATTTAATCACTGCCATCAAACGTTTCATTTAAATTACTATAAACAACAGCCATTTAATAAAACAAATTCAATATAAGGAACGACAAAACATTAATTTTTAAAGCGATGCGATGATACTATACGATTGGCCTAATTGATATACGCGTATAATAATCGTGATGTGTCCGTTCATAAAGCTAATAATTTTCCACATTAATTTTTTAATTCGTCATAAGTTTTGTTCCAGTGCGTACGCACTTAAATGTAATACCACAGTCTACTAATCCATACAGTCGTCTAATGAAGGTTTGTAGACTGAGTAATTATTGTGCAAGAGGCGCTCCCGACTACCATACTTACTTTTATATGACAGTCGGGATACGGCTTTAGGGTTGTAGGCTTTAACTTGGAAACTTATATTTTTTGTATTTGACAACCCTAAAAATAGCATTTCCTTTAAAATCAATGGAGGAATGCTTACTGTATGGATTTTTATACTGTAATAATAGTGTACTTAAGAGATAAAAATAAAACTTAAATTAATATACCGTTCACGCCCCACACAAACTATAACTAATAACAAACACCCAACTGTTCCTTTAACAACTCAGCGCGGAACATTGCACATATACTTTTGTAAAGCTTCAAGTCTAAATATATTTAAAAATCACATCTCATTAAATATCTTTGGATACGACCAAATAAAATAATAGCGTACAAAAATACAAAAAATATACAAGAATGTCGAATATAATTCAATCAGGGGAATACAATATCGTGTGTACACTCACCTAATGTCGTCCATAGACAACGTAGAGATTTTTTTTAAATAGTAGTAGTACTATTTTTTAATTGATATCAAGAGAGAGGGTATCCCTCCAAATATTACTACACACACACACACTAGAGACTCGCATTAGAGATTATAAAGGAGATTTAAACATACCAATTGTCATAGGAAGAGATCTAAGAGATTCAGAAAAGATCTATTATGATCGTGGAAAGTTACAACTTATTGAAATCAGTAAAATAAATCATAAGGTAAATCATCGAATACTTTGAACTTATTTAAACTGATTTTAAGTTAATTTATATTTAATCTGAGTGTACTATCGAGTCACATATACCATTTCCATTATAGCATATCAATACAGCAATAAAATTATGTATAGATAATTAAATTAAACAATTCATAAGTAGCAACAAATTCGCAATATCGAATAATAGAAGCAGACGTGGAAAACAAAAATAATAAAATAAATAAATACAAGTCGAGTCCATAACAATGGTAACACCGTAACGCAATAATCAGGTCCCTTCCAATGAGAACCGGTATTCGCGTCGCTAGAAAGCTTGCCTGGCAACATTGTTGTTGCAATAGCTTATGTTCATCGGTCACAGTAGATCCTGTATGTGTGATGTGTCGAGGTTCGTGATGAGGGTCTTGAGGAAGGTCATCTCCTTGTGAGCGTTCTCCAGGATCACACGAGGGTCCTGGGACGTGCAGCGGAGGCAGTTCGGTGCGAAGACCATCGCTAAGTTGGATGAGTCCATTTTGGTCTGACTCACCACTTCTGGCGCGGAGAATTGTTGCAGGAAGCTTATTAAATATGTAAGTACCTGGAAATAAATGGTTTATATTTATGTAAGTCATCTTTGAGTTTATGTATAATATCGATAATAATGTCAGCTGAACTGGGACTAATCTATAGAGTGTTAAGGAAAAAGGTTTGAAAAATCAAATTAAAAAAAAACGAAAAATTACTTCAAAATAGGATTGTTTACTAGTTCAAGGAAACATCCGGATAAAATGGTTTAGAAAAACAACAGCCATTATGTATGTATGTACATAGTACATTTTATTATTATTAATGTATCTTGCAGGCGCTATTGTTGTTACAATATATACTTTTTTTATTATATAAAAAAAAATTACATCAATATAAACTATAACTACTATATTGATGTTATTTTTTTTTTATTTAACGAAAGACTCCGGCCTGATTCCACTCGTATTCAACGGAGTTCCAGCTCCAGCAGTGGCGGTGGGCCTCCCTTTAATACGAGTAGAATCATGCCAGGGCAATACTATTCGGGCCTGTTCAACATAGTATAGGCTCACCAATCTATTGAGCGCCGGCAGCCGCTGCAGCGCGCGCGTGCAGGCGGCGAAGTCGCTGCCGGCGGCCACGCACGCGCCGTACAGCGCGTCCGGGATCAGCGGCTCGTACAGCTCGCGGTACCACAGCTTGAGGAGGCTGGCGGGGGCGTGCGCGTCTGCGTGCGGATAGTTAGTGTTATATTGCTATACTAGCGACTCATTCGTTCCTAGGTGCGTTTTAATTTTTATGAGCAGAATCCTAATTCTGTTACTGAAATAAAAGTAGCTTAAGTTAATCCTTATAATATCAACTGCCTGTCAGTGAAAGCCCCGTCAAAATCGACCCAGCCGTTTCGGAGATTAATCGGAACAAACAGACAGACTTCTTATAAAACCATATATAATTCCATATGCATTTAGTAAAAACCTGTTATTTTGACATTACAAACAGACACTTTAATTATCTGTATAGAGTATAGATTGGGACGAAATTACTTATCGGACGTTACTCGACATACTTGGCCAATGAGAGCTTGACAGAAAAAAGTGTAAAATTTAATCTGTCACGATACTTTTTATTATTTACTGAGAGGACCCCAGGTGACGTCTTCATAAGTACCAGAGGATCATCTTAAGGAACTAAATATTTGAAAACTTTAATCCACTATAGTTAATGAATTATTAGAAAAGCCTGGAAAACTAAATCATCACATCGCCTTTAGGACAACAATACGAACAATGAACATGCTTTTAGGTCATAGACTTCATCCAAATCGGCTTGCACGTGAAATACGCCCTAAGCCTCAAATTCACGGCGTTTTTTTTAAACACAAAAAATCGATCACTCACCAGTAAGCATAGAAGCATCAGGTAGCTCCCAGTTATCAATTTTGGCTTTGAGGGCATTGACCTCGTCCACATCGGCCGGCACGCGGAAGATGCCCTCGGTGTCGCGGCCGTTGAGCGCCAGCACCTGCTGCGAGAGCGCCGTCTGCACCCACGGCAGGGCGCGCTGCGGGAACCGCTCGCGCTGCAGGGACATCACCTCGGCGAGAGTGTTGCCGAACATCGATTGACGGAAGATTTGGATCTGGTTATCATCATAATATAGTAATATGATATACAATATGTTAGAGAATAATTAATAATTATTAATTGTGTCGCCATTTGTGATATTTTATACATGATTTTGAGGGTAGTTGAATGATGATGCTTGACAATAGCGTTTGACGTAATATTTGATAGGTAATCTGTATAAATATTTTAAATTTAAAAGTTTGTATGTATGGATGTTTGTTACTCTTTCACGCCAGAACGGCTTAACGGATCTGGATGTTTATAATATACGGTTACCGAGGGATAGATTTGTTTTTGTTTTTCTTGAGACGAACCCGAGCGAAGCGAGGGTGAGACGTTAGTAATTTATAACGTGAGTCAGTAGTGCGAGTAAACTAACTTTACTACTACTAAACTAAACCGAATCTGTACATTAAATATTTTTTGGAAAATCTTATTCAAATGGACATTATTATCGATACAGAAGCCCAAAGTATAGTTTTTAGAATTTTTATCTGTTTGTTTTCCGTCACAGACAGTGACCGCATAGCTGAAAAACCACTAGAGGATTTTTTATGAAATTCAATATGATGATAGCTGTTTATTCGGGTCAGCATATAGGATACTTTTTACTGCGGTAACATATCTCTAAGAAATCTATACTAAACGTTAAAACGTAAATAGGGGCAAAACCGAACGGAGCGGAGGTGAGTCGCTAGTTTATTTCTATTATTTTTAACTTTTAAAGTAACCTGAACAAAGAGGAAAAATAATTCGATGTTTAAAAATATCGAAGTAATTTAGTATCATGAAATTCAACGAAAAATTTCCCATTATAATAATGAAAAAAAATCCCATGTAATAAAACTAGTATTTGGCAACTATTCAATGATGTTACACGGAAATGGATTCACATAAACGCGAACGCCTACGAGTGCTACTTATATATTGTGTCTATAGTTTCAAATGTTAAATTTTAAAATTTCTAAAGATAATTTATTCGACAGAACCACTTATTGTGATTTCCCGTGAGAATGAAAGATTTTCCGGTAGTAAACGTATGTTGTAATGTTGACCCGAGTAATAAGTTATCGCTACACAAAATTTTGTTAAAATCCACTAAGTACTTTTCGTGTGAAACACATTCAGACACAAAGAAATACATAAAAAACTAGTTTCATGACTTTTAACTTCTGATAACTTGTAGTATGGACATAAGATTAAATTAATCTTTTAAGCCAACATATAAAATGCCAAAAGGAAGATGTATACAAATTCACAGCTTATTACTTTTTATTCGAAGTTTACCCCTTTTGTATACAACTGTATGCTATAAATCAATCTATAGCCACTTTATAGCGTGAAAGATGACAAACAAACAAACTCTTTTCTCCAAGTATAATATAAATAAGGGTATAAGGAGTTATCCTTAACTAGCGACTCATCCTCGCTTGGCCTCGTGTTGGTCTCTAGAGAAAAACTAATCTATCCCACGGGAACCGTACCGTATTTTTCCGGAATAAAAAGTAACTTATGTGCTATTCCAGGCTATAATTTATCTCTGTGCCAAATTCCAACCAGATCCGTTCAGCCGATCGGGTGTAAAAGAGTAACAAACATCCATTCATTCATCTTATTACTTACTAGCGACTCACCCTCGCTTGGCTCGGGTTCGTCCCTAGCTTGCTTCCCCATACAAAATTTCACCCCCATTTTCACCCCTTTAAGCGATGATTTTAGAGATAAAAACTATCCTATATACTTCCTAGAGTCTCAAACTATCTCCTTACCAAATGTTATTTAAATCGGTTCAGCAGTTTCGGAGCCTATTCGATACAAACAAACAAACAAATTTTTTCTCTTTATAATATTAGAATAGAAGAATAGATTAGTAGGATACACAAAATGCATTTACGCATACCACCTGTAGAAATACAGGTCACGATGTGGGACTCACCGGCTAGAAAAGTCAGTACTACCCACTAAAACCCAACAAAACCTTCCCCCGTCTTAATGGGGCGTCGCAGGATCGCTTACGCACTCAACTACTCGGCCCCGACGGCAGGTCTGCCGGAGCAGACCACAACGAGCATGGGGTTGTTCCACAGTCCACTCTGCTATCAGAGAAGTACCAGGAGCAACAGGACACTCACCCTGGCTTGGTCGATGTCCTCCGTGCTGGGTTTCCGCGGCGGCCGCTTGCCCCCGAAGCCGATCCTCTCCAGCCGCTTGCACGCGACGCTCGCGTAGTGCGACACTTGAACATGGATTGGCCACTTTCCCACCTGTCGACGTTGTTATAGATTATTTTCTTTACTAGTTTTACTGTATACTATAACGTACATTTTAAATAAAGCTATCTTTACAGACTAAAATATTTTAATATCTATACATATATAAAATTCTAATTGAGTCGAATCTGTACATTAAATATTTTTTGGAAAATATTATTGGAATTGTCATTATTATTGATACAGAGGCCGAATCTTTTCATTATTAAATTTTTTGTCTGTCTGTGACAGATTTTGATTAAATTTGATATGATATATGATACTTTTTTACTGCGGGAAAATATCTCATCTCTGAGAAATCTATACTAAACGTTAAAACTTAACTAGGGACGAACCCGAGCGGAGCGCGAGTGAGTCGCTAGTTCAATAATTATAAAATGTATTAAAATAATAAAAACTGTTTAAAATAAAAAATTAACAAGTATTGTAAAGTACTTTGGTGTTATTTTTGTATATTTTTAAAATCATCGGTAGGCACTGTCCATAAAAAATACAAATATGACCTTTGAAACTTCTAAAACCTTAATCTCTGCAGTTACCATGATCGCTGTAAAGCATTATAAACATCGACGACCAAAAATCAAAATTAAAAATAAACGCGCGAAAAGTCGAAAAAAAAAGTTTTATTTAAAATGTCGAAATATTCGCATAATTATAAGAAAGTATATATAAGATACCTCGGGAAAGCAATCCGCGAAGGCCGGGTCCCGGTGCCTGTTGACGTAGTTGGTGAGCGCGGGCTGGAAGGCGGGCGAGGGCGGCACGAAGGCGAGGCACACGGCCAGCAGCTCCCAGCCGCGCAGCAGCGAGTCGCGCAGCGGGTTCTCCGTCGTCTGTCTGCACAGCTGCACGTACAGCTCGTCTCGTAGCCTAGTCAGGCATATATATTATATATGTTTAATATTTCAGAACCCTCATTCTTTTTCTATAAAAAAATAAAAACAGCCTTAGTTACTCCTTCATCGGCTATATGCCAGTGAAAGTCCCGTCAAAGTTAGTCCAGCCGTTTCGGGGATTAGTCGGAACAAACAGACAAATAATTAATAACATTTTTAAAAACGCTTGACATCTGCCATTTTCTCTGCCTCATTCGCTCGTCGCTTTCATTGCCTCTACATCCAATAATAATGATTATTTTAATAAGATTTTTCAGAAGATACTTTATGTACAGATTCGCTCGGTTTAGTCCCTAGGTTGCTTCCCAATACAAACTCTCATCCCCATATTCACCCCCCTTAAGGGATGATTTCCAGGATAAAAAGTATCCTATGTCCTTCCCAGGGTCTCAAACTATCTTCTTACCAAATTTCATCTAAACCGGTTCAGTAGATCCAGAGATTCACCCCCTACGAACTCACAAACTTAACCTCTTTATAATATTAGTATAGACAAATGACATAAGCAGACATACTTCTCATTGCCGAACGTAGCGTGCAGTATGTCCTGAGCGACGGAGTTGAGCGTCATGCCGGGGCGCGCCTTGCGGTCGCCCATGTATATCTGCACGAGGCGGAACAGGTCGATGGCGGCCTTCTTGTGCGCCTTGTCCCACTCCGCGCCCACCATCGGTGCGCTGATGGACGACGACGTCCACGACAGCATGTCGCGGACTGACGCCTGTGTTCATATGGGTACTTTTGTTAGTATATACAATATACGTTACTATACACATACATACATATGTGTTCAGTAGGTTATCATCCAAAAAAGGGGTCCCTATATCGTTGTCGCATTTTGTTAGTATATTTATTACTATACAGTAGGGTCGAGCGAAAAAAAAATACACAAAAAATTAACATGTTATTTTTTCACCTTTTTTAAAATGACAGTGAAAGTTGGATAGAAAATGACAATATTCGTCAACTCTTGAATGTTTTCAAAGATCAGTCGAAAAAAAAATTTCATTCAAATCAAAAATTTAAAGTAATTATTTTAAAAATCATTCGACCACCTCAAAATGTTGAGTATTTTTTTTATTTCAAAAAAAAAAATTAATAAGCTACAAATTATATCCCTAAGCCAAGAAAAAAAAACAAAAAAAACTTTTTTCGCTTCACTCTACTATAGCTATAGTGTATACACTCTCCAGTAGGTTATCATCCATTGACATTGCAAGTACCGCAAACATTTACGAGATGGCGCTATATGAGAATGTTATTTATTATTTTTTCTTTTTTTATAATAAAATACGTCAGCTATCATTATCAGTATTTATTTACTTAACACTCAGTATACAAATTGTCATTTGTGTACTATTTTAAAAGTTAGTTTTTTAGTTCTATAACAATGTCTATATTATTCTTTACTCTGAGGCGTGAAAAATATTTTTAAACTAAAAAGAGACGTATATGATTTTAACAATAGAAAGAAATAAAAGAAGAAAGATTTGAAATAACGGCGGCACGACGTTACGAAACGTGGTTTCCTGTAATTTTAACACAATAAATTGTCTGAGTGCTATCGAGTACTTTGATTTGCATCCCCGGATCCTGCATATATTTCAACAAGATATTTTACCATACACATAGAACAACACTCATCAAAAAAAAGCACAACCAAATTTCAAAAATACTTCTTTTGAAGTCAGTTAAAAACGTACCTTCCTCCTAAATATTCCTTTGTTGAAATTAAGGTTGTCCTTAGCGAATATCTCGATGTCCTGCTCGGGCGGCGGCTGCGCCCGCGCGTGCGCGCGCACCGGGCTGTACAGCGCGGGGTCGCGCGCGCCCGCCTCGCCCGCGCCGCCGCCGCCGCCGCCGCCGCCGCCCAGCGACGACGTCTGTCCGACATACTTACACTTTAGATAATTCGCCGGCTCACTGTTACAAGGTTCTATGTTACAATTTTAGTACTTATTAATTAGTTATTAATGCTACAAGGTTATATGTGTCTTTAGCTACAGTTTTGCAAAAACGAACCACTAGATAGCGGCACTATAACTACAAAATATTCAATTTTACATAGTTCTATGTTGTTTTTTTTACGATAACAAAATAACAAAGTTCTATGTAAAAATTACTAAACTTCATTAAAATTAACATAGAACCTTGTAATAGTAAGCCGACGTTATGTACTAGCGACTCACCCTCGCTTTACTCGGGTTCGTCTCTATGTATATATATAGAATATGTATAGTTTTACAATAATGCATGGAAGTCTGCCTCGATGGTCTAGTGGCTAGCATGTACGGCCGCAGATGCATAAGTCGTGGATTCGAATCCCGGGTCAGACCAAGTTTAGTTATAGAATATGTCTGTCAAGCAATTCTCAGTAACAGCCCGGAGTTAAGAAATTGGCGATGTCTCACCCCCGTCCTTCGAAGAGCACGTAAAATTCGTCCCATCAGACTTTAAGAGTGACAGGAATAGAGAGTGCACGTTGTGTCTGCGCGTACACTTGTGCACTATAATATCTCCTGCGCAGTTGGCTAGTCTCAATGAGATTGGCCACCGTGGCCGGAACCGGTCAGGCGGGTATTATTATATTCTTTGTTGCACATACAGTAGTTAGGAAAAAAATGAGGGCAAATGGACTTATCTCTAATAGAGATCTGTTCCAGTCAACCTATGGGGGTGAGAAAAACTGTCATTTAGTGTAGCAGAAAAGTGCAAATTTTTAAAATTACATCAGTAGCTTCAGAGTATGACCTCAATCCAACCGTACCAACTTTACCTTTTTTAAATATTAATGTAAAATAGTATAACCAGACACATAAAAAAATATTGCAAAAAAAAGATAAGATATTTTTGGATTAAAGTTTAGAAATCGTCACATACGAGCGTTTAATAAAAAGATTGATTACATATTAATAAAAACAATAATACAAAACAAATCATACCCTATGTATTCCAGGCGACGGCTGTATATCCCTCTCAAAGCCGACAAACGTGTTATAGTAGGAGACACCATGGTTCATGTATTCCACATCCTGTGGCCTATGGGCGTATGTATGGGGCAGGTACACTCCCGAACCGTCGTCGTCGTCGGGCGTCCTCGCGCCGCCGTCGGACGACTCATTGTCCGGCTCGTGGCCGGATAGGGACCGGGATTCGGATCCCGACCGGGACCGCGATGTGGCGGAGTCCGCGTCCGAGTCCGAGCCGTTATAACGTCCCCTACCTGTGTATACATATGTTATTTAATATAGTTAAGCCTGCTAGACAACTGGGACACCTTGGGATTGAAAGATTAACACAATGCACACCACAAGCTCACGCAAAACGGGCAATGATGCCTAAGTGCGGAAAAAGCCGTTCAGAAGGAAAAAGAACAATATAGTTATGTATACTATATAGTAGTTCTTTAATTAGAAACTAAACAAACTAGGCAGCTAAAAAATGTAAATTTTTTCTCTGTTTTTACATAAAACGCGCCAATATTGACAGATGCACGTTTGAAATTATTTAAAAATATTAATTTTTAAATAATTTCAAACGTGCATCTGTCAACTTACACACTGCTGTGACATGTTTATTTCAATTAAATTATCTTTCATGAGATTCGTAAGATCCATTTTATTCTACCTCAAATTAAACTTAAATCACCCCATTAAGACGTCTGAGATTCTGATTGGGTTTTAGTGGTTAGTACTGGCTTTTCTAGTCAGTGAGTCCCATAAAAAAAAGGTTACTTAATAATGATGGCAACACTTACTAGATAATTTCGCTTGCTGTATAATATAATCTTGCAAAGGCAGTAAGTGCTGCATGCCCCGCAGATCCCAATTGCAATATAGAGGTGACCCGCCCCCATCTTCTTCGTCTTCTTCACCGTCTATTTGTGGCTCATCTTCTACCGGCCTCTTATGTCCTGGTACATACAATTGATTTCTAAATTAACATAAAAAAATATACGATGACAAATAATAATTAATTTTAAGTGTTGAATTTTATAAATTTAATTGAATTATTATCACTGAATTATCATTATTTTGTATAATACAAAGGAGTTAATTGAAAATTACAATTTTTTCGATAAATTAACATTTATTTGCACTCGTTAATTCAAATATTTTTTTACTTAAATTATACAGATTAATCTATACTAATATTATAAAGAGGTAAAGTTTGTGATGTTGTGAGTTTGTGACGTTGTAGGGGGTAATCTCTGGATCTACTGAACCGATTTTCAAAATTCTTTTACCAGTAGAAAGCCACGTTCTTTCTGAGTGTCATAGGCTATATATTAACCTGAAAAATAAAAAGGCTTTTTTGTGGTAGTCGGATTTGCAAAGTAAGTCGGAGAAAAAACGGTCGAACGAAAAATTTTCTTACGAACGCTGCCTTAACGATGAGAGATATATGATTATGTTCTAGAGAAAAGTTGTAGAGCTTAATAATGCCTACAAAAAAGTCAGCGACAGCATATATGTAACTTTTATATTTAAGTCACAAAAGGTAGTTTTTTTATATTAAAAAAATAATTTAAATCGGTAGGTCACGTTTATTGGTCATATTATCAACAATTATGAATTCTTATCAAAATAAGTAAATTTATCGTCTAAAATGTTTAAAACAACAGACTTTTCCCTTTTACTGCATATAATTTGGACAAATGGTTAAAGAGATAATACAACATATTCGTAGGTATGGACGAACCCGAGCGAGCTGTTTGTCTGTTTTTCTGTTTGTACGGGCTAATCTCCGAATCTATTGAAACGATTTAAATGAAATTTTGCATGATAGTACCTTATATCCCCGGTCAACATCTAAGATACTTTTCATTCCAGAAAATTAAAGAGTTTCCGTGGGATAGTTAAAAAAACTATAGTAACTTATACAGCTTAGTACACAACAACTTATCCTCCTAATTTAATAAAATTTGGCATGCTGATACCTTATATTGCCGATCAAACAACAAGTTACTTTTCATCCGGAAAATTCATCATTCCGGAAAAATGAACGGTTCCCGTGGGATAGATCTGTTTGTGCTTTTCTAGAGGTGAACCCGAGCGAAGCGAGGGTGAGCCGCTAGTCATTTATAAGTAACAATGTGCCATTAACAACTTAGGCCGATCGTGCCTCGCTATCGCTTGTTCCGCGCTCTCGCTCGCACGCTCGGCTCGGGCGGAACGTAACACTTTTTCGTGCGTGCAGCCGGCGTTCATAGATTTATAAGACGTTATTACGTCGAAATAATTAAGTGAACATAAAAAGAAGAAGTTTGTGGAGAATAATTTTGAGTATGGCCAGATGCATTATTTGTACCGGACTCCATAGGTCATGTACACAAGTGTTTTAAATAGAGAATGACTTATCGCGCGACGTCATGTTGTCATTTATAATATGGCCAAATATTTTCGAAAAAGGAAAGCAAACAAAGACATAGATCTATACATATACATTAATAAATTAATAAAATTGAAATGTCGGTCAGTGATATCAAAATAACTATTTTTTTCTCAATTTCATGGTTATTTATATGACACCAGTGCCTAAACAACCTTTTTTTTAAAAACAAATGTCTGTCTGTATGAATTTCTGTTGGTCCAGGGTAGCCTTTGGAACGGCTTAACCAATTGTAATGGGACTTTCAATGAAAGATAGAGGAATATGTAAGGCAACACTTTAAGCATTCCATCTACGGTTGAATTTACATTATTGTATATGTATTTCAATGATATTTACCTAAACACAACTGGTGACAGTTTTCAGAGAACTTTTGCATGGGATTGTGTATCTAGTACTATTTAGATCGATGAGCGACACTCATAAATTTGACTTACGACGTGACTTGGTTCGATCCCGTGGTGTAGAAGATTTGTCTAGACGTTGATTGTGTTTCTGTACATTTGGTTCTGTTAGAGTTGGTTCGAGATTCACGCACTTCAGCTTGAAATTAACTGTAAATAAAACATGATTTAATTAATTATAGCTTTTATTCAATATAAAGTTCATAATAAATTAGAATACTTATACTGCACGATATAAATGTGAAAAAAAAAAGAATAACAAGCACACTTACGCATGGACAGTATTACTTATATGATAATAAAATACATAGTTTTGACTGATTGTAACGTATAGGAATCATAAAAGCGAATTTTTAAGCTCGGTGCCCTCTTAAATTATAGTATTCCATTGTATAAACACATACCAGCAGCTATATTATCCTGATCGTTGGCCGAGGATAGCCGCATGAAGTTGTGGGGCTCGTGCGGCGGCGTGCGGTGCTTGCCGCTGCCGCCCGACGACACCGACGTCTTACTGGACGTGTAGCGCTCGGGCTCGGCTTGTTGACGTCTGGAAACATTCATAAAATAGTCACTTTTCTTTATCTGGTATCCATAACACAAGTCTCGTAGCTTACCATGGAACTAGATGGTGTTGTGTGTTAATGACCTGACATATTTATTTATTTTAAATAAAACTACTTTCGAATTATCTAATTCGTGGATTTATTTAGATTTTTTTGTTCCCGACGTTTCGAATGCTTTACAGCAATCACGGTCACGGGAGAGACTAAGTTTGTAGATGTCTCAAAGCCGTTATATACTTGTTACAGACAATGCCTACCCACTATTTTACAAAAATGATTTTTTAAAAATTCAAAAATTGCACCAAAGTACTTTGAAATATTTGTTGATTTTCATTTCTAAACATTTAAAAAAAAACTAGTAATTATTATAATAAAATATAGCAATATAATTAAAATAGTCACATTAAACAAACTTGAATCTTTTAAGGGGCTCTACGTGTCGGACCTGTGTCCCCACGCAAGCTTTCCAAAGTTCCGGGCTCTTTGGGAGTTAAAAGTTCCTTGATTTTTTCAACTTTTTAAATTACATATAAAACAACTAGTTTTAGTGACGTTTTAGTTTTTTTTTGAGCGGAATCCTAATTCTTTTTCTAAAATACTCCTTACAACATTAGCTATCTATCAGTGAAAGTCTCATCAAAAACAGTCCAGGCTCGAGGATTAGCCGGAACAAACGGTCAAACAGACAACAATTTTAAAAATTGTGTTTATGTTATAAGTACTTCATATAAATCTATATGTATTTAGTAAAAAGCTGTTATTTTGATATTATAAACATACACTTCAATTTTATTCATCTGCATAGATATCCATCACCTTACCTCTTAAATACAAAAATATATGACTATAAACAAGTACTAAATATAAGAAACACAAGACATTTTTATTTTATTTCATATATTTATTTATTAGAAGATACCTAGTAAACTCCCTCGGCGGGTGCCAGCTAGAGGCGTTATGACGTAAATCAAGGCTTGTCTGGCGGAAGGGCTTGTCCACACTGTACACCGCTTGTTTCTCCGGGTACCGCTCCATTCTCTCTAATTCTGCCAAACGTTCCTTGTCTAAATGCCTGGAAATAATTAATAAATTTAGTATTTTCGAAGTGATACATCTATATTCTATATTATCTATACCAATATTATAAATGTGAAAGTTTGTGAGTATTTATGTTTGTTACTCTTTCACGCCAGAGCGACTGAACGGATCTGGATTAAATTTGGCACAGAGATAGATTGTAGTCTGGAATACAGTGGACCCCCGGTAATCCGGCCCCTGTCTAATCCGGCGCCCCTTGGTTTTTTTGGATTTGCGGTTCTTTTGGATTTGCCTCGGCAGGCCATGATTGAGTGCGTAAGCGATCCTGCAACGCCCCATTATGACGGGGGAGGTTTCGTTGGGTTTTAGTGGGTAGTACTGGCATTTCTGACCGGTGAGTCCCACATAAAATAAATTGATTTTCCAATATAAAAAAGGGATACTCGTGTGTTACGTATACACACCTATCAGAGAAGCGTTCCCTGGCGTGTCGCGAGAGGTGGTGCGGGCGCTCCAGCGAGTGCAGCGCGCGCGCGCCCTCCGCCGCCAGCGAGATGGACGACACCAGCGACGGCCGCGCCGCGCTCGCCTGACACACACACACACACACACACAAGTCACGATATTTGTACATATATACATAACATACTTATAATGTAATGTTTTTTTTTAGATTCACGCCAACATCTATATATAAAATAACAGATAAATAAAATTGAAGTGTCTGTTTGTAATGTCAAAATAACAACTTTTCACTAAATGCATATGGAATTATATACAGTATTTATAAGAAAAACACAATTTTTAAAGTTTTTGACTGTCTGTTTGTTCCGGATAATCTCTGAAACGGCTGGACTGATTTTGACGGGTCTTTCACTGGAAGATAGCTGATGTTATAACGAGTAATTTAAGCTACTTTTATATTAGAAAAAGAATTAGGATTCTCGCTCAAAAAAATTAAAACGTTTCTCGAGGCAAACCCGAGCAAAGCGAGGGTGAGTCGCTAGTTTTACATATTATTGACCATCACTAACAATAACATTTATTATAATGATAGGAACTAAAATTAAATAAAATAATATTTAATCTACGATACTTATTAAAATTATAAAAAAAATTGAATTAAAAAATATTGTAAGGTACTTTGGACCACCTCCAAATCTGCAGTCGTAGGTACACCCTAGTCACTAGACCACCCCTTCGCACTTATGAAAATCCGTTCAGTTTCTAATATTAACCCGAAAAAAACAAACAGCGCGGCCGAGGATATTAATCAACCACTTCCAAAAAGGAGGAGGTTCTCAATTCGTCGGGATCTTTTTTTTTTATAATATGTAGTGATGAGTCAACTCAGTCTTTGCTTTGGGAAAATTTGATACTTTAATGTAAAAAACAAGCTATAGTAGTGACCTATTTTTAAATAAAAAGGTTACCCCATTCAAAATAACCTTGAAAGTAAGTATTCCGCTCTTAAAGGTGACATTTTCTTGAAAAAAGAATTATTTAAATCGAGGACATAATAACATACGCCAAAAAAGTTCGATAGAAATACATAATTTACGGGACAGTTACGTTGCAATGTAAAACATATAGTGGTGAAAGAATGATATTTTTTAAAAATTGATCAATAGTTTAATTTCCGGCAAGGATTAAAAATTAAAAAAAAAAGGCCCGTTTAAGCCCTATTTGGACATATTGCTATTCCCTATAATATCGCCTTGAAACCTAACATATATGAATGACATTGAAATTCAATATTGCTATAAATAGAAAATTTTGCCAGGTCAACGTCATGTTGTTTATATTGGGTTTACCATTTGGAAAGTAATAGACATCATAATAATACAGTTTAGTATACGAATTAGCATTAATTTTAAACTCATCAATATCTTGCTACTTAAAGGTCACAGGTTCGAAGCCAAATGGACAATTTCAAAAACTTTTGTTTTTATAATCTATAAAGAATGATGGGTTCATCAAAGAATATTCCATTATAGTATTGTAAATACCACTAACAAACTTAAAACTAACCTGCAAAAATGGAGTAGGCTGTGGCTTTTGCAGTGGACTGCTGGGACTCTGAGGTGACGCCGAGTCGCAAGACGAACCTCCGGCAGACTGTTGTTTTAACTGGATAGATTAATATTATTAAAAATATAGTACAAGAATAAAAATTCTCAATAATAAAAAGAAAATTATTGAAAAAAAATACCATACAAAATACATTAAAAACTTCTTGTATACAAAAGCGATTAGGTTTTTTTGTAATTTTAAATAATATAATCGCACAACAATGTCGAATGTCTATCATAGGGACAGACAAATGAGTGACAGCCGAGTCCCCTTTTATGTGCACGTTAATTTATAATGTATGTCAATGTTACCTTACGTCTCGTTAATGGTGTACTCTCAACGGATTTGAAATATTTTTCGTGCATAGAATCGTCTGAAGCATCCTTTCTAGGTGATATAAAGCTACCGCTGCGGTTTAAGCCTGTAACAAATAAAAAAATATAAAAAAACGTGTGTGTGTGTACTTATGTACGTACGTAAGAAGTTATTATTCTTTGGCGTAACAGAACAAAAATAGCTAAAGATTTCATCCCGTATGTCACAACTCTCTGTTTGTAAAAGGAATGATAAATTAATAAAAATAAATAATATATTTTTTTTATCTCCATTCATACATACACCTGTACGATACACGTGCTGTTTTATAGATTTATGAATATTTGAGAAACTACTTTGAACATAGTTATGAGTTTTCACGGGAACCAAAGAGACAGTTATCAGCTAACTTCATCATGTCGTTTTTTGGCTGTCGGTGTGCGCGCGCATCTTAAAAATTTTACTCTCACAATTTTTTCCAAACGTGCCAAAAGAAGTATAACTTCAATAAATACATATATGTATATAAATAAGTTATATAGAATTTAAAGTACTTAAAAAATGATCATACAAAATTTGCCAACTCTGTCATAACTGGACAGAGATAATTACTTTTTAACTATTATTAACTGCTGTTGAGAATTCATTGAAAAAATATGTAATAACTATTTTGGCCCAATTGGAACTCAAACTCCCATCATGATCTGCAACCGTATTAGACAGTCCTTGGATCAATGAAGAAAGTTCAACAGTGACTCAAGACCTTTGCTTTTGCCTTAATTGAACACATTGAGCTAATCTTACCGAACATAATAAACAATACCAACTAAAATCATTGCGCGAAAGAAATCATAATAATGACGCATAAAAAAAAGAATTTACTTAGATTCATCAGGTTCCATCGTTAAGTGATTATCGATTTTGAAAAATATAACTCTATAGGTCGCGGTTTATCGAAACTAATATAGTAAATACGGTTGTGTTTGTCAGTTTATTGTTTTGTCCTTCTTCCACGCTATAACGGATTTACACAATTAGTAGAGATAGTTGATAGCCAGAGCAATAAACGTTCAAGGTACAAAAATACTTAGAATTTAAAACTGGAAACTAGGCTTTTAAGAGACCCCCGTAACACAATATGGTATGTGGGTATTTAACTATCAAATTATATAAACACAGCGCTGGATTTATACTAGAGGCAAACGGAGCTAGTGCCCAAAGCGACAAAATTTTAGGGGCGGCAAAATTTGAGAGGGCGGGAAAAAAAATTCTTCGCGTTATCGAAAATGTTTTTTTCTTATTATTCAAAAAATGAAAAATAAGAACAAGGTTAACTACTAGGCACATTTTTCGAAAAATTGATATCATTTATAATTCTTTTGCATTTTTGATAAAAATGATAATTAGAAAAATTTAAACTCAACATTTTATTCAAGATTTCGAAATAGGGCGGCATTTATTTGTGTCCATAAGGTTGAATCTGGCAATGTTACTACACATTTCATATAGATACATATATTAACTAATTGTATACTGTATAGGTATATTTTATCACAAAGGTGTGTATTATTAATGGATATTCTTTCAATTATCGCTGGAAGACACCTTAAAATTAGATTATTGTGCATTTAATCATCTAAGACATTTTAAATCCATAAATAATAAAATAAATTAAAATATATACTACATATGTATAACAACAATACCTCAGAATCCCCATTTCGAACCATCACAGTTTCCTAATGGACCAAGATATAGATATATAATTTTAACTGACTTCCAAAATGAAGGAGGTTATAGATTTGCCGTTAATATTATTTTTGAAATTAACAACGTAAGTGATGATAAAAGCCTATTAAAACAAAACACGCTTAAAGTCGAGGTACAGGAGAAAAATATATACAGTTTATGTACATATTGGTGGTATTTACCAGAATGCGGCGACCACTTGTCCGGTTCGTGCGCGGGCTGCGCGCTGCTGCGCTTGCGCACTTGCGGCGCGCACGCGCTCACGCACACTGCGCTGCTCAGTTCCTGCTGTGGTCGTTATACAATTGGACTACTATTAATTATATTATTAATGCGAAACTTTGTGCGTTTGTTTGTATGTTACTACTTCACGCTGAAATGCCTTGTTGGACTTAGAAATTTGGTACACAGATGGGATCTGAAGTAAAACATAGGCCACTGTTAGCCATCTAGGTACATAAATCACTAGTTGTAAATAAATAAGTATAAGTTTTTTATTATCAATGAATGCCATATTATTATTATTCATCTGTCAATCATATAATTATAATATAATAAATTTGAATTAAAACTAACTTTTTTAATAACTCAATACAATATAATAATTCTTAAATAAAAAAGAAAATAGAAAGTTTCTTATATTTTCATATACATTAATTATTCTTATTTAAATATAGTAAATAGTAGGCAGGTATATTCATATCAAATATTTAATTTTTATTTAGAAACATAGATTAAAAGATACAATATTACCTGTTTACGTCTCTGAGCGCTACTAATGCTGCTGTCCGACGAGCGGCCCGAGTCCGTGTGTCGACACGGCGCCGTGCCATCTTCACTCAACCGTCCGCGTCTGCTCTCGCCGCTGTTCCTTTGTAAAATTGAAAAATATAACATAAAATATATAAACATAATAAGTAAATAAACGAAAATAAACAAATAAATAGAATTTAATTTGATTTGAAGAATTAAAGGTTTCAAGCGACAGACGTTTTCGGTACAAGTTTGTAATGTTGATTATATTATAATGTACACAAAATGAGTTTTATTTAGAAGAAAAAAGAATTTTATTTGTAAGAAAAAAGAAAATTAAAACGATGGAACAGATATCAGAAAGCATTCTAACATACAATAATATATAAATTGAACCCTTTGTCTTTATAACAAATCATAAGATTATATTTTTTTACAACTTTTTTACGAATTTTAAAAATCCATGCTAACAGGCACAACATAGTTTCATATAAGATGATCTTAACAATAAAATGTAATAACGTTACTTGATCCGACCTGGGAATCGAACCCAGGACTACCGAATCGGCAACCATACATGCCAGTTATATTAGACCAACCAGAAAATCATATTATATAGTAAATCGGTTTGTAAGTATGATTGCAGTTGGTAATCTCTGAAAATTCTGATGATACGACACGACTGAAAATTATTTCACTAATAAGAAGCTAAAAAGTACCAGCGAATATGGTAAGAGTTATTTCTTGTTCCGAACCGGACACCTACAAAATGCACCTAGGAACACGTCTGAGTGAAGCTAGAGTAACTCGCTAGTATATTTATATATAGGACCAGCAATCCTTGCAAGAATCTATACATACTAATATTATAAATGTGAAAATTTGTGAGTATAGATGTTCGTTACTCTTTCACGCCCAGAACGGCTGAACGGATCTAGATGAAATTTGGCACAGAGATAGATTATAGTCTGAAATAACACATAGGCTATTTTTATCCCAGAAAAATATACGGTTCCCGAGGGATAGATTTGTTTTTGTTTTTCTAGAGGCGAACCCGTGCGAAGCGAAGGTGAGCCGCTAGTAGATTCATATTTGAATTTTACTGTCAACTGGTATGATAATTAATAACTATGTACATTTAGGTTAATTTATATTTTAGGAAAATAAAACAAGTTCCTAACACTCTTCTTCTGTCTGGCATTTATTAATCCTGGCTATTGCTGGGATTAATAAATAACGAGTTTCAGACACTAAGGGCATGAAAGTGAAAATTCCTTATATTCAGGATATGTAGCACTTTCTATAAGATTATAAAAAAAATATGGAAAAGTTGTCTGGAATATTTGAAATTTGGGAAAAATCCTAAGTGCTTTTTTCTATATTATACTTTTTATCTGACTCATAAATATTACGACAGGACTTCTTCGGTCGATACTCATAACTATTTAAAAATACATATAACTGAAATCCCGTTATCTGCGACACTAATGACATCTGTATTAGCGTTTGCAAATCGCAAAACGCGTCAATCTTTAATTCGTGCATGACAACGATTCGAGTAAAAAGTTTTGATTTCGGCTGTATTTATCTTGTGGTGAACAATTTTTTTTCATTCTTTTAACATTCTCGTAATTAAACAAACTGAAAAACAATTAAAAAACCTATAAGTTTGTATTGATTCGAATCCGGATGACAAATTTGAAATTATTGACTTGATAACATCAAGCTTATCTGATGGGGAAGCCAGAAAATGGGTAGTTGAACTCTTCAATAGTTACTATAAAACTTTTGAGTCTAGATTCAAATGGTATGTTTTGACAAGTCCTACATGTTGAATTTGGCAGAAAACGTGTTTTTCAGTTTCATAAAACTATTATTTACTATCCTTTATGAAAAAATCTTTATCTGGCCAAAGCCATTGTGTATATTTAAAGAAAAAAGTCGCACCACTAATAATACAAATAAAAAATTTTTTTTAGATTCAAAGTTTTTGTTGTTCACACAAAAATAATAATATTATCATGCTACAATTGCTTTTGTAGATGTACCTATGTAGTACATTTACCTGTGATGATAATGCGTTCTCCTCGTGCGAACGGGACTGGTTTGTGTGATAGTGACGCTCTTGGCATTGCTAGGTGAAAGTTTACTGGCACTCGCCGCCGTACTGTTGCCATTGCTACTGATGGGTTCTAATGTTGGTGGGACCTGTACAACAAAATTATACTAATTTTATACAAGCGTAGTGTGTATACAAAAGTATGAGTCATAAGTCATTTATTCACAGTATAACGACCCTATGCTTCTATCCTACAATGACGTATACATGAGGTACACATAAAAAAAGCCTTACGTTACCTTTAAATATATTCCGAAATATATATATTTTTTTTGGTATAAACTATAAAGAATAGCAATATAAAACAGAAAAACTAAAACATTGGTTTTTTCGGTGAGATACTTCACACCACTTCAGAAAGGGTTAAAAATATCATACATTGTAAAACCCCTCACCCTCAATACGTGACTTCTACTACCACGCGACCTTTTTTCCACATTCACTTTGATAAAAAGCGAGACAATGACAGAGGTCGAGCTAACTTCCGCCCTCGATAAGCACAATGAACTAGCGTATGCCGCGGGGGATACGATCCGTGTCAAAGAAACATTGATTATAATATTAATAGATACAAATTTTGCATACACATCGTTAAATAAAAAATTAGGGACTTTTTTTTAGTTTACCCTTTTTATAAGAAATAAGAAAAAGATATAAAAAAATGTGTCCATATTTCTAAAATATCGTGACTTATTAAATTTATAAATTTGAATATTTGTATTTCTATTTAAGAAAACAATATGTGATATGTGTAAATGCATTTCCCAACATATTTTTTTTTTTAAGGATTATGTCTGTCGGGTCTGCTAGTATGCAACCAAAAAAACAGCACTTTTATATAGTTTATAGTTAGTTTATAGTTAAATTGTTACAATTAAATAACTGTTACTTTGGTTATGTTTAATATTCTTATATTTAAAACAAAACTCCTCTGAAACGTCTTGGCCGATTCTGAACTGGCCAATGAAATTTTGTGTGTATATTCAGTAGGTCTGACAATATGACGAAAACTTTTTTTATACCCCTAAGTGATAAGGGTGGTCCACCCCAAAAAAAATATTTTTTTATTTTTTGGACAATTTTTTTTATTTTAATTTATTTATGATTCGCCATTAAAAATGTATACAAACCCAACCTAAATTTCCACAAGAGACAAAACCGAGCGGAGTGAGGGTGAGTGGCTAGTTTATTTAAATTTAAATGTTAAAAAAAAAACTTGTACAATGACTAATTAAGTTACCTGAGGTGTTACTTGACTTGTTTGTGTTGAAGTCTCTCGCCTTTTTTGAGGATCTGTATTTTGTTTTAATGTCTGTAATTTGGCTAAAGGAATAATATCACAATCAGTAGGTCGATGCCACACAGTTGTCTGAAATAAAATAAACATAATATGAAAAATTATCTACTGTGCACTAAATTTACAAGACACAGTAAATATTATTAAGTACCTGTGTAGATGCATTATAATAATAAAATCTATGAGTGTTGATGTCAAATAACTCCCACCATTGAGAAGAGTCTGTTCTTTTCACTTTGACACCCTGCAAAAAAAAAGTAGACTTTTATTCAATACTTAAAGATTTTAAATATGGTATGACAATGCCAAAAATGAATCCTATATACCAGTAGTAGTATTGAGTAATTGTAGTAATATTGCTCTTCCAATAATTGACAAACATAACCATTTCAAAAAATGTTTCAAGTTAAAATTAAATATTGCCCTTTACTTGGTAGAATAACCAAACTTTAAAAAACTTTAAGGAATTGCTTTCAATAGAAATGTAAGAAACCTTTGCCACATTTAATTTGTTTATTATAATACTTAAAACCATATCTATGTTTATTTATACTCTATTTATACAAAGAAGAACAGTGCTTAAATAAAATTACATAATAACTAATTATAATCTATTATTAAAAGAGAGAGAGAAATAATAGCTTTTTTTAACAATAATAGAAACTATATCTGTACGTAATGAATATTTTTTGGAAATTCTTATTGAAATAGTCATTCTATCAATACAGAGGTCAAATCTAGTTTTTAGAATCTTTGTCTGTCTGTCCGTTTGCACATAACGCGAAAACTACAGGACAGATCTTGATGAAGTTTGGAATGATGATAGCTGGTTATCCAGTTCAACATAGAGGATACTTTTATACTGTGGGAAAATAACTCATCTCTCAAAATCATAATAAACGTTATAACGTAACTAGGGACGAACCCGAGCTGAGTGAGGGTGAGTCGCTAGTAATAATATAAATTAATAATTATTAAAAAATAATATTACGATATATAAAACATAACATTGAATTTATTTAAGACAACGAACATAAATGTAGAAATCATTTAATAATCAATGTATAGTGGGTTCGGTTTGGAAAGTCAATAAAATTCTTCAGGAAGTAAAAAGTTGAATTATAATAAATACCTCAGGAGGATCCCATACACATTCGCCAGTTGTTAGGTTAGCATACATATGCTCCTTTGTCTTCGGTTCTATGATCTCCACCCATTCGACTCTAGAATAAAACATCACTATGTTTTAATTTACACATTTACTACCGCACAGCAACAAACTAATTCAGGGCGTGACATTAGTGATTTCCGCGTACTGTATTGATTTTGCAACTTTCGACCGAATTTCGGAAACGATTCTAAATTAATAATTAATTATAGTAAGTTAGATGTTAGCAATTACCTTTCCGACGACATTTTTAGGACTATAATAAAACTCTCATCTATATTACTAAAGCATTTTATACATTTAAATCTAAAAACCGAACAAGAATAGTGAGAAATCATCCATGTTGAGTGTTTACTTCATTCCACAGATGCAAAAAGTGTTTCAGCACAGAAGCCAATAATAATTATTGTCAGTTACAGCTGTGCTGCGAAAAGTTGTGAATTGTGATTTCCAAAATTATATGTATATATATATATATATATATATATATATATATATATATATATATATATATATATATATATATATATATATATATATATATATATATATATATATATATATATATATATATATATATATATAATTTTCATGATGTTTCAAAAATCTTGTAATATTATCAAAGAGCGTAGGACTACTTTACGTCTTAATTTACATAAATAAATAAAAAAGCGAGATGTCATTTATAAATGTTGCGATGGTTTTTTGTAAAGGTAAAGAAAATATATTTTTAGGAATATAAATAAGTTTATTTTTATAGGAGATTAAAATATGAACAGTCGAATTTTCCACTTTTTACTATAAAATGAATTTTAGAATGATTTTTTTTTCATTTATTAATTATAGCAATACTCCTTTCAACTTTCATTTATATAAAGTGTAAGTACTGCATGCGCAGCACAGGTATTTTTAAATAATAATTGAACTCAATGAAAATTGTTAAGTAAACAAAAAATAGACACTTTGACAATGGAAAAAATGCATTTTATAAACGAACAACATTAAAGACTTCAAAGTGCTCGATTGTGCGGTTAGTTACTGTAGTTGAAAAATTCAAAGTTGAGCATTATGCCGTATAATTTAGTGCTGTAATTGGAAAACGCCCATTTTCAACTAGTTTCTCATATAGTTCTCCAGTCTCCGTACCTCGTAGATAGTGAATATGGTCTGTCTACACCTTACCTGATACCTATACCCTCCAGAAGGCAAAGATGACTCAGTCTACTCTCTATGTCTATGGTCTATCTTTGTTATTCAAGACTATTATGTATTATTTAGGACGCAGGATCACAATTTGACAGCTATTTTAATCCCCCTCCCCCCCTCCACTTTGCAAATCTTTCTGAGATTCTCTTAATAATGATTAAGGATGTGACATCCTACATACAAATATACAAATCGATTATTAATTGATTGTTTTTCTTAGTATGAAGATATCAAATTAAAAAATAATCGATTTTGTTACATTAACAGGTTATTTTTAACATTTGTCAAATTAAATTTAAAAAAAATGCCTAAAATATCATCAATCATACCTGCATATTATATTCATTTTAAAAAGCAACACAAATTAAAGACTTTAAATAATCAACATAAATAAGAATTTTTAAATTAATTAATCAATACAAATTAGAAATCCGTAAGGAATGCGTTTAGGAATAAGAGTTTAGATAAGCGTTTGGACAATATTCGGTTCTTGGTTTCAGTTAATATGGCGCCAACTTTTGAAAACAATCTCTCTGCCGGAGCCAAAGAAGTTGACAAAAAAAGAATTCAAAAATATTATGCACATCCTACTAATACTACTAATATAATATTAAATGTGAAAGATTGTGAGGATGGATGGATGGTGTTTGTTACTGTTTCATGCCAGAACGGCTGAATGGATCTGGATGAAATTTGGCATAGAGATAAATTATATAGAGTCTGGAATAGCCGTGATAAAAAATAAAATCAAAGTCTTAAAACTATACATATAATATGTATGGATATAACCTAACGAGAAGCTATGTAGTACTTATCAGTTATCACCTACTTTTCATCATCAATCGACCAGCTAAATTAATTATCCCGTGATAATTTCCACGTATGGTAAAAATTATATTAAGTTGGGCTCAATTATTCCAACGTATAAGAATACGTCAGCATAATTGAATCTGCGTATACTGCTCACACGAAAGTAACACTGCAATGGCACAGCCCATCCATTTCCAGGAATACAAAAGTAAATCGAAGTTCAACATAAAAACTTAAAAAAAAATAATAAGAACTGACTTCCAGGCTCTAAAATGTCAAAAACAACTAAACGGGGTTTTCATTTAGAATAGATACCTAATCAGATATTTTTGAAGTCGGTGCCAGCCGATGCAAAGCAAATCTAATATATTTTGATTCGTAAAATACATATTTACCTATTAGATAGTCATATCTTAAAACACTGTAATCTAGTAACGACTTCGAAAATATCTGAGTAGGTATATATTCTTAACGAAAGCCTCCGTTTAGTTATTTTTAACATTTTAGTACCTGAAAGTCGGTTCTATTTTTTTTTATGTTTTTATTTTTCCATTTTTAGTGTAGACGTAATAAGCAGGTAATTTGTAGGAATAAAGTTTTTAATAACATATTTGATTAAACAATTTATTAAAAAAATATATTTATTGTTGATTTTTAAAAAACCGCTCGACCGATTTCGATAAAATTTATATGGGACCATCTGGGAAGTCAGTCAGAAGGAAATCAGTTTAGGCATCTTCGAGTAATCGGTGAACATACATAAAAAAAAAGATTCCGACTAATTGAGAACCTCCTCCTTTTTTTCGGAAGTCGGGTAAAAAAAAACTACAATCGAATATTAATACTGAGAAAATCATTACGTAATACAAATGAGATCCTTTTGATGCCGATTTCTTTAAAAAAAAAATCGAAAATGAAAAAAAAGTATTTTTTTGTAATATTGAAATTGCTTAATAAAATCGATTTTTATTGGAGAAAATTTTTTAAATCGATTTCTCCCATAAACAATTATTATTTCGCATCTCTTATGTTTTGATAGCAAAGAAAATAACTGCCCGTTAAATCTCAATTGTCAATGTCAATTGTCATTACTATTTTAGTTTTGATCAGCCCCGACCGAGTTCCATACAGGCGCATATTCATAAAACCGCAGGCGAATAAGACGAAGCGGGGGCCGGGGGGGTCGAGATAGTCAAAGAAATATTTTTCCCCATTTACCATTACAAATTAAGAAATAGCTACATGGAATATGTTAATTAATATTTTATTATATTATAAAATATACTTAAGTTAAATATGCTTAAAATGTTTTTTTTTATAAATCATATGTGCTATATATTGATTTATATAATTATATTCTAAATGATTTTAACTATTATCGAATATCTTATATTTTAATTATATTTCATATCAACATAAAATATCTATTAACATAAGTTTTTATGTTATAAAAATTGATTTATATTTTAGAGCTGTGTCATGATATTTGCTTTAATATGGGGATAGTTATGGCATAAATGGCAAGTCAAAATATGCTGTCACTTTCACGGCTATTGTATTTCTTTTGAGTCGCCACGCATCTCTTTCTAAGGGTATGACGTCATATGCGAATCTGGGAGAATTTAGTTCGTAGTGATGTAAAAATCGGTATTCATTACGATTACGGTTAAGTAGGGATGTACTTTATCGTAATATTATCGGTATTCAACAACTGTTATCGGTTTTATAGTAAGGTTTTCATTTTAATGATATTAATTATAATTAGAAATAAAATACAAAGATAGGTTTCTCGTTTTTTTATTTTACTATTTTAATGCTACCAATAGTTCGGAAAAATGCCTCAGACCTGAGAAGAACTAGCAAGGACTGAGGTCCTTAACGGGGTAACCTCTTTTTTCTTAACATTTATTTTCTTAACATTTATTTATATTGTTATTACAATAAAAGGACATTTTTAAAGAATTTTATCAATTGAATACAAAATACAAAAAATATAAATTAGTACAACGATTTGGTATAAAAGATTACAATGCAATAAAATTAGAAGTAACATAGAACAATAGTTTTTGTTAATAACAATATCATATTAAGCGAGTAGTAGGTTTAATTGTTGGTATAAATTAAAATCTAGCTTTTGTTTGAAGTTTTAGCTCTAGAGCCACCTTCATCTTTAGTTTATAATATGCGAAGATTCGAGATTAGCGCATTTGAAAAAACAAACATTTTAGTCTTACATACATTTAAAAAAAAATGCAAATTTCAGTAAAAAATGAATAATAAAATTAATTTTCTTAAAAGCTTAAGAAATTTAACATCAAAATGTACATAGTAATAGTAAAAATTTGGTGTAAAAAGAAATAACAGCTAAACATACTCTAAAATAAAATGTCTAAATACATAGTTCTATCAAATGTAACAATTATAATTAATATATTAAAATTTTATACTGCTATAGTAGTATATTTTAAGAAATTATAATATTATTTCACAGAAATCAAATGAAATATTCATACATTATTTTTATACTTAATAGAAACATAATGAAAATGGAAAATTCTAAGTGATTATCTTTTAAATAACCAAGAAATGAAACAAACAAGAGTAATAAATATTAAAAGTTAATTAATGAATAAATATTGGAAAATCATTCACTACTCTGAAGACTAGATGAGTTCAACCATAGCTAGGCTCTTCTGAAACTTTCATATTAAGCAAATTTTCTATTTCCAGACCCTTTTTTCTCGAATCCACTTTATGCATTCTTCAATTAAAATTTATACACCATTGTCTAACTTTTATACATATCATAAATAATGAGAATGCTCTTTAAAATATTTCTTTATGATCTACACAAGTGTACCAAGAGGTATCAAGTTTTTCAAATACTTTTATTAAATCGGGAAATATGTAAACTTTACAAATCTTTGGTAATTGTCTTTCAATTATGTAAATTGCATACCATACTAGAGATGACAGATTCTTAGAAGGATAATGTATTTTATTATTAATGAATAAAATAATCTCAGTTGGGAATAAGCCATTCTCAATATTTACATTTAATGTATTACAATAATTGTGTTCTTCCTGGAAACTAAAAGCCTTTATCAGGAGACTTATAGATGCTGAAACACTTCGACTAAACACCTGAGCAGCATATACTTGACCTGTAAATATATTATAATAAATTAATGTAATACAACAAATGCAATAGTCAATTAATTTATAAGTATAGTATAATTACTAATAACTATTATAGATGAATAGTAGCTTATGTACTTATAGTAAGTTTATAATTATTAGGGTCTAGGTAGATAAGCCAATTAGGCCCTTAACATTATACAATAGATAGGCTATAGAGTTGATAAATTGTTTTTAATGGAGTATTACTGGATTAGAATAGTATAATAATATCAATAACTTCAAGAAGTTTGTTCTTAAAAACAATTTTATGTTAAAGATAAGATAATATCCAAGATCTAAAGTAATATATACCTTAATTTATTAAACTTAACAATATAGTTACTTTCATCATAACAAAAGAGTTTGAATTAATATACTTGTCAGTAAGTTTTTTTGCCTTGCAGCACCTTTATGGTCATCTACTTTATACAACATATGAACATAATCCCATTGAGCACGCTGACTGCCAAGGAGCAAATTCTTTTCTTAAAATTATTACTGAAACATTTAAGTAAATGAGGTACATCATACTTATGATAGATTTTGTTCCGATTAACTTCATAAAGATAGCACTTGATGCATTATTGACACAACGAAGTATATTTACCTTAGTATCAGAAATTAATGAATTTATTGCAGCTACATTGGCAGAACCCTGGTCAGATAGAGTTACTCTAGAATAAACACTGTTTATAAGAATTTCTATAAGTATACGTTATAAAATCGAAGTGCATCTTTATAAGGCATTCTATGGCATGAAAAACCTTCTTTTCCTCTCTGACAATTTGGAATATTACAATGCTTTCCCATGTTTACACAACATTAATAAAAAAACCAAACAAAGGAAGAGAAACACTAATGAAGAAATCACTAAATTTTGTATCCAAGCACAAATCTTAACTATATCACTGCTCTACTTAATCAACACTTATCCACATTCATCAATACTAATCTAAAAATTGATCAAATGTAAATTTAAAGTGTAAAATAATATAAAAACGGCAATCCCTCACATCCTAGTCCCCAGGGATGAGTAATAACAACGGTTAAAACTTGAAAATTTCAAAAATGACAAAATGTTGCAGTGACGTCACAGCAGTGACGTAGATAACTGCGACAGAAATAGGTTGTTGTCCCGCTCGTTGTCGCCAAATGTAGAGATAGCATGCTAATTACCAAGCAAATGAAAGGGATAGATAGATTCACCAAGAGCTTGTATGAAACAAATACATCTATTTTATTTGTCATCCATGGTTTTGATCGAGTGAGATCTGCGTTTATTAATTTCCGTAACAATCTCTCAAACCCACAACAGTAATATTAAATATTGCTTTGCATCATTGCATTTTATAAGTGTATTGTTCTGGGATGTGACAGTAGGCGTAATAACGTTAAAGTGTTCCAATACCCTAAAACTGAGATAGGACTCCATAATTGGTTAAAGTACGTGTCTGATGGTGATCCAAAAAAGTTTCAATGATCGTCGGAAACTATACTTTTGCGTGAAACATTTTGAGAAGCGATTCGTCTCTTGTAAAACTCGTCTCTGCCGTGGAGCATATCCGACCCTGTTCATGGCTGACGAGATCTTCAATGGAATACCCGATACACCTGATGTTCATGACGGTAAGCGAATGTTTTTCTGAAGATATAAACGAACACACAAACTATATGTTATTTATGTGCAATATAACTAATAGTCACATTAATTATCCAATGCGCTATTTTATTTCATAAAGGCAGGGGTAATTTATAACTGCATGTTTATTTTAATGTTTAGTGCATTATGCGATATACTTGTATAATACAACCTCCTATACCATACAATTCTGAAATTATCATATAGGATCAGGGGCTGTGCAGGTGCAACAGCTTAACAGGTTACCCAAGATATTTCCTGTATGTTAACTTAATTGTTATTTCTTTTTCAAGATAAGCTATCTTTAATACCTTTTGCCTTATTGACTAAGTTACCTTGCTAAAATATATGTAGTATTATCATTGTTTTATTTTAACCAGTTTTTGTACTTTCCTGACTCCTGACATACAGGTTTATTCTAGTTTGGGAGTTAGAGGCTTCACAGGCTTATGTAAAAAGAAAGAATTATGTCAATAAAGATATATTCTATTCTAAAATTTCTCAGAAATGAGATATTTTCCCACGGTAAAAATTATCCTATATGTTGCCCCGGATAACCAGTTATGACCAAACGAAATTTGATCTAAATCCCTTTAGTAGTTTTTCTGTGATGCGGTAACAGACAGACAGACCAAAGTTCTAAAAACTGTAGATTCAGCCTCTGTATCGATAATAATGTAAATAAGATTTTACAAAAAATATTTAATGTACAGATTCAACTAAATTAGAATTTGAATATAATATAATATTATAGTATAGATTAAATTAAATTCAATTAATTTTATTTAATGAAATTAAATAATTTTATAATTAAATAAAATAAAGTTCAAACAAATATAGTTCATTTTTGAAAACTTAAAAATCTAAAATAATGATACCAAAACACTCATATACAAATTAAGTATTTACGTAATTTGTGTACCTTTTGGTTTCAGTAAACTACGACTCTAATATTGATCACAATTATTACAAGACTAAACACAATGATCACACTTACTGCAAGACAAGTGAGTAGGCCGAGAACTCTCTTCAAGAGAATGTTGCATCAATAATCCCTGGTAAGAATAATCATTTTATAAAATAGTTTAATATAAAACCTACTAGATATTCTAATAGACATGAGTGTCAATACAAGTACTTAATACTTTTTAAGTGGTAGACATCACAACTCGCCCTGTAACTACAAACCCACTTGGTGATTCTGTTCAATGAGTTGTTGTGTCTACTGTTTCTGGTAAGAATAGTTTATTTACTTATTTATTATTTCATGGGACACCTTGTAGGAACAAAGTACCTTTCGCTTTCTGCCTTTGGCTCATAAATTAGGTCATAAAAGTTATTATGAGTCCTAGGGTATCATAAACGCGAGTGCACAAGAATTTCTTATAGCAGACACTTCTTAATACTTATGACAATGTCACATTATGAGCTGCTCTTAGCTCATGCCGTAGTGACAAAAATTGTCTCTAGTACTAAGGGACAACAAACCTCAAGGAATGTCCATTATATATCTATGGCTCCGACATAAAAGTGCATATGAATTTACTACATACATTCCTTAAGACTTATGATTGCTTTGTACTTATGATGATGACACATGGGATGCTCTTAGTAACTTTAAATAAAAAGTGTAGTGATGGTCGAAATATTACACTTTTCCTCTTAGATCTCATATGTCAAGTGTGCTAAGTATAATGTGCGACAAGGAACTTCATTCCAAAAAGTCTTATAAGAGACTTATAAGAATTTAAAATGTTAATGGTATCGTAGACTTTACCTTTTATTTTCAGAAGTTTAACATCTAAAAGAAACAGATGTGATATTGAATACAGAAGATTCTCTCATCAACTAGTTTTGAAGAAATTTGAAATTTCATATAATGTTATGATGAAATAATATAAAACAAATAGAGAAAACCTTACTTACACTATACTATACAAATATTAAAATATATAAATAAATTATTATAAATATATAATAAATATTAGTCCTATAACAAGATTTTAAATAAAACTTTGATTCTAGATTTTGTCACAGTGAACACAAAAATGTGTCAGAAAACGTATTTTGTGCACAACCTTATTGCTGATTATAAGAATACAAAAATGAAGCAAATAAGCGAAGAAGAATTTTTTTAGACATGCTAAAAAGTTGGTCAAATTTCTCTCAATAGAATTGTCATTTGCAAAAATTACAGAAATTTTTACACCTGCTGTAAAGACACATATAAACATGCAAGTAACATAGAAAGACAATATTGTAGTTTTATAGCAATATAAAAAAATGTGTTGTTTATGCATTTTGAAGCAGAGCCTTAATTGTTATAGGTACTTCTAAATATTTATAAGGTGTTACTTTGCTTCATAAATTCGTCTGTGAATTAAAAATTGAAGCTAGTGTTAACTCACCTATCTTGAAGGAGAAGAAGAGGTATGTAAAATACTTCTTATGTAATATAGTGTCAGACTAAAGGAATAATACATACATTTTCATAGAACTATAAATTAAAAACAAATGTGTAACTTCTCGAAGTTTTGGGTACAGTTCATTGATGTTTGAGTCGAGTTACCAGGTGTTGATATAATCTGTCAAAAAAAAAAAAATATTTTTTTTTTATAAATTTACTCTTTTATATATTCTATCACCTTAATTTCGCTATTGATATTCTTACTATTCAGTCCTTAAATGATTTGTTATACAAATAATAAAAACTATTTTATTTTTGTTCATTAAAAAAATATGAACAGAAAGTTATTTTGTGGCAGTCTATTTTAGTTTGAAAATAAATCATACACATTTTATTTGCAGGCATTAAGCTGGGAAGAAAAGAAAAAGTATTGTTCTATTTTGTTTGATAAGGTTAACCTTGAGCAAGCCTTATCTTATGTTAAAATTAGAGATATCATTGAAAGATTTTTTGAATGCAGTAAGAGGACAAATGATCTATCTTATGCTTTAGTTTATGTTGAGAGGATTCTAAATGATATAAGCAACAGCAACAAAATTCAGCAACAGAGCTTAAATGAAATCATTCAATAAATTATTTCTGCCATAAGAGAGATTGAGACTATATGAATACCAGCTCTTATTTCCGATCAGTGTTTTTATTGGGTCTTGAAAACTTACTACTTAGTCAAGAAAGCCGATGAACACAATTATTTGCTGGAGGGTTTATTGGTGAGTACTAAATGTATAATGAATGTTTTAACTGCCTCATTAGTCTAGCTAGCGGTCTGGAGGGTTGGGTTCGAATCCTGCGTCCTAACATCGCAAATGTCGCAGTGTATAAATCCTTTTAAAACACCGCATAAAATAAAATACAGCATTAAGTTTTGTAATCTCATAAAGAAAAGATATATTGATTTTAAAATCTTTCTTAGTAAAATTATCTGTGCGATATTCATCTCGAAAACATCAATAAAATACCTAATATATGTTTAGAAGTAAAGTGTCATACTAATCTGCCCACCATTTATGCAATAATATCACGATAATTATAATTATCAATAAATGTTTTAAAGATAAAACAAATTTTGTTTTTATTTGTTACAGAGTAGACTAGAAAATTGATTTTTAAAAACCCGCGTGCTGCTCCATTTGACTGTAGGTCTAAGTACAAATAAGTTGGTAGTATCCATCTCGTTCGCACATAAGTATGTGTATATGCTAAAAGAATGAAACAGATGCATAGGTACAATAAGATCGTAGTAGCAAGTAATAAGATCATTTTTTGCTTGACGTTCCATTGACGAATCCTAACTGACAATGAATCTGAATTCCGGACGATATTATCCAACTTATTTTGAATGGTTATTACAGGGATTATGTGAATATGAAATATTTTATAATAGCGACTCACCCTCGCTCCGCTTGGGTTCGTCCCTACTTACGTTTTAACGTTTAGTATAGATTTCTGAGAAATGAGATATTTTTCCGCAATTAAAAAGTACTCTATATGTTGATCCGGATAACCAGCTATCATCATACAAAATTTCATAAAAATCCGTCCAGATTTTTCCGTGATACGGTAACAGATAGACAGACAAAATTTTAAAAAATTATAGATTCATACACCGGACAACCTGACAGCGGCGGGAATCGTAGAACTTGATAAATACCTCCAGGAACCGCTTTTAAAGCGTATTATGACCCCTTAAAATGGTGGCACGCTCGAAAGAACATCTATTCTCTGTTATTTAATTACATCATGAGAAGGCTCAATCTGGTACCTACGTCTACTCCCTGCGAGAGGATATTTTCAAAAGCGGGTTATATGCTGAATGAACGTAGAAGACGATTGACCACAATAAAGTGTTGCAACTCCTATTTATAAGTTACAACTCTGAATGAGTATAAATTATGTTGTAAATATTAATAAACAAATCATTGTATGTAGCCACCGATTTCTAAATACGCCAACTTTAAAAATCTAATTTTAACTTAAATGATTCTAATATGTATATCTAATATTTTACGCTACAAGTTGTTAGTTGCACATAAACAGGTTGACAGTCCTAAGCCTGTAAAAGTATGAAGGGAAATCGGTAGAATATATTATCTTGTCTCGTTTTGAGTCTCGACCCGAAAGTCCCGGCACTCGAGACAACTAAAATTACGAAAAGTCCCGGGATTTCGAGACACCAGACGACCCGGGATCCAAACCCTGTTAATCACTCTTAAGTAATCTTGATATATAGTGTATGTATAATTTACTTTTTTTATTTGTTTTAGCTAATTATTTTGATGGACCTTAGTCAGTTCTACATTAAAACCACAGCTGAAGTAACAGAGTTATTGAGGAAAGGAAAGTCACTAAAAGTGTTGTGACGAAAGATTCTGGATCATAGATTTTAGAACGACTAATTGTAACAAAAATGAGGTTTAGTGACAAATTAGGTGACGAAAAATCAGTACCTTCATTAATTAATTGTAAATTATCCTTAACTTCCTTTCTGAGATTGTGGCAGCTTTTCAGTGAAAAAAAAAACATTAAACTTATGCGCCCGCGCTATGTTAATACTGACGTTTTAGAAAGTTTCTTTGGGTGTACACTTCGGGTACGGGTGTATACCTACTTATAGATATAATAATTTAGACTGCCAGTCTGTCACACATTTTAAAACACCTTTGGACATTAGTTAATCATAAGATATATAAAATTCCATTCAAATACTTTTAATTGTGAAGAAGATTCAGGCGACCAACTGTTAAACATGGAAATGTTCTTTAAAACGACATATAAAGTCAAAGGAGTCGCCCAAGTCTTCTAATTATATTCATAGTTTTTCAGAAATAATTTCTTGTGCTGCAGCTGGTCAGGAAAGAATTAATGTACACTCGCACCCCTTTTTTTTTTTAATTTAACGAGGGGGAAATCTTCTAAAGATATCCAACCAACGTACGAGATGGTTAGGATATGCAGGATTTTTACCTACTAAAACCCCCTCGGTTACCATCTACTGCGTATAACGGAAAGCACCGGGATCTCTTTAAGAACGCACCGGTAACACTCGCACCCCTATGTATTAAATTATTTATTTGTGAAACAATTTTTTATCAAATCAAGAAAATTTGACACAAATGGATATCTATAGAGTTCAACTGCCAATTAAATTAGATGTATCTTTCATATAGCTAGTATGACTTTTTGTGTTAAAACTTTTGCAATATACGATTTAATGTAAATTGATAAATTTTCTGAAGTTTAACACATCTTTATTTATAAATTTAAAATAAAACGAAATGGCAGAAGCAGAAGAAGAAACAGTACGCCAGTTTAAAACAGCACAGCTTTTGCCATTTCGTATTATTATAAAAAATTAACATGGTTTTATTTGCCTTATTATTGTATATAATTTAATAAGTTAGTTTTGTGTATATATAGAATACTTAAGAGCATCAATTACAACAATCAAATATTCTTCAAACAATAAAGGCTTCAATCAAATCCAACTATTCTATTCAATTCAATTTTCTTGTTAATGGCTTCAAATTATGCCAGTTCAGCACAAATTACTTCGCCAATGTCACGGAGAATGGAGAACACAGGAAGGAGGATTAGTCTGTAAAAAGTATAAAGTGTGAGGTATATGAAAATGTTTAAGAAATTTTTCTGGATCATAACTTGCGATTCACAATTTTTAATTGGTGTAATTCATTAAACAAAATTATTACAGATACCGATGTATTGATATTACTTGGAGAATTGCCTTGTATGCATCATATATCGTTAAAAAAATGTGAAACATTTAGAAATAAAAAATGCTATATAAAGTTTGGTTATTTATTTCTACCTAAGAAGAGAAAAGAAATATTGATGATGATGATGTTCTCCTAGCCGATTCCGGCCACGGCGGCCAATCTCATTGAGACTAGCCAACTGTGCAGGAGATATTATAGTGCACAAGTGTACGCGCAGACACAAGTGCACTCTCTATTCCTGTCACTCTCATACTCTGGTGGGACGACCACTCGACACGACCGGTGAGAGTTAAGGCGCAGGACCGACGGCTTTACGTGCTCTCCGAGGCACGGGGATGAAACACCGCCAACTTCCCAACTCCGGGCTGTTACTGAGGCTTACTATACAGAAAGACTCAATAACTAAACTTGGCCCGATCCGGGACTCGAACCCAGGACCTCCGAGTGTGCAGCCGTACATGCTAGCCGCTACACCACCGAGGCAGTTAAGAAATATTATATACCTACTAGCGGCTCACCCTCGCTTTACTTGGGATCGCCTCCAGAAAAACAAAAACAAATGTATCTCATGAAACTGTACATTTTTCCGGGATAAAAATTAGTCATGTGCTATTATATATTCTGTAGAACCATAGCCCACATATCGTAATATGAGTACTTAAAGTGATAAAAATTTTTAGAGTATTTGTTAGTGCGTGTGTTTGTTTTATATATATATACTAGCGGCTCACCCTCGCTTCGCTCGGGTTCGTCGCTAGGAACGCTTTAAATAGATATAAATAGTTATTAGCCAGCGTTAGCCATATACATTTTAATTTTTTTTATTAATAATATTGACAAATATTGACATTAATATTTATACGATACTAACGTCACTCACACACTGCTACACATCAATGACCTACTTTCACCAGGTATTGTTGCATATGCAGATGACAGCACAGTCATAGAGAGCTATGTGCCCGGTGCAAGGGACGGAGGGGTAATAATAAGTACTTTGAGAGAGGCCATGGTAGAGCGTACAAATGCGACCTTAAGTCTTGTCTCACAATGGGGTGATGACAATCTGGTCGATTTCAACGCCGCCAAAACGCAAGCCTGTCTATTTTCCGCAAAAAGGAGTCCGTTCAGCCTGACTCCTACTTTCCGTGGTACACCTGTAGAGATTTCCGACAGTCTAGAGCTTCTCGGCATAAGGTTAAGTGCAAATCTTAACTTTGGCGACAACATCGAGTCGAAGGCACAGACTGCGGCCAAGAAACTGGGCATCCTTAACAAGGTTAAGCGATACTTCACGCCTGGACAGCTTCTCACGTTATATAAAGCTCAAGTCCGATCATGCATGGAGTATTGCAGTCACCTTTGGGATGGCTCTGCAAAATACCAACTTGCCGCTCTTGACTCGGTGGAACGCACAGCTAAAAAGCTAATCGGCGACGAAAAACTTGTGAAAACTAAGCTTCACAGCTTAGCACACCGTCGCCAAGTTGCTTGTCTGTCGGTTTTCTACAGACTGTACTTCGGGGAGTGTGCCCACGAGCTCCACAGTCTCATACCGCCATCGCCATTCTTCTATCGGAACACCAGACGTACTGCAGGATACCATCCTTTCTTGGTTGACATTCCGACCACTCGCACTAAGCGCTATTCGTCATCTTTTATAATGCGCACAGCCAAGATGTGGAATGCGCTGCCTGCGTCTGTTTTTCCGAGTGCGTATAACCTGAACCTATTCAAGGTGCGTGTTAACAGGCTTCTCCTGGGCAAACTCGCTAGATCGTAGACCTTATCTGTGCCTTCGAGCTAAGATGAAGGTCAAGAGTGAGCCCATTTCTAATTAAAAAAAAAAAAAAAACTCAATTGTTTTGCCTTCCCGGAACCTCTACACTAACACTTAAACTTTGTGGTATGGTATTAAAGTTCAAATTGACTTTTAAGTATTATTACGAATCTTTTGTATGGGAGTATAGAAAACTGTTGTTTTTAGACTTTTTCAGGCAATTTTTTAAATTTTTCTCTCCCTAAGAACCATCCTCGTAATTCAAGGAATATTTAAAAAAAAAGAATTAGCGAAATCGGTTCAGCTGCTCTCGAGATTTGCGCTTACCAACACATTCAGCGATTCATTTTTATATTATAGATATATATAAAACAATTTTACGATTTAATTATTTAACGTTAGTAATTGCGAGTTGTTACTGGAATCATCTATGTAGTGTGCACTAACTAATCGATACAAAATTAGGTAGGAACGCTATTACTGGCCGGCCCATTTATTATCGCTCAAGCTATTAATAACTGCAGTTCACGTAGTGACGGTTTTGAATCTTATAATTTTAATATATGTTCAAACATCAGACTAAGGAATAATATTCTTTAGTGTGAGGTTCGAATGTATAGTATTTACATATTTTAATATATTATTATTACTAAAACGCCTTTTCGCTACATTATGTGACACTTATAAAACGCTAATATGGGGTGGATAATATTATTATAGGTAGCTATTATTACAGGCAGTGGTAGCCCAGTGGTGACGCGCTCGCATGGGTAACCGAGTGAAGCGGGTTCAAATCCGGGTCTCGCACCTCTGATATTTTCATGTGCGAATCATTTTCAATATGATTACCATTTGCCTTACGGTGAAGGAAAACATCGTGAGGAAACCTGCATGTCTGAGAGAACCTAGCAAGTATTCGAAAGACATGTAAAGTCCGCCAACCCGCGCTTGGCCAGCGTGGTGTACTATGGCCTGATCCCCATCCCCCTCATATTGAAGGGAGGCCCGCGCCCAGCAGTGGGACGTTAAGAAGGGCTGAATACAAGGTAGCTACGTATTTTCCTTAATATCTGCTAATGATATTTTTATACTTAAAACTTCAATAAAACTGTCAGAACGAGCTATAGCAAACGTTGTACACATGCGGCGTAAATAGTCCGTATAATTTTGCCATAAAGCAATTGTATATAATTATATACAATCACAGATCATATAATACTATACTAGTAGTACAATAAAGAGACGAATATGTACAATTTTTTTGTACAGCGTCAAAATCTACCGCTCAATAAAGGCAGTTGCACAATAACTAAAATATTCAAATTTTGGAGTTTATATTTGAAAATTATTTCATGTAAGTTCATGTTATACATCTTCATCTGCATTTAATGTAAGTGAAAATAAGATGCTGGAAATTCCCCGTCAGCTATTTTAAAATCATTTACGTATTCTGTTTTCTAGACTTATCCAGCAAAGCTGAGGTACTCTCCACAGTAGCAAGTCGATGCAACCATGTTAGTACATAGTATCTAATAGCTCATATTGCTAATATTTATACCCTTGGTCAAAGAATATTAATAGATCTATACATACGTGTTTCATATTACCAAAATATGTGTACCAATAATAGACTCGTCATCTCATCATTCCCCCTTTCTCTTTCATATCCCGTATCCACAATCTATCCACCTTTTCTTCGATCTTACTATTCATCTTCGTCCATCTACATTATTTTCAACACTGTTCTCGTCACAGCTTATCATCCCTCCTCTTCACAACTCAGATGATTTCCTTTCATCTTCTGTCACTGGCGCTACTTTCAAGCTTCCTATACGATGTGACATATGTGTTTGTATGTATGTGTATTAAACATGATTTTAGTTTTGCCAAGCTTCATCTGTAGACTATAGACAAACCTTTTTGTGAGTATCGTTTTGAGAGTCTTCTACAATAAATCATAAAGTCTCTACCATGATGCTAATATCGTCGGCAAATCGTAGATCCGTTTTTATCGAGTCTTGAAGACTTACTCCAATGCATAAGAAATTAGTTTATGGGAGATTACATTGCCGTATCTTATTCGCTATGCAATTGGATTTGACCTTTTGCTCCTGGCCTTGTATTTGGACAGTCGTCGTTGCGGCTTTATGTTAATATTTCAAGTCAACAAAGTTGGACAAATCGATAGTCGATACTTTCTTAGATTTACGTGAATATTTCACATTTTAAAATAAAACTATCTATTTCTTTATATATATCTTTACGGATTTTTTCGTGGATTTATTTTAATTTTTGACTCCTGACTTTTCGAATGCTTTACAGCAATCATGGTCACAGGAGTCGATTTTTTTAATAAAATATAGTTTTAAATAACTACGATATCATAAAATTAATATTTATTAAAATAATGTTAATAATTAAATAACAATAATCATAAAATAGTTTTTTAAATAACGTAAATCTAAGAAAACATTTAAAGATAGTTTTATAAAAAAAATCGACAGTGAATTAAATTACGAAAATAAGAAAACCAACTGCGTAAAGAGCGAACAGCCGGGTCCATATACTCATTTTACGCTTTATTTAGTTTTTTTCACACAAGTTTTTTATTTCACATCAATACTTACACGTGCTTTCAGTAGACTATACAGATCAAAACCTCAAATTGAACATCGTCAAAACAAACGTGTTTCATAGTGTTTTTTTTACTATGTTGTACATATAAAAATGATCGGCTTCTAACAATCGTAGCGTTTTCCCAATAATCATAAAATTAGTTTTTTCAAATCTGAACAGTAGCATCCAAACAAACAAATAAAAAGAAACAAACCTTTAGGTTTATACTGTTAGCATACTATAAAAATCCATAATCAGTAGACTGTGATATTAGTATAGGTTACTAAGTATACGAATATTGATTGAATATCATTCATTAGTGTGTACTGAAACTTGCATAATAGGCAATTAAAATGTACCTACTACGTATATCCATTTTCTTTAAATTATAATTCATTGTTATAAATGTTATTTGAAGGCGAATTTATGTGGTGTATTTAAAATTGTACAAGCGCTATGACCCGTAGCAAACGAGAACGGGCATATTGGAAATCTTTATTACTAAGAACGTCGTTACAAGAAGATTTTTCTTTCTATCTTTTCTCCTTTAAAATTAAACCCAAAACTTAGTATTTTTGAAAAACATTTATTTGAGATTAATAAATATATATATATATATATATATATATATATATATATATATATATATATATATATATATATATATATGTCTATTATTCGTGTAGCTACTTGATAATGTTATGAATTAAAAAAAAACTCGAATGTAGATTCTTTTTGTTTTCTGTGTGTGATATCGCTTTTTCCTTTTCGTCTGAAATGAAAAAAGTTGCGGACTTTTTATTTACGTTACCTACATGGTTTCTGAGCTCCCATCAAAGCTTACGAAGAGAATTTCTGTCGACTGTCTTTGTACCAAACTCGTGTGTTACAGAGAAGTCGATCTTAACCCATCATTTCTTACTAACTTTTGATTCACCATTCTCAAAGATATTATAATTAAAACAGCTCCTTGAATACCCAAAAAATAATCTACTTATTAATGTCTGACAATAGGGCTTTAGTCATGGTCGTATTCGATAGGGTAGAATTACAGATAACATATTATCTGACTTATCGGAGAGGCTTTAATGGCGTAGAGACACGTACGGTTTAAACATACGAAATAGGATAATCTTCTATATAAATAAAAATCAATTGCCAAATGAATGTAAGTGAATTACTTCAGAACGGCTGCACCGCACCTATTTGGCTGATTCTTCTTTTGTTGTGTTTGAGGACAAGGTTTGTATGAAAGAAATGTTTGAAAAATTGTACGGTAAAGTGAAAAAAAATGAGATTAAAAATTCGCCATAAAAAAGGTGACTTGACAGATTGACGTTGAGTTCTTCAGTTTTTTACATTGTTTAATCTGTTACGTTCAAAAAATATCATTTGTTGTTTTGTGAAATAAGTAGTCAAAAAGTTTTAGAACTTTATATTATTTATTAAAAATACCAGTTATTTTTAAAATCACATACTAGCGACTGCAACTATTAAGTAGAGTCCGTCTCTTCTCTCTTAAGTGATAATATCTGTTATATCACGACAAAAATATTTAAAAAAGAAATTGGCTGTATTGTCGAAATGTAAGATTAGTATATTTATATTAAATCATAGTAGACACGAAATAAAAGAATTGAATTTATAATAAATATTGTTTTAAGTAAAATTATTGAAAAATTAAAACCATAAAATCTCAATTATTATAATAATACGAATTAGGAAATACACGAAAAAGGATATTAACTATTCTTTAAAAGTACCTATGTTTATCTTTAGTAATGATTTAAGCCGCGTTGACACGATCAAAGTCTACTTTGATACTAAAAAAACATTTATAAAAACAAAAATATAAACAAACTTTTAAGCTAAATTAAATAAGTTTACAAAAAATTAAATTATTTTACTTTATCATATACGAGTATGATGATGATGATGTTCTCCTAGCCGATTCCGGCCACGGCGGCCAATCTCATTGAGACTAGCCAACTGCGCAGGAGATATTATAGTGCACAAGTGTAAGCGCAGACACAAGTGCACTCTCTGTTCCTGTCACTCTCATACTCTGGTGGGAAGACTGCTCGACACGACCAGCACCAGTGAGAATTAAGGCGCAGGACCGACGGCTTTACGTGCTCTTCGAGGCACGGGGGTGAAACACCGCCAACTTCCCAACTCCGGGCTGTTACCTGACTTACGGTACAGAAAGACTCAATAATTAAACTTGGGCCGACCCGGGACTCGAACCCAGGACCTCCGAGTGTACAGCGGTACATGCTAGTCACTACACCACCGAAGCAGTTTAACCGAGTTTAACCGAGTATATCGTAGTTGCGTCAGTACAACATTAAACAAAATGTTAGTTGCTTAAGTAGGTTAAGTTTGCTGAAATTATATCATACTACTCGTAATAAATAAATGGTACTCACCTATAAAACATAAGTGATATGTGGACTTCGTAATCGTTCACAGCTAATAGCTCAATTATTATTTTAATATTCAATATTTATAATATAATTTTTGAATATGAATTTAGTCACTCGCAAATGCTACCCAAATAAAACATCAATATTGTTAAGTGAACTAGTAAAATTCATGATCTTCATCCTTTATCGAATTCTTTTTACGTGATGTCTCTGCAAAAAGATAAAACATTAATATAGGAAGTACCTATTTATAAACAAAATTTTTAAATATTAATAATAGTCAAACAATATTTACATGAATAAATTACATAAATTGTATGTAGATTGTTAGTAATATGAGAATATGTATGTTATTTTTCACACCTATGATAGAAATTAATTTACCCAATATTCAAAAAATTATAGGTACCGAAGACGACTTTTGTTATTATAAAATTTGTTTATATACAGATATGTATCTAAACGATCATAGATCGCGTGATAAGCGAGCACGCTACAGCGGTCATGTTTACAATGGCATGGGTGATAGGTAGGGTGTACACTATATAGTGTGTATGTATAGTAGCGTCTACGGTATCTAGATGTTTTCAGGCGATTTTCCATGCCAGTCGCACGCCGCGTGCCCGGTCGTTAGTACGCCCCTTTTACGATTCTACGCCGAGCTACGACGTCGTAGCGCGACCGATTTTATCTAACTTAACAACAACAATAAACAATTTGTGTTGAAAATAAAATAGGTACATACTTCCTAAATTGGTAATCTACCTGAGTGATAATTGTATTTTATTTGCGTCATGGTGTAATTAAAGGAATTACGTTGAATGCTCTAATAAGTGCTATAAAACAGTGACAAATGTGATGGATGTGACGATTAGTGTTTGAAAATATTTGCTTAGTTGATATTTCTATAATTTTGTAAGTATTAATAGTTATATTTCATGGCAAATTTGTTTAATGTAAAAATACTAGCATTGCCCGCGGCTCCGCCCGCGTTCAGATGACGAAAAACCAAATTCTTAGGTTTTACATATTAATATATTCTTACATTGCAATTTTTGTATTTTTTCTCAGAAATGAGATATTTTCCCGCTGTGAAAAGTATTCTATATGTTGACCCGGATAACCAGCCATCACCATACCAAATTTCATCAAAATCCCTCCAGTGGTTTTTCTGTGATGCGGAAACAGACAGACATAGACAAAAATTCTAAAAACTATAGAATCGGCCTCTGTATCGATAATAATGTTTATTTCAATAAGATTTTCCAAAAAATATTTAATGTACAGATTCGGCTTGGTTACAATTTTATTATTTGCAATTAAAAGTTATTTATTAGTAAGAATTATAAAAATGTTTGCAATTAAAATCTATTTATTAGAAAGTATTACTTTTTAGTACTGAGACAAACACGGCTTTATTTGATGAAATTATGTGAGCAATGTGCCGTTTCTCTGTATTGGGAAGTATTGTTTGATTAGTTAGTTACATCCTAACTAATTAGCAGCGGCCCGTGAAGTTGTGCTACTGTTTGTGCCTAGCGCAAACTTATCTAAGATATCATCATTTATGGATGAATAAATATATTCTTATTTAATTTATTTTCGTTATTTTTACACTTTTATCGCTTTTCGCCACGCAATGTGTTTTAAGTAGTTTGGTGAGTATATCTATTAATGGCTTAAGTTATTTTTGCTATTTGCTGTTGACTTTAATTAATGTTTTATTTCAAGACTCATGTATTTCATAACATGACTAATATCTTGATAGCACCTTTTTAACCGACTTTCAATTCCAAAAAGGAGGAGGTTCTCAATTCGTCGGAATCTTTTTTTTATGTATGTTCACCGATTACTCGAAGACGCCTGAACCGATTTGGATTTTTTTTTGTTTCAAAGGGTCCTTCCCAGGTGGTCCCATATAAATTTTATCGAAATCGGTCGAGCGGTTTTTTAAAAAATGAACAATAAATATACTTTTTAAATAAATTGTTTATTCGAATATTTTATTAAAAAACTTTCTTCTTATAAATTACCTGCTTATTACATCTACACAAAAAATGGAAAAATAAAAACTTTTTAACAAAAAATAAAAATCGACTTCCAAGCACTAAAATGTAAAAAATAACTAAACGGAGGTTTTCATTTAGAATAGATACCTAATCAGATAGTTTCGAAGTCGGTACCAGCCGACAATATTTTAAGATAATATATCTAATAGGTAAATGTGTATTTTACATATATATTAGATTTGCTTTGCATCGGCTGACCTCCGTTTATTAATTTTTTATATTTTAGTGTCTGGAAGTCGGTTTTTATTTTTGTTAAAAAGTTTTTATGTATATTTGAAGTTGTTATTATCTTATTTATATTATAATTAGCTACTTACCCTCGCTTCCCATGGGTGCGTCCCTAGGTGCGTAAATCCCGTTACCGGTTAGTATAGAATGGACTGTATATATACATATCTAGGTATAGGAAAGTGGAAAGTACTTTGAAAAATCTTAAAATCATCCCCTGTTTTACTTTTTTATTTCTTACCACATTTTTTTATATCCTAAACTTGAGAAAAGATTTGTTCCCAATACAAACTTTCAAACCCTATTTCATTTTTGTTAAAAAAGGAGCCTATTTCCTTCTACAAGGTTTCACACATCTCTAATACTTGTATGCATATATTATTATTACTATACCTAAAAAAAATCACAAATTTTCACACCTTAAACGCTGAACCAATGTTCAGTACAGTCAGTACAGTTAGACAGACAAATGAAAATTGAGTTACTTTCGCATTTATAATATTAGAATGGATTCAGCAAATGTTTGAGGTGTAATTTGCGTATTATTAATTACTGAATGTCATTTTTTCGTCTTTTTCTCTAATTTGACTTTATGACTAATATTTAGAACGGAAAATATTTTGTAAAACGATGGTAAACCAAAGATATTGATAAAACATTGCTGGATAAGAATCAAGTATATTTACTTCGCAAACAAAAGAAACCATCCATTATACTTGATGAGAAAGTCAAATATGAAGTAAGGGCTCTGTATTAGCAAACGCCTGCCCGCCTCTCCACGTGTGACTCTTTTGTGAAGATCTTGATTTCTGATTCATATTTTTTATTTAATTTTAATATTTTAATCACTATTAGAGACTTAAAATTAGAAATTTTATTTTTGGAAAACTTTTTCAGGTAAAATAATAATATCAAGTTAAAAATATATAAATATTTTAAATAAAACTATCTTTTCGGATTTTCTCGCGGATTTATTTGGATTTTTGGTTCCCGACGTTTTGAATGCTTTACAGCAATCATGGTCACGGGAGTGACTGAGGTGTTAGATGTCTCGAAGGTGTAGTTGTTACGGACAGCCTACCCACAAATAACAATTTAAAATGTCAAATATTCGCATAAATCTAAGAAAGCATTAATATATAAATACTTAAATTAATTGCGAAAACCAAAGGTTATCTACACATTTTTGTTTGCCTTGTATGAAACATATAGTGTGAAGATATTTATTTTATTATTTAATGTAACCTGCAGCTTTATTATTAAATGCTACATTGCACCTGTATATTATGTTAAATTGGATTTACGCCGTAACTCTACAGCTGTGCCTCTACGTACACGCTGGAAATTATTCAATATTAATAACCATAATAAACGTTATTTTTAATGGAACATTCATATTTTGATTTGTAATATACAGGGTGGAACAAATCGATGGGGTATGGAAAAGTACCTTAAATACTGAAGTTATCAAGATTTGCTCAAAGGAAAGGTTTTTAATTTATATAATACTAGCGGCTCACCCTCGCCTTTAGAAAAACAAAAACAAATCTATCCCTCGGGAATCGTATATTTTTCCGGGATAAAAGTAGCCTATGTGTAGTATAATATATTTCTGTGCCAAATTTCATCCAGATCCGTTCAGCCGTTCTGGCGTGAAAGAGTAACAAACATCCATACATATTCACATTTATTATAGTAGTAAGATGTAAGGGCTATATTTTTAAATCTTTTTTATTTTTCATATGTTTCACAATGTCATGTTAAATGTTGCTGTGGAAATAATTATTTTACTAATTTCTCTAAGTTTAATTGCAATTCTATAAAATCCGTAATCGATGAACCTGTTCTTCGCTTTAGGTATCTACCTTTAATTCAATTCTCTTGCTAATGGCTTCAAAATGTGCCAATTGAGCGCAGGTTTCTTCGCCAATGTCACCTAGAATGGAGAAGGTACGAAGGAGATTGGCCGGTAAAATAAGATTATTTTTCTAAATTAAATTATAATATATGTAAATATTATAAAAATAAAAAAAACCCGACTGCATAAAAACTTACTAAAAAAGAAGAAAACAAGTTAACGAAGGAATAATATAGTATTATGCAGTCGGAGACATACATGTCTCATCCTTGCCGCGAGATGTACATACTCATATGTATGTCTCCGACTGCATATTAGGTACTATATTCCTTCGTGAACTTGTTTTCTCTTTTTAGTTAGCTTTTATGCAGTCGGGTTTTTTTATTTTTATACTATATTTATTTTTTTACAGCTTTTTAAGTTTTATTTTTAAGTAGGAAATACCATATATCGAAATTAATAAACCACGCGGGAAATGCCGTGGACAGCGCTAGTATGCTAGTAAAAGCCATATTATATTGACTAATGGCATTCACGAAGATTGGAGGTAAACAAATTATTCGGAAAATTTTATGAGTCCCGAAATAACGGAAAGACTTCAAAAGCTAAATATTGGAACATCAGAGTACAATCTGTTTACTATTTACATTGTCTGATACTATATACATATAAATTATATCTTAGCTTCCGTTCAGATAAACATTGGTAGAAATAGACTAAAGTGAAATATTTTCAATATTTAAAGAGAATTTTCTTTTACGATTTTTGTTGTAGATGGAAATTGTTTCTTTTTATTATTTTTAGATTCTCTAGATTTTATCTTCCGCTATATCTCCGCGTTATATCTATTTTATTGTTTTTGTAACCACAAAATAAACCAGTCCTGTTTCATATTGGCTTTAAAATAATAGTCAGCTGTAACTTTGAATCTACTCAATTTACATGACCATTTTATTCGATCGATCTTTTTTATTTACGTGTATGTTGGAAGCAAGCAAGCTTTAGGAAGCAGACATATTACTTAAAAGAGAGAGAGAGAGAGAGAGAGAGACAGAGAAAGAGAGAGAATTTCTAAAAACTCTTGTAATTGTTTCTGTTTCACGATATTTTATATCTTTTTGTATATTTGTATCTTCCTAAGTAGGTATATATTTTTAACTAACGTTATACGACAATCGCAAACTGTAAAGGAAAAACTTCATATAAAGCTTAAGTAATTTTAGAGATTTGAAGAATCAGTGAGTGTCATTCCGTTTTTATATATACGAGTATATGTATACATAAGATATAAATAATAGATTCAGATAATTATGTAGATTCGCAGCTATAAAAAATCTCAATGAATCAGCCCAGCCATTCTCGGATGACCAGCGATGGAATACACAAATAGACATCTTTAAGATTAAGAGACACTCGAACTCAGTACCTACTTTAAGTATAGTAAAGTATGCAAATCACTCTTCGATAAGAATTAATACATTATTTATGTAGTATGCAGATGTAAACTATATACGTAATTAATTTTTATAAATTGATAAGATTAGAAATGTTATATATTACATTAAAAATAATTACGATATGGTCGTTCTTAAACTACGTCTATAGGGAGGGTATTTAAGAGCATAAATGAATAAAAAAGGTTCTTGAATAGAAACCATGATAGTGGATATTATAAAATATCTCATTAGCGTCTGGCAATCCAGCCGGGCGTGAAGCCAAAAAGATGTAGTCCACTCTAGGTGGTATGCGTAAATGCATTTCCCAACATTAACAAAATAATAATAATAATGCGTCCTAGCACGGTCATGGTATGTGACGGTGTAGTGGGCAGATACCTTTACTCGAGTCAAACTGTAAATTTAGGATACGTTTTACTATAGGAAAAACTTTAATTCCCACGGGAAAACACAGTGACTGGTTGTATCGAGTTCACCTTAGAAATTTATATGGCTAACGCTGGCTAAACCATAAATAACATCAAAACAATGCTCTAAAAATTGTAGGTCTTATCTAAGTTTATAAACGTAGGTACGCTCGCAATAACTATTTATATTTAAAACGTACCTAGGTATACAACCAAGCGAGTCGACGATAAGTCTAGTATTAGAACAAGAGAAAAAATATCTTCGTGAATCAAAGTATCATGAATAATAATTGCACTGCAAATAATTTTAATTAAATAACTATGTTATGTTTAAAATATTCATAATAAAATAAGCCAAGGCAACTTATCATCAACTGCTGTACGTTACCTCCTAGTAGCTACACAAAATTGAAACATTTATCAACTTAACTGGATCATATATTATGTAACAAACAAAGTAATTATGATATAAATATAGTAAATTAAATACGAAAAAAAAACTGAGGGACACCCTTCTCATTTTAACATGATTTTATAAGCTTCACTAGTGTCTAACTAAGCATGACATAGAATCTTGGAAATCGATTTCAACGTACTACTTTAACTGTCGTATCGATTTGAAGTCTTCTATGTTTGTGAAATCCAGATGACAATCCAATAATTTGATACCAACGAGCCTTAGCCTTAAGCTTAACTATAACGAGTATATACAATATATGAGATCAAAAACCGGTCTATTTTATAGTATTAAAAACTAAAATAATTTTATGAATTTATGAAAAAAGAAAAAAGTATTTTTAGGTATTCGTAACGAAAACATAAAAAGCGAGACCCTCATACTTTTATATCAAATATGGGATCAGTGCAAAAAAAAAGAGATAATAGAATTTCGAAATACTTTCAACGAATAAATAGGTATTTGAAATATGGGACTGAAAAATAAACTGCTATATGTATATGAACACACCATAAACTAAGTGTATTGTTTACTTGTTTCTGAGGATACTAACTATATATATATATATATATATATATATATATATATATATATATATATATATATATATATATATATATATATATATATATATAATAGGGTGTGCCAAAAAATGACGATATTTTTTTTTCTTCACTCTCACCCCAAAATATCTTAGAAAATGTCCCAACAAAGCTTCTGTTAAAAGCGGAGCTCAAAATTCCAATTCTAAGAGGTTCTCCATCGAACTTTAAGTTTTCCCATACAAATTGTATGGAAAATATGATTTTTAAAACTTTTTTGTCCTGCAAACTATGACGAAAATGTTTTAAAAAAAATGAAGGAATGGACCGTTTTTACTATTAAATTTACTACAAAAAGTTCCATCGAGCCGAATTTCTATCTTTAATATTTTATTTGTTATATAGCTTTAAAGTTCAAATTTATGGTTTTTTGCATTTTTTAGCTAAACTGTAAGAGTTACAGAACAATGTTAAATGGCAAATTTGTAGTACGTTTAAAATCCTATAAAAAAATCATTGTTAACTTTTTCATATCATCAATAACAACAAAGTTACAGGCTCACGAATATTTATTTTTTCAAATTTTTGCTTTTACGAACTGAAATATCGATAATTAAACAAAAAAAATGGTACAAAATTAGATAGATCATGTATTTTGTATTATCAGTAGTTAATAGTGACAGACTTATTTCACATATTTTAATGATTTTTCAAGTATATTATAAAATATATTGATAAAGGACATAAAATATCAGTAATAAAATTATCGTATTTCAGTTCGTAAGAGCAAAAATAAAAAAAAAAACCTTTCTTACTTACGAGAATAGTTCATATAATATACTACTTGGTACGAGTGTATCATTATAGTAAAAGGCTGTCAAAATATTAGCCCTTCAACTCCAGGGGATTCTTTCGGACGTTGATGAATCAGTTAGTATAAGCAACTTGATATATATATATATATATATATATATATATATATATATATATATATATATATATATATATATATATATATATATTACAGATACAAAAACTGCACGCCAGGTAATTATAACATATGCTTAATTAAAGCTTTTCGGATTATTTCGCGGATTTATTTTGATTTTTGGTTCCCGCGTTTCGCCGACGTATGTCAAAGATTCGCGTAAATCTAAGTATTATATGCTTAAAGTTTTAAATTTAAAACACTCCATTTTTTCATATTATAACAATACAAATAAAAAATGTTGTAAATTAATTATTTTAATTAATGTAAATTTAGATGTTATTCAGTAACTTATGTTGAAGTACAGAAACTTAGTTATTAAAGAAATAATTGATCCCAAAAGAGAATAACAGTTCGTCGAGAGCGTTCAAATTCGATCTGGAGCAATCTATACCCATCAATTATGCCATGTTGATCGAGGTGCGTTGTTTCCACCCGTACATTGATTACTTTTTATATAAATTTATTTTGAGATGAAAATATTATGTTTGATTAACATCTTAGTAGGATTTGGTTAAAGACAAAAACGAAAAATAGTTATTTGGTTTTTTAAGTTTAGTAAAGTTAAAAACACCCATATTTCCCTCCCATTCCCATTGAAAATTCTCTCATAATATAATAAACTAATTTGAGGTCTTTACATATCTAAGACAACTACATATTCATATAACTTTAGAATCAATCTATTTCATTCGCTGTCAAGGCTGTATTAACAAAGACGTAATCCCTGACGTTTCTGGATTTTCCATTAAATTGAATGGGTTTGCTCTGTTGAAATAAATAAACTACAATAAGCTTGCTGAATTATAAAAAAATTATGACTCACGAAATAAACGATAGAGCATTACCGATAATGCTTCATACATTAAGCGATTTTGATAAAAAACAGACATACGCCTCATGTGTTTAAACATTAAATATACATCGCCATAAATCAAGGTGAGAATATATTATAATATTTTCATTTCAAAATTCAAATATTAAGATATCTATTATTCTCCTTCACTACACGTGTTCTTTTGCTTACATAAATTTAAATAAATTCTGATAATCTTGTGGACGTCGTATATAAATAAATAGCACCTGGGCTACCGAGCTTTGCTCGGAGTTTTTGGTTATTAAGTACAATTTTCTTTAAAAAAAACTAAAACCTTGAATAAATACAAAAAAAAAACAAAAAGAAATTATACCTTTGTATCCGACCGGGATTCGAACCCGGACACCTATTCTATCTTGCGCCTTGGCCGCTTTACCATGATGCTTAAATCCGAGCATGCGAATTTATCGAACATAATATTTTGCTGCGTGGAATAATGCAAAAGAAAACCGCATGAAAGTTCGAAAACACGCGTTTTCTCAGACATAAGACTAATCTAGATCAATTTATCGCCCCCGAAACCCCGTGTGTGCTAAATTTCATGAAAATCGTTGGAGCCGTTTCCGAGATTTAGATTATATGTTGATATATAAATATATATACAAGAATTGCTCGTTTAAATATATTAGATACTACATACATACACTACATGAATATTTTTCTATTAATACTTTTGTTTGATGTTTAATGATAAATTATTGTGTTAGTAATTTTTGCGTTATACGACAATCTCTAGAAATTATAGAGCCGTAGCAGACTCATTAATTCTGCCCAGAGTTCTCTAGTTTGAATCTGTAAATAAAAAAAAAAAACAGTTTTTCTTGTTCTGTTCCTAATAATTAAACATCTACAATAAACCCATCTATGAGAGCAGGATAGAATTTAAAACTAATAGGTGTTAAAAGGCTACAACAAACAAGACAAAAGTCAGCCTATACAAAACAAAAGGAACCTTTTATCTTTTTATATTTAAACTAGCATTGCCCGCGGCTCCGCCCGCGTTCAGTTGACCAAAAACCAAATTCTTAGGTTTAACATATTAGTATACTCTTACAATGCAGTTTTTGTATTTTTCTTAGAAATGAGATATTTTCCCGCGGTAAAAAGTATCCTATATGTTGACCCGGATAACCAGCTATCATCATACCAAATTTCATTAAAATCTGTCCAGTGGTTTTCTCGTGATGCGGTAACAGATAAACAGAGAGACAGACAGAGAGACAGACAGACAGACAGACAAAAATTCTAAAAACTATAGATTCGGACTTTGTATCGATAATAATGTCTAATTCAATGAGATTTTCCAAAAAATATCTATTGTACAGATTCGGCTTATTTACAATTTTATTATATGTATAGAGTTTATACATTATTTTGCAAGTCATCTTTGATAGAGGTCTGACAGGTGTTGTTAATTTGCTTGAAAGTATAGATTTAACTTAATATTATATAAAACCTTTTTCACTAAAACAATAACTACGATGTGTATATACATATAACATATATAATAGCTAAAACAATTTTTGAATAAAAAGTTAATTTTTAATAATATTTTTGGTAATACAACTAGGATCATTTCACAAAGTATGAAAATTAATGTATTGAGAATTATATACGTATAAATACATATCACTTGTAGAGAAAATAATAATTATATGATTATTAATTAAATCCTTTGCTTTATGTACATAATTTTTTAATCTTCTAAATTACAGCAGTAGTAGGCAAAAAGGATGCTAAATCGTTTTTACTTCAATGAACATGACCTAAAATGTGTTGGGATTTTCCTTTTGTGACTTATTCAGGCAACTTGTAAAAACTTTGTGAGAGGAACAATTTAAGATTAATGGAAGAAAACTTACATCAAGCAAAATTAAACGTTTTAGAAGGTCATTATTTGTATAACATTCAACAATTATAACGCAAAATTAAAGTACGCAGCAATTATTTTTGAATTACTTACCATTTATTCCGTTAAAATATGAAGAGGTCAAAATCGATACAAACGACATTTAGAGACGTAGCGGTCGCTGTTAGAACAATAATTTGATAAAATATTCATCTTTCTTAGATTGGTTTAAAAGGAAATGTATCATTTAATTTTAGGCGAGTATTGGTTGAAAGTAGCTTGAAATGTTCCGTGTGTTATTATACTCGTACATTACAGGGATGTAAGGGAGTACAAATTCCATCTCAGTACTCCAAGTCAACCTCACCTGCACGCGGTGCATCCTGCTAAACAACGAACGAGGCTCTGACGACCGAATAGACGGCGGTATAACCTCTGGAAAACAGCGTAGTTAAATGCCATGGACCTGTGACGGGCAGCAGCGTCACCGGTACAAGAAGCTACGCCCTGCGATCGCCAACCCGCCTGCCCAGCGTGGCGATTATGGGCATTACAATCTATGGCAAGCTTACGAACGAAACGGCCCCTAGTTCCCGGTCGCCCCGCTATTCCTGGCCAAGGCGGCGGCCATGGTAACGGCGGGGTAGGGGGTGCTAAGAATCCCCGGGCTACGGAAGGCCGCCAACAACGACTGACGCTGGCTACGTTTAATGGACGCACGCTACGGCTCGACGAACATCTGGCACAATTAGAGGAAGAACTAAAAAACATAAGGTGGCACATCCTGGGGTTATGTGAAGTTCGAAGAAAGGGAGAGGACACCGTAACTTTAGAATCGGGCCATCTTATGTATTTTAGAGAGGGAGACCAACTATCCCAAGGCGGTGTCGGGTTCTTAATTCACAAGGGTCTATCTGGCAACGTTATAGAAATCTCCAGTGTATCACCAAGGGTTGCATACCTTGTGATTAAGCTAACCGAGAGGTATAGCCTCAAGGTTATCCAAGTGTACGCGCCGACCTGGACACACTCGGATGACGAAGTGGAAGAGATGTACGAAGATATCTCAAAAGCCTTACATACCACCTATAAGGCCCACTTTAATGTTGTCATGGGGGACCTCAACGCAAAAGTGGGAGTACAAGCAAGCGGTGAATCGGTAGTAGGACCACATGGATCTGGAAGCAGAAATCATAGGGGGCAAATGCTTGTCAATTTTCTGGAAAAAGAGGGGTTGTTCTTGATGAATTCCTTCTTTAAGAAACAGACCCACCGAAAGTGGACCTGGCGAAGCCCCGATACTATGACAAAAAATGAGATAGACTTTATTATGACGGACAAGAAGCGCATATTTAGAGATGTCTCCGTGATCAATAGGTTCAACACCGGAAGCGATCACCGACTCGTCAGAGGCACTCTAGGTATTGATTACAAGCTTGAACGGGACCGTTTGATAAAGTCTACGCTCCGGCCCAATATGCTTCAAATCCCTGCTGGGTCTGAAACGTTCCAGCTAAAACTGGAGAACCGATTCGCTGCCCTGGAAACCACAATAGACGTTGACATTGACCAAGACCTCGACCAAGTAGTGGGTATTCTCCGGGAAGAAGGGACTAAGATCTGCAAGATACAACGCACCGGTAAGAAGTCCAAACTCTCTGAGGAATCTCTGCAGCTAATGAAGAAGCGACGTGAAGATACCGCGGTTACTCCGTCAAACCAGCGAGCTTTGAACAAAAGAATATCGAAGCTGGTAAGACGTGACCTCCGAAGCTCCAATACATGCTCCATCAAGGAAGCCATTGAGAAAAATCGGGGGTCCAAAGTCTTTGTTCAGAAGCTGGGACGTAGCCATCTGACGAAGCTGACCACAACTAGCGGAAAAGTCGTCGTCTCTAAGCCGGAGATTCTGAAGGAAGTTCAGGACTTCTATGGTCGCCTATATACATCGCAAGCGCCCCGTCCCACGTCTAATAACGAAGATCCCAGAGCCACGCTTACCCGCCACTACACAGAAGACCTGCCAGAAGTCAGCCTAGACGAAATCGCGTTGGCTCTAAAACAACTTAAAAATGGAAAAGCCCCCGGGGAAGATGGAATTACAACGGAGCTCCTAAAAGCAGGTGGAACTCCTGCGCTAAAACAACTCCAGCGCTTATTTAATTCCGTCCTCTTTTCGGGGAGAACTCCTAAGGCATGGAGCACGAGTTTGGTCGTCTTGTTCTTCAAAAAGGGTGACAAAACCCTGCTGAAAAACTATCGACCTATCTCTCTCTTAAGCCATATCTATAAGTTGTTTTCTAGAGTTATCACGAATCGTCTCACGCGTAGACTCGACGATTTCCAACCCTCTGAACAGGCTGGTTTTCGAAGTGGATACGGCACCATAGATCACATTCACACAGTGAGGCAGATTATACAGAAGCAAGAAGAGTATAATCAGCCCTTGTGTCTAGCATTTGTGGACTATGAGAAAGCCTTTGACACTATCGAAACCTGGTCTGTTTTAGAGTCTTTGCAACGGTGCCAAGTCGATTGGCGATATATTCAAGTGTTGAAATGTCTGTATGACGCCGCAACAATGTCCGTCCAAGTCCAGAACCAGCAGTCTGAACCTATCTTCCTGCATCGAGGAGTGAGACAAGGGGACGTAATTTCCCCCAAATTGTTCACAACTGCACTGGAGGATATGTTTAAGACTCTGGACTGGAAAGGACGTGGAATAAACATAAACGGTGAGTACATTTCGCACTTGAGATTTGCAGACGACATCGTCATCATGGCTGAAACCGTGGAAGACCTGCAACACATGCTGCAAAGCCTAGCTGATTCTTCGAAACACATCGGTCTCCGGATGAATTTGGACAAAACCAAGGTCATGTTCAATACACATGTAACACCGGGACCGATTGCTCTCAATGGAACAACTCTCGAAGTAGTACAAGACTACATCTACCTTGGGCAATTACTGCAAGTCAGTAAAAACTACTTCGAGAAAGAAGCTCAAAGAAGAATACAGCTGGGATGGGCAGCATTCAATAAATTTCGTCGGGTCTTTTCGTCGCCAATACCACAAAGCTTAAAGACAAAGGTCTTTAACGAGTGCGTCCTACCTGTTATGACATACGGAGCCGAGACGTGGACACTGACGGTGCGATTGGTCCACCAATTTAAGGTTGCTCAGCGTGCTATGGAGAGGGCTATGCTCGGAGTTTCTCTGAAGGATCGGATTCGAAATGAAGAGATCCGACAGAGAACCAGAGTTATCGACATAGCCCAAAGAATTAGCAAGTTGAAGTGGCAGTGGGCTGGTCACATATGTCGCAGAACCGATGACCGTTGGAGTAGACGGGTTCTAAAGTGGAGACCACGGCTCGGCAAACGTAGTGTAGGACGCCCTCCAGCAAGGTGGAGCGACGACATTCGTAAACTGGCTGGCAGCGGTTGGATGCGTAGAGCTGAAGATCGAGCTCAGTGGCGTGCCATAGGAGAGGCCTATGTCCAGCAGTGGACGAAAACAGGCTGAGCATGATGATGATGACATTAACGGTGAATGGCATGGAAAGAAAAAAGTGCCATCCTTATTTGGCTTATACACTGCCGAGGGCGTAAACAATCATTTTTATTTTTACTTTTAATGAGGGTTTTCTTTAGTGTCTATAAATACAAAATGTTTATATTTAGGTACAAATTACACCAAGCGGCTGGTCGAGAGGTCAGATTTACTTTTGCCAGTTCCGGCAAAGATCCGCACTTCTGATCTTTATGTGCAAATAATTTTCAACGTGATTATTACTTGCTTTACGGTGACACAAAACATTATAAGGAAATGCATGTCATAGACATCGCAACTAGTTTTCAGAAAGCATGTGATGTTCGCCAACCTGCTTTTGGCCAGCGTAGTGGTCTTGGACCAGATCTCCCTAGGATTGGCGTAATGCTCTGCAATAAGACGTTAAATAAGGGTAAGTTATTTATGAAGACAAAAAGAAAAAAGAAGTTATTACACACTCCCTTACCTCTTATGGAAACCCCTTCCATCACATTCTAAAAAGTATGCAATGTACAACTTTAATCCCATTAAATTTTGGCGTGTACTTTAAAAATAAAAAATATAAACTTGTTATATTCTACAAAAAATACTTATATTATAAAATTAAAATACTTATATATAATAAACTCGTATCTATAATATATAATTTGTTAGCGATTGGTGCATGATGATACGGTTACTTTCTAAGTAATAAAGAACCAGTATTAGTAATAAAGAATCAGTATTTCTGGGAGCACTATCATTTATCTGCTATTATCTCAGGGGAATCTATTTCCGTTGACGCCTCTATATCTCGAAATTCAATTTTCCACGAGAACAATGTCCTGCCAATTCATTGACACTTGTCGGTCTTTGACCATTGCTTAATTCAAGTTCAATGTCATAATTATCTTAAGATTACACTAGCGTTGCCCGCGGCTCCGCCCGCGTTCAGATGACCAAAAACCAAATTCTTAGGTTTTACATATTAGTATACTCTTACAATGCAGTTTTTGTATTTTTTCTCAGGAATAAGATATTTTCCTGCGGTAAAAAGTATCCTATATGTTGACCCGGATAACCAGCTATCACCATACCAAATTTCATCAAAATCCCTTCAGTGGTTTTTCTGTGATGCGGTAACAGACAGACAGACAAAAATTCTTAAAACCATAGATTCGGCCTCCGTATCGATAATAATGTTTATTTCAATAAGATTTTCCAAAAAATATCTAATGTACAGATTCGGCTTAGTTACAATTTTATTATATGTATAGATATATTACCCGACTAAGAAGTTATCACTACACAAGATTCAGTTAAAATTTGTTCAGTACTTTTTTACGTGAAACGCGCACACGCAAACAGACAAAAATTTTAATAAATATTTTTTTAGGGTCTATATGTATTCTGTACATAATACGTTACGACCATCATACAATGATCACTGTCCTAGGAACATAGTTTTCCGCAGTGTGCTCGCGGGCCGCGGCTCGTGGCAAACATAGACGATTGCTACTGCAGTTGCTGCAGCGATTATTATTACAGAGGAAGTTAGTAAAAAAGCTTAAAGGGCAAGATGATGGTCGTACATATTTTTTTGCAGGATTATGAAAAAAAAATTTTTGAAGGGATATCTCTTACTCAACTCCTCGGATATAAGAGACTATGCATCATTATTCTTTTTTTTTTAATAGTTTGTCGGCACGTTTGGCTCAGTTTGTAGTGACCCTACTTGCTGTGCCAGCGGTCGCGGGTTCGAGTCCCGCTGGGGGCACTCATTTGTGCGATGAGCACGACCGTTTGTACTTCAGTCATGGGTGTTTATATTTACAATACGTATGTATTTAAAGTTATATATGTGTAGTGTATCAACTTTCTAGTATACATAACACAATGGAACTAGATGGAGCTGTGTGTTAATGTCCCAAAATATTTATTTACTTATTTATTTATATTTCACATTTCCGTATACGGGCGTTATTCAAAAATACGTTAGATCAACTCGGCTATCTATTTAAAAATTATATACGAGTATCTCGCCCGTAGACAATATTTTAAGATATGAATATCTAAAAGGTATGTTTTATGTACCGAAATACATATATTAGATTTGCTTTGCATCGGCTGGCACGGACTTCGAAAATATCTGATTAGGTATCTATTCTAAATGAAAATCCCCGTTAAGTTTTTTTTTACATTTTAGTGCCTGGAAGTTGGCACTTCTATGTTTTGCTACATACAAATAAATATTTATGGTTTTAAAATGCTCAAAAAATATTCTTATGAGAAACTTTTATATCGATTTACTCGTTAAAATGAGCCTAAATTAGAAGGCTATTTAAATAGTAAGTAATCATTGAAGGGTTCCACTGTCTAAGTCTATTCAGTCGGTAATGAATGGTTCATTACTATCTATTTGATTTTCAAAACTGTTTTTCCTGTTGTTGTTGTGTTGTGTAATGTTGCTCACATTGCAATTAGGTAAAAAAAGTTTTTATAGATTTTTAAGTAAACTTATACTTTTAAGTATTGCAGCATCTTCTATACTCTTACAGAGATTTTATAAAATCAGTGACATTTTTGCTATATTAATGAGTCTAAATAACATGTCCAAAACGTTAGTGAGTAATTTTGGTAATAAGACAAGTTTTTGATCCACACCTCGACATAGTTTTTGTTTGTTCGTTATTCACTTGGACAGACATAGTGGCTGCATTGTATAGATTATAAATATCTCAACAATACTATGTATTGCTGAAAAATAATATTTGTTATTAGAACGTTGGCCCAAAAAAATGTTTACTTTTCCTAATTACTCTTTGCACAAAGATAAGGTGATAACGGTATTTTATCTCAATTTCAGGAACAAATGCGATTATCATACATAAATATAGATAGGACCTGAAACCTTTAATGAATTGTTAATTTCAATTAACTAATCTATTTCACTCAGGCAGTGGTAGCCCAGTGGTAACGCGCTCGCTTGGGAAACCAAGTGAAGCGAGTTCAAATCCCGGGTCTTGCACTTCTGATATTTTCATGTGCGAATCATTTCCAACATGATTACCACTTGTCTTAACGGTGAAGGAAAACATCGTGAGGAAACCTGCATGTCTTAGAGCACTTAGCAAGTTTTCGAAAGACATATGAAGTCCGCCAACCCGCACTTGGCCAGCGTGGTGGACTATGGCCTGATCCCCCTCGTATTGAAGGGAGGCCCGTGCCCAGCAGTGGGACGTTAAAAAAGGGCTGAATACATACAATCTATTTCACTAATAAGTCTGTTTTTCGTTGTTTCATTATTTTAAGATACTTCATTACTCAATATTTTAACAATAATATAATTTTAAGTTAGTTTATTACTCAACATTTACTTAAAACAGATCACTTTGTTTTATCTGTCTAAAATAGAATAATATAAAGGCAGACGTAACCGCTAGCTCACGAAAGTTATTTAATTTCCTACTTTTGTTGAATTCATTAAGATCGACCTTATTGATTTGACCGGGTAAAGATAACAAACAAACACTACCTACCAACCATTTTGACGGCATTTTTGAACAAGGGACTAGCTAACTCGACTTCTGATCATGAGGTCCATAAGACTCATACTATAGAGCGCAAGTCGTTTATTTAAGTTTATTCTCGTTATTTCGTCGCGATATATATATATATATATATATATATATATATATATATATATATATATATATATATATATATATATATATATATATATATGTGTGTGTGTTGGGACATTAACACACAACACCGCCTAGTTCCATGGTAAGCTACGAGGCTTGTGTTATGGATACCAGATAGTTGATACACTACACATATATAAATTTTAAATACATAAATATTATAAATATAAACACCCATGACCGGAGTACAAACATTCGTGCTCACACACAATAAATGCCCCCAGCGGGACTCGAATCCGCGACCGCTGGCACAGCAAGTAAGGTCACTACACACTGAGCCAAACGTGTAAAACCGTAGTCTCTCCTGTGACCATGATTGCTGTAAAGCATTCGAAACATGGGGAACCAAAACTCAAATTAATCCGCAAAAATACCAAAAAGATAGTTTTATTTAAAATTAAAAGCCGATTTTTTCCGACTAAATATCATCATAACGGTAGCTTATTTTTGTAATATGTTAATAAATTATAGCCTATTATGACCTTCCTAAACAATCACTCTTTGGAGTTTCTAAGATGAGCGCGAAAAAACATAAACACAATGTGGCGGAAGACTTTAATTTATAATATGTAGCGGTTACTTGATGGTGGTGATATTGAATAATAATTATTTAAAACACTGTAACATTATTTTAAGTAGCTTATTTTTTAAATATATTTTAGAAATAAGCTGCGTAAGTGTGTAAGTAATGTTAGAGAGGCTATATTTTTTCCCAAATTTTTATTCCAGCAAAGCCTCACGTAAAACCTGGCATTAAGCCACTTATTACGAGACTTTTAACGATTTATAATTACCATGTTATGGAAAATCCCAACGTTGCGATGCATAAAGTAATTACATTTTCTATAATTATAATAAACTACTTTTAGTAGTTCGTTCTATTTTTTAATGTTTTTTAAGAGACTAGCATTGCCCGCGGCTCCGCCCGCGTTCAGGTGATCAAAAACCAAATTCTTAGGTTTTACATATAAGTATACTTAGGTTTTACATATACATATACAATGCACTTTTTGTATTTTTTCTTAGAAATGAGATATTTTCCCGCGGTAAAAAGTATCCTATATGTTGACCCGGATAACCAGCTATTGTCATACCAAATTTCATCAAAATCTGTCGAGTGGTTTTCTCGTGATGCGGTAACAGACAGACAGACAAAAATTCTAAAAACTATAGATTCGGCCTCTGTATCGATGATAATGTTTATTTCAATAAGATTTTCTAAAAAATATTTAATGTATAGATTTGACTTAGTTAGAATTTTATTATATGTATAGATAATTGTAAGGTTGACAATTTCTTTGTATAAAGTTTATTAAACCACAGAATATTTATGAGGACAATGATGGTTTAACCTAAGCTAATTTACTGTAAGTCCTGCAACCGGTTTTCTTAAGGGTTAATATAAATGCTAATTGGGTGATGTTTCACCTTTGCCGGGTTGTTTTCTTATATATATGCGAACATTTCGCAGTTATTTTCTTTACTTTGTAGCATATACCTAAAATATATTACAAGGTTTCACTAGACGTAGGGATTTATCCATGAGAAAACGTCTACATATTACAAGTATTATATATGTATGTATATATAGCTACTTAAACCAAACTACCTTACTCATTAAATTCTGCGTAGCGAAATACAGATTTATTAACGCAGTAATACCTTTAAATTAATTAAGTAATATGTATATTTTTGTTATAACTCAACGCCATATTTTATGATGTAATACATATAGAAATGAACCAAGAGAATCTGAAAAGCCTTACATAAACCCTCGTCATAAAGGAAATCTGAACACAGATCAGGTAATTATGTTACAAAACGAGGTCCCACCAAACCCTCATCCGTCATTCCTTATTATAATTCAAATCATGACACGAGGTCTGTAGGAATTGATAGTCCAGAATGTAATTGGGCTATTGACGTATAGAGATCGCAGTTTACAATGGCACAGGCGTACAATCGACGGAATGAGACCATTGTCGCAGGTCCGACTAGGTTTTTTTTATACAATACAATCAATACTTTCTAAGAGAAGAGAAGAAGAAGATAAGATATGATGTCAAATATTATGAAGATTGTCTTTTCGTCATCACTATAGATATTATTCATACATAGCAGCTCCCGTTTCGTAAATACTTCCATTGAGTTCCACATGGTTATGAAAAATTATAAATGAAAGTCAGTGTACCTTTTTTAATTATAAAGGACTTGCTTTTTAAATATATATACATATGTGGGTATCGTTCAGGTATAATCCTATCGATTAAAAAAATATTAATCTATACTAATATTATAAAGAGGTAAAGTTTGTGAGGTTGTGACGTTGTAGGGGGTAATCTCTGGATCTGCTGAACTGATTTAGATGTTTGGTAAAAAGGTAGTTTGAGACCCTGGGAAGGACATAGGATATCTTTTATCCCGGAAATCATCCTTTAAGGGGCTTGAAATGTATATTAAAGTTTGTATTGGGAAGCAAGCTAGGGACGAACCCGAGCGAAGCGAAGGTGAGTCGCTAGTATTATATAGGTATATTCGTTTCTTCTTTGAGTTGGTCAAAGATGACTTTAAAATTATAAATGAGTATGATTTGACTTTGTATCTAAGATTAATTAATTAGAACATATTCAAAAAATAATATATATATATATATATATATATATATATATATATATATATATATATATTATATATATATATACATATATATATATATATATATATATATATATATTGCTTTTATGGCAACATAGACTATAGTTTCAGGATATTCCTTATCTATTTTTTTAATTTTCCACAGTGTCACAGTCAAACGTTACAACTTGGTATATTGTATATTATGAATCGTTGACCTGGAGCTGTATCAAATCATATCTTTTTCTTGTAATTTACAAACAAAATAAATTACATCAACTTTTGAGCCTTTATAAATAAATAACTTTCTAGGTCAATTAAAGTTAGTAGATGAAGGCTATAACTAAGTAGAGCGTTTCTGTCTTTAGCAGAGATATAACAAAATCGTTTTTATTATGGAACTTACAGAATGTCGGTTTAATCGGAATAATAAAAACTTAAAAAAACGCGTGTGTAGTGTAGGTATTTATGTACAACAGAACTAAAATAGCTTAAGATTTCATCCCGTATGTCGCAACTCTGTGTTTGCAACTTCATCATGTCGCTTTTTGGCTGCCGGCATCATAATAACTTTACTCTCCAAATTTTTTCAACAAAAACAAAAGAAGTACAACTTCAAAAAATAAAACTTCAAGACTTGAAGAAAAAAAACACTAAAAAGTAAGTAACAACTGATTGGTAGTTTTCATTCGTCGGTCGCTGTCGTGCGCTTTGATTTCGGTCGTCGGTGCGCTTTGATTTCTATCGGCTGGCATTCATTTTTAAATATACAAGTAGAAACTGTTCAAATATAGAAACTTGCTAAACTACTGAAATAAACAAAAAGTACTGTTTATATGTATTTCTAAATGCGCAACTAGTTATTTTGCTGAGACTGCGTTACAACACCCAATAAATTTACCTTATCCGTCAGAATGTTTTTACCCTTTTACATATTTATTTCTTTTTATAATAATAGTAAAAATTGATAAATGTTTAAGAAAGGGACAAAATAAATCTTTAAATTTATATTATAAAATCTTTCTAACGTTCAAAAATATTTTTGGCTTGATATGTTCAAATCTATACATATAATAAAATTCTAAGTAAGCCGAATCTGTACATTAAATATTTTTTGGAAAATCTTATTGAAATTAACATTATTATCGATACAGAGGCCGAATCTATAGTTTTTAGAATTTTTGTCTGTCTGTCAGTCTGTCTGTTTGTCTGTCACCGCATCACGGAAAAACCCCTAGAGGGGTTTTGATGAAATTTGGTATTATGATAGCTGGTTATCCAGGTCAACATATAGGAAACTTTTTACCGCGGGAAAATATCTCATTTCTGAGAAAAAAATATAAAAACTGCATTGTAAGAGTAAACTAATATGTAAAACATAAGAATTTGCTTTTTGGTAATCTGAACGCGGGCGGAGCCGCGGGCAATGCTAGTATCTAATAAAATTATTTATTTTAAGCATTTCATTCAATTTCTAATTATAAATTAGTGTGATTATTAGTTTTTGTACTTAGTTAAATACTTTTAAAATATTTGACATTGTAAAGAGTTAGAGAACAAAGACAAATTAATCGTGTAGGAAAATTTGTTTTTAATTCTTATCAAAGGAAATAATATTTAGATTATTTAGTATCCGGATAGACCACAACCACATTATATAAGAGTTTAATCTATAAAATACCGCTGAGGGCTAAAACACACTTAGATAGGTCTCTGCTCTCTGAATACGCTTAGAGGTTTTACGTTTCATTGTATCCTTATTAACTTTTGACCGCGGCTGTACTTGCTTATTATGAAGATAGTAATAGCTTATGTCATATATACATCTAAATTCTATACTAGTAAGTAAAAGTCTCGTAAAAATCAGCGAAATCTTGCCAAAGAGTAGTTGAACAAAGATACTAATGTAAATATTTATTTGAATCTAGCATTACCCGCAGCTCCGCTCGCGTTCAGATGACCAAAAACTAAATTCTTAGGTTTTACATATTAGTATACTGTTACATAACAGTTTTTGTACTTTTTCTCAGAAATTAGATATTTTCCTGCGGTAAAAAGTATCCTATATTTTGACCCGGATAACCAGCTATCACCATAACAAATTTCATCAAAATCCTTCTAGTAGTTTTTCTGTGATGCGGTAACAGACAGACAGACAGACAAAAATTCTAAAAACTATAGATTCGGCCTCTATATCGATAATAATGTATATTTCAATAAGATTTTCCAAAAAATATTTAATGTACAGATTCGGCTTAGTTACAATTTTATCATATGTATTGATTATTATAGTGAAAATTTTCTTCTTCAATTTCACTTATTTTATATACACTATATTTTAACTTCAATTTCAGTTATAAATGTCTATAGAATAAATAATTAAAGGCGTCCTAACGTATATAAATTACAAAACTTTTTATTGGTTGTTTTTTTTTTACTTTTTTTAATTGAACTATTGGGGAGGATATAAGGATTTTTATAAAACAAATTTTATAATCTGTATAAATTTATTTATTTGTACATAAAAGCTACTTTAGTTTTAAATGAGAATATATTAGGTAAGTATAAAATATCTAAATAAAGAGAGATTATCAAACCAATATTTTTTTACTGCAAGTTTATTACTCGTATAGACGAAATATGTGTTTGAATATATTAAGTGGAGTGTCTTCTACTTATAATATTTATTAAACTACCAAGTTTCACGTTGATTTAGTTAAGTTAAAGTAATTTACGTCTTGTGTGACATAATTAATGGTGAATTCATTTGATGACATACATACATATAAAGTTATTTGATACCTCAGTTAGGTACTTTAGGTTCTAATTCTAGGAACAATGACTTATATAGTGCATTTCCTAGACATTAGCGAGAAGTTCAATCGTACGTGTAGCTTCAAGGCAATTTTGCGCGATGTCTAGACGTGACCCCTCTGTTGCATTTATTGGCGTATAGTACGTAATCACGCAAGCGACCTGCCGCGTGTGTTGCTACAAATGTTTCACAGAATTCAAAGTTATTTATGCATGATGTATGTATAGTTTAGCGTTTTAGTTATATATTCAATATTTTAATAATGTCTTTGGGTAATTCAATTAATGATACTTAGTAATACAGTGTATAGATAGGGATATTATGTGGCATTTGTTATAGAAGTTCACTAAGTATATAAACAGACCTCATGAAATGAAACTTAAGAATGGCGAACACCACAAGATGAGGCCAACATTTGCAAATCACCTTTCCAACGTATTTCTTCCCCATAACGATAGCCAGTAACATACAGAATGTGAGAATTAGTTTAAGTATATCTATATTCCAACTGTCTCTCCCACCTAAATCAATAACGCCACGAGAAGACTGCCAGATATGAGATCTAAAGGATAAAAATCGCCAGAATACGAATACAATAGACAATACAAATAAAATAACGAAATATAAGAACATCTCCAAATGAGTACCGTTAAGAAGGAAATCATAAAATTGGCCTAAAATACAAAAAAAAACGACTGGGGAACCATCCCAATACGCTCGAAACAAACCTGACACGCCAAAACTACATAAAAGGCTAAAACGGAAAGACATATATATATATATATATATGTATATATATATATATATATATATATATATATATACATATCCATATATTCCATCAACAAAAACCATTGGCTACAAATACATGAGGAGACGGAAAGCACAATCGTAATGATAATGGACGATGGGAACACGACATAAATGTGTCATTTATAAATTATGATTACATTGAAATTGTATAATGATATTAATTATCATCTTCCAATATATAAATATCTCGTATTTGGGTGTTTCCTTAGAAACGGCCCGACCAGTTTTAATTTTTTTTGCATATTTTTAGGCATGAGAATAGGTCGTAAAGTATTTTTCACCCTACCACCCCCATCCCCTATTTTTTAATCGCGGTTTTAGTGTTTTGTATGAACAATATCCAAATAATTTAAGCGTCGTTCATTGATGTGAAGTCATTTACATGAAGTGTCGCGTCACTTTGATATGTCATTCTGCATTTGTTATGTATCACAACGGATTGCGTGGAAAATTTTTCACAATTTATTTTAACTTACAAGAAATAAATACGTGTTTTGTGACTGTGAAAGGTTGTTAAAATACTAAAAGAACGAATACATTATCGGCATATTCGTAGAACTGAACCGACACACAACAACAACACCCTTTCAGTTTCTATTTCACTTTCGATTCGCACTTATGTTAGATTTCGTTGATAAATTATATGGCAAAAAAAAGTTTGCCAGGTCAGCTAGTAATGTATAGTAACTTTGTAGAAAATACCCTGTATAAATAAAACAGTATATTCTGTAAATTATCTTAGTGTATTATTTATCTCTTTTCATAAGAAATTCGTAGAAGTGTATGAAATGAGTAGGCAATGTTGATACTCTTGGGTATTTAATTAATTATTAAAGTAATTACTAATAAGATAATGTGAAAGCTTACACCGGACAAGGATTTACACCGACAGAAAGAGGTCTGTCTATTCGGAGGTGACTGAGGGTACCTTTTTTACCGGCAAATGCTAGGTTGGTACGGGATAGGGGATAAATGTCTGTTTAAGTAGCAGTTGCAGAGATTTATTAGTACAGAGTATGAAGTGAACAATCGTAGGCAGTAGATTGAACTACATATAAATATATAAACTATATTATAATAAAGCAGTAACTTAGCGAAATCTGTACACGTTTCACATATTAAAATATTTATCTGTTTTTCTGTATGTCTGTTTATTTGTTTGTGTGTGCGCGTTTCACGCAAAAAGTAATGAACCGATTTCAACGTGAAGTGATAACTTATTACTTGGGTCAACGTCTCACGCAAAAAGTAATGAACCGATTTCAACGTTTGGTGAAGTGATAACTTATTACTCGGGTTAACATTTAGAATACCTTTTACTACGGTTTTTTTTTCATTCCCACGGGAAGCATAATAACTGGTTCAATCGAGTCTTCCTTAGAAATTTATATGGCTAACGCTGCGCTGGCTAAACATTAAGAGATACATTAAGACATTGTACTAGGAAATTGTAGGTCTTAAAAATGTCTACAGAAAAGTGCGCAATAGTATATATATATATATATATATATATCTTCTTAGTATATATATATATATATATATATATATATATATATATATATATATATAATATATATATATATATATATATATATATATATATATATGTCTATCTTCTTAGGTACACTCGCAATAACAGTTTTTATTATATTATTTAAGTCAATGCTCATTGACTGGCTTATCGACGTTCAGCTCAGCCGATGATGATAGACCAGCACCACAAAAAACCAGCTTTATATAGGCATACTAATATTAAATGCGAAAGTAACACTGTCTGTCCATCTGTTTGTCCATCACCTTTTCCCGCTTAATTCGCTGAAGCGATTTAGATGAAATTTGGTATGGAAATAGTTTGAGACCCCCAGAATGCCATAGGATAGTTTTCATCTCGGAAAACATATCATAATATTTAATAAGATTAAATGGGTAATCAATCATTTCTCAATTAGGGCAATTATGTATTTATATCTTTATTTTTTATAATACTTTATACTTACTTTTCTATACCTATGTATGTATATACATTGTACATATATATATATATATATATATATATATATATATATATATATATATATATATAGATCTATACGCACTACCTAGGGACGAACCCGAGCGAAGCGAGTTTGAGTCGCTAGTGCGATATACAATTTCAATGTAATGCACTTTACGCGCAATGTTAGTTCAGGTATAGAGCACATCGATCGTTAAAATAACATTTGATAAAACACATCACGATAAATTCTACGTAGGCTACGACAAAAATGGGTGAAATGTTCTTATCGTATCCCTAAATTACATAAAACATAAGAAAATATGAAACTTCTGAGAATTCCTTAGAGGTTATAAATTCTATACGGAGCAAGAAATTGACATCTCAGTAACAATTACTGGTTCATACCCTATACAATGTATAAAAATCTGGAATATTTTTATAATGCCATTATTGGTTTTTCAATATTTCTATATTGGTATTGTTGTCTTTCAGAGATATGCTGCACTTTTATGAAAAGCCTGTATTGTTTCTTTGTGTTTTTTTTTTAAAATAAATAGCGTTCCAATACGGTATAGAATATAGATTAAACATTTTGTTTTTTTTTTTTTAGTTTTTCGCTTCTCTTTATCTTCAAACATAATGAAAGTAAGATAGTAGTGGTAATAATCTCATATAGGATTTAAAAAAATATTTATACATATTTAAAAACACCTTAATAATATTCTGCCTTGTTTTATCAATACGTGCGATAAATGTTAAGGGCGTCTTTATAAATGTATTATTAACTAAGGCTTACCTGCTAAGCTTTTGTTTGTTCGATATTACACCATGGATCTTCAGGTATTATGTAAACAACCGAAATGATCTGTCCAGTTCCAAACTATGAAGTATATTTTAGATAAAGTATTGTACCAATTGAAATTTAGATAATATTAAAAAAAATAGTTCTCTGTTCAGATGTTTTAATATACTTTGTAACTTAATTTGTAACTCTACTTGTATTAAAACTATTTATAATTTACTTACTTGATCTTGTTGGCTTATATTTTGAGTTGATTTTAACCCAATTTTATCGTATCTATTTCTAACTTTTAATTAAGTGAAATGGAAAATGAAACTCTTTAGTAGCCAATAGAGACTTTGGTGCTTTTCTAGTTTTATAAGCATTCATTTCTTTTTAGACAATATCTGGACATTAGTCTTTTAAAACTTTCTTTTTTTAACATTTAGCCTACAGCAGAGTTTTTCTTTCCCTGAACAAAAAAAAACCTTTAATGATTCTGCAAATCGGGAGATTAGCGGGAACAAACACATAGCTAACCAAACTTAACTTGTACTTCAGGATATATAGTAATAGTACATACTTAATGTAAAAAAAATGCCTAAAGCAGGCTATTCATTATTTTAAGAGGTCAGTACGGCTACAGAATATCTTAAGTAGGTCAACTCACCAGTGGGTTTACAAAACACACGTATTGTTAAGTTATTGATCCTTGTCTTGATACATAATCCAACCACGGTCAAACCTTCGATCTTAGTAATTAATTTCCCCCAATACTAAGTAAGTACTTAGTTGACCGCTTCTCTTAGTGCCTATTACCTTCACAGCGTTAATAGACTTCTCAAGACCAATCTTGTTTGCTAAAGTAGTGTTTATATTCGTTTTATATCTTTTTCGGATGATTATTTAGGTATTAGATGACGTTGATATGTATGTAATTTAAAAAAAAAAAACAATTACCGAGTAGGACTAAAGCTTTGGTTTATTCTATCAAATTTTATCAGTAGCAGGATTATTAAATATTCTTTATTGCACACCATTATTTACATTACATATGTAGTTGAAACAGATTAAAGAGGAATAGTACAATAGGCGGCCTTATCGGTAGAGAGCGATCTATTCTAGACAACCTTTGGGTAGAGAGAAAAAAGGTGAAGGGAAAAGAAAGGGGTGCAAACAATCTTAAGAAGATTTACAAATAAATACATACATAGACAAACAAATATATACATACACACACACACACACACACACCCACACACACACACACACACACACACACACACACACACACACACACATTGATACATACATATGTATGTACACACATAAATACGTACACACATGCATACATGACGGAGTGAGTACAAAAGGAATTTTTTAAGTGAAGGAATTTTTAAAGTTAGATTTAGGATAGAACGAAAAAAAAATGGTGGGAATCACTTAAAAATTTAAATCTATCTTAAATACCTCCTGAGAAAATAAGTCACTCGACTGTTATTTTATTATATTAGAGTACTCATTAGAAGAAAAATAAATTAAAATATATAATATATCACAGTTAAATGTTCCTGTACAAAACAATGCATTCGATTTAAGGCGACTAAATAGAATATTCTACTTTACACACACACACACACACACACACACACACATACACACACACACACACACACACACACACACACACACACATTGATACATACATATGTATGTACACACATAAATACGTACACACATGCATACATGACGGAGTGAGTACAAAAGGAATTTTTTAAGTGAAGGAATTTTTAAAGTTAGATTTAGGATAGAACGAAGAAAAAATGGTGGGAATCACTTAAAAATTTAAATCTATCTTAAATACCTCCTGAGAAAATAAGTCACTCGACTGTTATTTTATTATATTAGAGTACTCATTAGAAGAAAAATAAATTAAAATATATAATATATCACAGTTAAATGTTCCTGTACAAAACAATGCATTCGATTTAAGGCGACTAAATAGAATATTCTACTTTAGGGCAAACTATACTAGGTCATAGGTGACCGGAGCTTTATAATACCCAGACTAGGGCGGGCTATGTCAAATCAATATGACCCAAAACCACGTGCGAAGCAAGCAAGTGACGATAAGTTTTGACGAAAATTATATGCATTTTCTCTTTTCTTACACTCATAATACGGTTGATCAAATAACTATTTATTTAAGTATGTAATTAACTTAATCCTCAGAATCTTAAGAACACTATAATCCTAACGAAAAGATGATTAAAAAATAATCTGTGAGTCGTACAACAAAATTCGACCATTCTATACATATAATAAAATTGTAACTGAGCCGAATTTGTACATTAAATATTTTTTTGAAAAATCTTATTGAAATTAACATTGTTATCGATACAGAGGCCGAATTTATAGTTTTTAGAATTTTTGTATGTCTGTCTGTCTGTTACCGCATCACAGAAAAACCACTGGAGGGATTTTGATGAAATTTGGTATTGTGATGGCTGGTTAGCCGGGTCAACATAAAGGATACTTTTTACCGCGGGAAAATATCTCATTTCTGAGAAAAAATACAAAAACTACAATTTAAGAATATACTAATATGTAAAACCTAAGAATTTGGTTTTTGGTCATCTGAACGCGGGCGGAGCCGTGAGCAATGCTAGTTATAATAATATATTTAAAAGTATTTTGCAACATTTGTTTAATACCATTGATAACTTTTAGACAAAATACGTCCAGGAAATTCATTATATAATAATTTAAGACTCAATTTCAATTAAAGTTTGAAGGCAACGATTCATTTTCCAACAAATATTTGTATTTGCCAGGTGATAGTACGATTATATTGTGAGTAGGTATACTTAAACATAATTTCTAACTTAATATCTATACTAATATTATAAAGTGGAAAGATTTGATTTTTTTGTTTGTTTGTTTTTACTGAATAGGCACCGAAACTACTGGACCGATTTAGATGAAATTTGAGAAGAAGATAGTTTGGGACCCTGGGAAGGACTTATTTACATACGTATATGACATACTTTTTATACTTTAAATCATTCCTTAAGGGGGTCAAATGGGGATGAAATTTTGTATGAGAATCAACCTAGGGACGAACCCGAGCGAAGCGACGGTGAGTCGCTAGTATTTAATATTAAAAAACCGTCATAATATATACAATATAAATAGTTCTAAGTAATTTATCTTTTTTTTCTTAAATATTGTCATGTTATATCAAAAGTAAAGTTTTCAAAAGAAATCGTCCTCCGCAGGACGCGGTCTAAACCGTTTGTTTGACCACGGCTGGCTTAAAACGTGCCAAATAAAAAGAGAACGTTGAGATCCGCAGAAAATTGCATTATAAAAATTCTTGTAAGAAGATTGAGCGTAGCTACGAGTACTACGTGTGTAGAATGCGCGTAATACGAAAATTATTATATTATTAATTTAAGTAGGTACTTACAAATCGAATGTGATATGTATTCCAAGCATTTATTTTTTTCTTTATTATTTTAGTATAATACTTTGATATTAGCTGAGAGTATACCTAAGTAATAACATAAATTCTTTATATACTATCAATAAGATATATGTAAGTAATAAAATTTATTGGAACTCGAAATATGAAGAATCACAATAATGTTGTTAGCTTAACGTAAAGTGAAACCAAAAGAGACAAATGTAAATTGTCGTGTTGACCCGAAAACATACTAAAAATAACTTAGGCAAATGTGATTTAAATACCATGAAATAGTTTTTTTAGTAGAATTACTATAGATTAAGCATGTAGTAATAAACAATGGGAAATAATAATCCTGTTAACAGTGCCGGGTTTAACCTTAGCGCCGCCCCTGGGCATAGTAAAAAATGCCGCCCTATCATCGAAATTTTAAATAAAATATTGAACGTTAAAATTTGTTTAATAATTATTATTTTTTTAAATGGAAAAAATATAAATGATTTCAATTTTTCTAAAAATGTACTAATTATTTATATTTAAATATTCATTTTTTGGAAAATAAAAAAAGATAACGCGAACAAAACAACTTTTCCCGCCCTCCGAATTTTGCCGCCCCTAAAAATTTGCCGCCCTGGGTACTAGCCCTGAGTGCTCCTAGTGTAAATCCAGCGCTGCCTGTTAGTATTACGCATGAATATATTACTGTTATTTTATAATGCCTGCAAATGGAGTAGTGTATTTAAAAAATCACTGAGAAGATCAAGACCAAGCAACCGACCATAGAATATATTTATTCATTTATTCATTTATTCATTTAATTCGTAGTAACAAAAATGGATACAAATATACTCCTTAATCTAGCAACAATTACTGTTTATCAAAACATTGGCAATGGAGTGCTGAGACGCACGCACTAGGATACCCTGTGTCGCGCACGTCTAACCTTCCACAGGACCCTCTTATCTAATTTAAGACTATAGCTTAAGGAGATAAGTTGTTACATACTTAGAAGTATATAATAATAATAATATAATATTAAGACAATGATAATTAAGTTATACATTATTTTTAGGAATCTAATATAATAAGTTAAAAGTAAGTTTGAGCGCGTGTGGGTGCGTGTGTGTGTGTGTGTATGTGTGAGTGTGTGTGTGTGTGTAAGAGTGTGTGTGTGTCCTGAGGTTATGGCATCTTATCAGTATCAAGTTATTACTTTTAGTAAGTCTTCAGTTTCTGTGTAGTTTAGTCCCTTTAGCCAAGTTTTAATAGCAGACTTACACTTATTAGTTGTTAATGATAAAATATTAAGGTGTCGGTTTACTTTATTGTATAAACGCGGACCGAGAACTTCAAAGTGTCGACTTGCGAGATATGTTCTGTACCGTTTAATATGAAAGACGACTGGAACTCTGCGATTTTTATAATTAGGATTACTACGTACTGCTAGTGGGTGAAATTTTAAGATCAATTTCAAAATAAAAAGTTGTCTTACTGATAACACTTTACTATCTTTAAAGAGTAGATGTGTAGGATATCTGATTGATTTTTTTAAAATGATTTTAAGTATGGTTCTTTGAGCTCGTTCTAAGGGTAGAAGAATGGAGGTAGAACAGCCACCCCAAGCAGTAATACAGTAGTTTAATAAGGACTGGACCAGTGCAAAATAGACCATCATTAGGAGATCTAAATTTGCAACATGAGAAATTTTCCTAAATATATATGAGAGTTTCCTAAGACGCTGTATTAGCATACCTATATGACTACGCCAGGAGAGAGAATTGTCAAGGACGACTCCGAGATAATTAATTTTATCCACTCGATTCAAGGATGGACATGAGCAGATGTCAAGATTACGTGGGCATCCATGAAGTTTTAGCGAAAACAAGTTACAAGGTTGTGAGGATAGCGTAGGAGAGAAGGTTATAAATTTAGTTTTAGCTAAATTCAGTGTAAGCAGATGAGTCGATAGCCAGTTTATGACTACTGAAAGTGCGTTTTCCGCAAAAGAACGTGCCTGCTCCCATGTTTTACCTTCTACAATAATGACTGTGTCATCAGCATAACAGATAATTTTGCTGTGAGGAATGGTCATACGACACAGGTCATTTATATAAATCAAAAAGAGGGTTGGACCAAGCACGCTGCCCTGCGGAACCCCGTAGTTAATAGGCAGGTTATGACTTTTTAGTGTTCCTATTTTTACATATTGCTTGCGATTCCCGAGATAGCTAGAAAAAATATCCAAGACATTTCCTCGAATGCCAATAGATTCAAGCTTATTTATAAGGATTGGGACAGAGACTGTGTCAAAAGCCTTTGAAAGGTCTAGAAAAATGGCAAGACATTTCTGTTTGGATTCAATATTATGAATAATTGTCTGAATGGAATGGTTAACAGCATCTTCAGTTGAGCTACCTGAAAGAAAACCGAATTGGTTTTCCGAGATAATTTTGTTTTTACTAATATAAGCGACTAGGCGATTATTCAATATCTTTTCAAATAGTTTGGAAGTGGCGCTTAAGACAGAAATTGGCCTGTAGTTTGTAACATTTTCTCTATTCCCAGCCTTATATATAGGATGAACGACGGCTGTTTTGAATACATCGGGGAATTTTCCCTGTTGCAGGCATATATTAAAAATATATTTAATTATAGGGACAACGGTTTTGCTGGCTTTCTTTAGTATTGATACTGGAATACCGTCCCAACCTAATGCACAATTTTCTTTGAGAGTTTTTAAAACATTAAGAATCTCAGTTTCATCCGTATCGAGACACACCATGGAATTAACCAATTGGTGAGGTTTGGGAAAATAGGAAGAGGAGCTATTGAGAGAAGGATGGTTCATATCGATTTGTGCAGCTAATTTCGAGCCTATGTTTGCGAAGAAAGCATTCACCGAATCTATGGATTGTTGAGGCGTAGGAGACAATTTAAGGAGTTCATTGGGAGGAGGAGCTTTCTGCTTGGAGTTTAGGATACTGTATACTGCTTTCCAAGTCGTCTTTTGATTGCCTTGCGCTTTTAAAAGTTCATTTCTTTCAAAATTTCTCTTTAAGTTTCGGAGTAAATTGTTACAAAAATTGCGATATCGAATATACGTTAACTTTACTATAGCATTTCCAGGATGTTGTTTGGTTCTTTTGTGAAGCTTATCCCTATTCCGAATACATTTAAGTAAACCTGGGGTTATCCAGGGTTTTATAACTTGTTTCTTGTGTGACACTTTTACAGTTTTAGTATGGTTACTTAAGACAGAAGTGATTACGTTTATAAAGTTTTTAGCTGACGTATCCGCATCTGAGGAGTTGGTAACGGATGTAAAGTCCGTGTCTTCAATTTGTGAAACAGCCGCCTGAATATCGACTCGAGTTATAGTTTTTGAGGTCTTATAAAGAGAATTAGAATTACATTCAATACTAAGAAGGGTAGGAGCGTGATCCGTTATAAAGGTATCTAAAATAAGAGTGACAACATTCGTGTTAGTTCTTAACAATACATGGTCCAGGCAGGCTTTGTCACGCGTAGGAGTTAAGTATGCTGGTAGATATCCATAAAAAGAAGTTATCGTGAGGTAATCAATAGCAAATTTATCTGGTATCTCAGGGTTAATGTCAATGTTCATATCTCCCAAGATTGCGACATTGCGATATGAGGACAGAGATTTCAATGTAGTGCTAAGACTATTTAAGAAACCCTCTGAGTTTCGATACGATGGAGGACGATATAGGCAAACTAGGGCTAGATTTTGATTGCATATTTTAACAGTTAAGCAGTTTGCTTCCTCAAATTCAGGCTCAGAGACACTGCATGTAATGTCAGCGTGAATGTAGACAACAAGGCCATCATTCTGATTACGGAAACCCGATTTAAACGAAATGAAGCCTGGTATATTTGGAATAATCGGTGTTTTACTCAACCAGCACTCGGAAAGGATAATTATGTGGCACTCAGTATTGATTGTACTAAGTAAGACTAAAAACTCATCAAAGTTTCGGTTAACGCTCCTTATGTTCATATGTATAATATTAAATGGATTTTTAAACTTATTTAAATAAATTTTACAATTTTGAGGGCTGCAGCTATATGAGTCAGCTACAGAGTATGCGTCTAATTTATACGTAATATCATTATTGTTAGCCATTAGGTGGGGGTGTGAAATACAGACAACCTATCATAGGGGCCCACAAGAACAAATAAATAAAATATACTGAAGTACACGGAAAGATGATTCTGGCTATTTGCCCGTGAAGTGAAAATGTATGTGTCATTATGTGTATGTGTAGATTGAGATTAGAGTACCTAAAAATAACATAAATACAGATATTACAATTATAAATGACCATTTTCAACATTATTTTATACAAAAGGGAATTATTATATAACATTATAGTATTTTGTATATATTTATAACAGTGAAAATTGAGGGAATAAGCACATAAAGATAGTCACAGTTGCTCACTTAATTTGTCTAGATCGCACTCTGAATCAATACGTATATGACGGGATCCTTCAGTTTTTCGTAAATATATTCTGCCGTTGGTAGTCCAGCAATATTTGTAGCTGTTTTTTGACGCAAAATCACGTGTAAGGGAGAACAGCTTGCGACATTTAAAAGTAAGATGCTCGGACACATAGATAGGTTTTTCAGGGCCATCTAATTTTAGTAAGTTTGTGTTGAACTTGTTTTTTTTATTGGTTTTATTATAGTTTTTAAAGGCCCCTAGGAAGCGATCTTTCATTGTGACCGTTGAGAAATCTACAATTATTGTTGAGTTATTATTTTTACTAGAGTTTATTCGATAGATGTTTCTTATGTCGGAATTTCCGACCGAAATGTTTAGTAGGGTGCCAGTTTTTTCAATTAGATCTTGTAAATGTTCTTTTTTTTCCCCACTTATATGGGGTACATTGCGGATGACGACGGCAGATATATTTTGGTTCTTTTCCAGATTTTCGATCTTTGTTTCAAGGGACTGTATCTGAGCAAGGTGCGCCTTTTTATCCAGCTCGAGAGAATCTACTTTAGTCTTTATGTCATCGTATTGCATCGATATGAATTCTAAAGTAGCCCGAAAGTCATCATTTTGCTGTTTAATTGAGTTTATAGATGATTGAAGGAGCTCTAATTTTTTATTTTGCTGGCATTTGAAATCATCAAACAATTTCTTCATTTCATCCATTAGACCATAGCATTCGTCATCTTCGTTTAATCCTTCACGTTTTCTCTTTTGCTGCTTACGTGCTTTAGTTATACGTACGGGTGATTTAGGTTCGTCGTCGGCTGGCTGCGGAGTCTTACGTGTAGTTTTATTGGGTGAGGACTTTGAAGCTATTTCGCTCATCCTTATTTGTTGTTATAATAACGGAGAGAGATAAATAGAAACACTCGTTGCGTTATATTTATAATTTTAAAAAAATTTCGGGTAGATACGAATCTGTTAGTATATTGCTGTCTATTGCAAGCCTCTTGTAGAAATAGGCAAAGGAAAAGGATGACTGTATAATTTAATGAGAGCGCGTACGCATCGGCAATCGACAACCAACGGGGCGGGCCTAGCGGGCCTTCACATCCAATGGATCTTTAATGGGTGGTGATTAACTATACAATATACGGTACACACCTCCTTGTTGCTGGTGGAGATGCAGGGTGACAAATCACTGTGGTGCAAAAGAGATGGAACCATCTTCGGATTGGTATGGTGAGGCACACTACTTGTATCTGTTAATATCCTAAATCTGTAAATTAATCAATTGGTGCATTGTATATCTTATAAAAGTCTGCAGAAAGTCCGTGGTGTGGTATACCTACATGTATGTACATGTCCACCAGTACCTAGTATCTCCAATCCACAGTAATTATTTGAATTTTTTTCTATATTATTAAAAAAAATATGAGTTACTTATGAATCCAATGAAAAAAGAAAAGTGTTGACAAATATGCCGTTAAATAAAACAAAAAGTTAGTTGTTGTTGTGAACAATTAATGAGGAAAACCTTTACAACATTTTATTCAAATAGAAATGTGTCAACATAAGATTTAAAATTACGCGCAGAAAAACTGCAAAAGAAATGGGTGTCGAAGCTTTTCGATTGATATTTATATCGTACTAGCGACTCACCCTCGTTCCGATCGGGTTCGTTCCTAGTTACGTTTTAACGTTTAGCTCAGAGATTAGATATTTTCCTGCAGTAAAAAGTATCCTATATGGCCTCTGTGTCGATAATGATGTCTATTTCGATAAGATTTTTCAAAAAAAATATTTAATGTACAGATTCGGCTTGGTTACAATTTTATTATATTTTAAATAAATATTTTTAGACATTCTAATTAAAAAAATATCTCGTAATAAAACGGTTGACCATGATATCCAGGCGTCTTTGCCGCACCACCGCGGCGCGTATCTCCTACCTCGTTGCGGGCCGCACTTCACCCCGTAGCAATGAACGATCTGTTCATACGTAAATCTGAGCTCTGTAGCTAGTAGCTCGGGAGAGTAAATAAATTACATATTTTAAAAAGGTGCTTCTCAGTGCGATACAAACAGTTTTAAAAGTCGTCCCGAATAAAGTATTTATAAAAAAAATATATATTTAGGATTATTAAATCAAATATAATCTTTTATTTTCAGTAATTTGTAGCACCTAGTTACTCTGGCTATGCCTTAGTGTAAATAAACTATTTATTAGCTTTGTTTTGAATTAATAACATCAAAAAACATCGAAAGAAACTTAAACTTTCCCATGCGCTATTTTAGGGTAGGTACTTATAGAAAGTAAGAGTGCATCCTTATCCAGTTACATATTTTTGTTAATAATAGTTATTTTGAATATAGTTAAAAATTGATTTTTAAAAATCTTTATGTTAGATAAAGTTCATGAGCTATCCTGAGATCCATCTAGCCAAAAGTTTAAGCAGAGGGTAAAATAGTGTTATGTGTTATAAGATATTGTTACTTCTTCTTGTGTTACAGTTCAACAAATTTGAGTGAAATTACAAATGAGATATAGCTAATTCTGCATTAAAACAGGCTTTTAAATTTTATCAATCAAGCAGAGCTAGACACGTGAATACGGAATACGAATACATTAAAAAATATGAAAATCTGCAAAAATTAGGGAAGATATTGTGTAACATACACATAAAGGAAAATTCATCTGAAATGAGTACATCCTCCTTTTGAAGTCGATCAAAAATAAGATGAAGCACAAACTAATCATGAATTATTAAATGTACAACGAGGTAGTAAGTAGGTTCAACAGCACATAGTATGTTCTCCCGACTGTGAAAGTACCAACGGAATATTGACAAGTAGTAGTACGCAGTACCCATACCGGAGCATATCGTATGGTGAGGGAGAGGCCCATCCTTTTCTTCTTTTTCACTCCCACTCATCCTTTTTCTTCACCCCATTAGATGGCAGTGCGTGAATGTGGCATATAAGTGTATACATACATATATACGATTAAATTATATATATATATATATGTATACGTTTATTGGTTACCAACAGGTTGTATGCTTGTTTGGACCCTCTCTTTGTACCATATTAATTATAGTTTTAAAATATTAAAAATGTGACTTTTGTCCAACTGTAATATAACTTGTCAAAACAAATCGAATGAGTTTTAAAACTCAAAGATTTACTAACAGCTTTCGTTCCATAAGTTTAAATCTATACATATAATAAAATTGTAACTAAGTCGAATCTGTACATTAAATATTTTTTGGAAAATCTAATTAAAATAGACATTATTATCGATACATAGTGCGAATCTATAGTTTTTAGAATTTTTGTCTGTCTGTCTGTCCGTCCGTCCGTCCGTTTTGATTTTGAGATTTTGATGAAATTTAGTATGATGATAGCTGGTTATCCGGGTCAACATATAGGATACTTTTTACCGCGGAAAAATATCTCATTTCTGAGAAAAAATACAAAAACTGCATTGTAAGAGTATACTAATATGTAAAAGCTAAGAATTTGGTTTTTGGTCATTTGAACGCGGGCGGAGCCGCGGGCAATGCTAGTGTCATATAATAATAATACCATCTATACATAGTATAAAACGCTTTTAAACTACGCAACTGATTTTAATGCAGTTTTCAGCAATAGATAGAGTAATTCAAGAGGAAGGCTTATATGTATAATACATGCATATTATATTTATACTAACTGTTAAAACGTACCTAGGGACGAATCCGAGCGATGCGAGGGTGAGTCGCTGGTATATATATTATAAATGCAAAAGTTTGGATAGATGGCTGTTTCTCAATCACGCCAGAACGCCTGAATGGATCTGGAGGAAATTTGGCACAGAGATAGATAATAGTCTGGAACAGCATATAGGTTACTTTTCATCCCGGTAGAATATACGGTGCTGGTAGGATAGTTTTGCTTTTATTTTAAACCAGGGATGAACCCGAGCGATGCGAGGGTGAGTCGCTAGTGGCTAATAAAATTGTGTCGATAAAAATTACAATAAATAAGTACTTGCCTTGAAAGTGATTCAAATAGCTAATTCTTAACTATTATTGATTCACTTATAACATTATATTATGTATTTGCAATTTAATACATCATGCATACAATTGGATAAAAAGATCAAATATAATGCAATTACTATTAACATTGAGAAATTATGGTGATATGTGGTGTTTATAGTATTAGGGTTATTATATTAAACAATATTAGACTTATTTCCGTTTTGTTACTCTGCTATTAAAAGAAAAATCGATAGGTACAAAAATTTTAACATATTGATTGATAATAAATGTCCAAGTTGTTGACTAACAGCAAGCAAATGCTTATTTTTCCAGCTTCAATCCAGCTGTTTTTTTTTTAATTTGAAGTTTGTTTCTCATATAAGAAAATATTTCTCAAACATTTTAGTTTCGGGGTCTGGCTGAATCAGTCAGGAAATAAGTTAATATTTATATGATTTCATGTAATTAATAGTAAAAAAAAACACTTTATAAACAAGTTTTTATTGGTTTATTTTCTTTTTTTTAAGTATTAAAATAAAAACTTGTGTTTTATATGAGGAGGATCAGGCCATAGTCCACTACGCTGGCCAAGTGCGGGTTGGCGGACTTCACATGTCTTTCGAAAACTTGCTAGGTTCTTTCAGGCTTCAGGTTTTCTCACTATGTTTCCTTCACCGTAAGGCTAGTGGTAATCATGTTAGAAATGATTCGCACATAAAAATATCAGAGGTGCGAAACCCGGGATTTGAACCCGCTTCACTCGGATTCCCAAGCGAGCGCGCTACCACTGGGCTACCAGTGTCTGTATTTAAGTTAACTGAATTATAAATGATTGCGTATACAAAATTTAATATCCTTGTCGTTGACTGCTGGGTAGATTTCTCATACCCTGGGTTGGGCTTATTCTAGGTAATTGAATACGTATACAAAATTCCGAATCTGTGTTGTTGACCGCTGAGGAGTTGTCTCATTTGGAGCCAAACCTAGACCCAACAGCCGCGTTATGGTAGATTTTAGAACGGGCTATAATAATAACAAATGAAAGCGTACCTAAATAAAATTTCGTGTTTGTACTGTTAACCGCTGAGAAGTAACTTCGTTTCGAGCTAATCCTAGATGGAGAATCAGATCATAATTATCATAAATAATTCATTGCCATCGAAACTAAACTAGTAAATTTCAATTGTGAGGGATAAGAGAAAGTGGTTCTAATTCATCTTGCTAGATTTGACCCATACAAACATACCGACTAACAAACATTGTAAGTTAAATAAAAACTAGTAATAAAAAGTAACTTCTTTTATTCAAAATTCAATTCAAATTCAAAATTCAATTGTTATATCATACTTCATATAATCTTGGAACGCATTATTGATAGTATTACTAGAGACTTTAACAGCTTTATCCATATTTCATTTGATTAAACACCATGTACATTTTGTTACCTAAAGTACTCGATAAATATCTATGTTTCTCCAGTAACAATTGTTGTTTCTAACTTCGAAATATTGTAGTAGCAAATGTAGAAAGAGACGTTTGCGAAAATTAAAATACCCTCCAAATATAATGATATTAATTAGATAATTATTATTATTGATTACATATTTGTAAAGACGGGAAGCGATACATAAATTGAATAATTAATCTTTGTGACGTCACTTGAAATATTAAAAAAATAATATTATTAGTGCAACTCTACTTGGCTGAGTAGTGAGCACCCTCAACATGAACAGCATTTTGTACTTTAATATTAAAAACTCTTTATAACAATATTTTATATATCCTATATAACTATTAAATTGAAAAGTGGCAGTTGAATTATTATCGTTGTACGAGTATAATCACGTCCTCCAGCACATATAAATATATTTAAAAACGAACTTCCATGTTATAAAGAATTATGTATTGTGTGTTTCTTTAATATATTCGTAATCTAATTCGGTATGTCTCAAGAATGTGTGATTTTGTTTAAATTTAATTCGTAAACATGTAATTGTGTTCATACGAATAAATTAGAGAAATGTCGAGAAAGGAAAACGAAATTCATAAGTTTACAATTAAAGAGTCATAATAATAGATGTTAGTACTTAAAGCTTGTTTTATTTCTTGTTCATTGTAAATCTAAGATTCTTAAATGTTACCATATATAAATCGTAGTAAATTTAAATGGAAAATCAAAATTTTACCTAAAATATTTAATATGCGACGTTCACCATACCTTGTCAACCGACTTCAAAAAGGAGGAGGTTCTCAATTCGACTGTATTTTTTTTTATGTTTGTTACCTCAGAACTCCGTCATTTATTAACCGATTTGGACAATTTTTATGTCGTTTGAAAGTGTATACTTCCAGATTGGTCCCATTTAAATTTCAAAAAAAAATACCACCCCTAAGGGTGGAAAAATAGCTAATGATAAATTTAACCTACTTCTAATTGTCATATTAACTTTAAATTCGCAAGTGTTTTTATTTCCGTTGATAGTACAGTGGTTCGGTATTGTTGACCTGATCTGATGGTAAGGCCAGAAGGTGGATAGGTGGAACTCTTCAACGGCTAATAGTAGATACTTTGAGTTTGGGCTTATTTTGTTTGATTTGACAAGCCTAACACGTTGGAATTCTTACTTTGCTACTACTGTCTACACTAAAAAGGGAAAAATAAAAACTTTTTAACAAAAAAATAAAAACCGACTTCAAACAAAAGCACTAAAAAGTAAAAAATAACTGATTGGTAGTTTGGGTTACTTTGGCTAAGTAATTAAAGCCTACCTAATAAATACATACCTAATCAAATATTTTTGAAATCGGTCCCAGCCAATACAAAGCAAAGCACACCGACTTCGAAAATATTTGATTAGGTATGTATAGTAAATGAAAACTACCAATCAGTTATTTTTCACTTTTTAGTGCTTTTGTTTGAAGTCGGTTTTTATTTTTTTGTTTAAAAGTTTTTTTTGCATTAATTGAATACATCTGATATGATTTTTATATTTACAAAAATATTTTTATTCTCGTTTGTTAATTATATTAAATAGGGCCATATCTATTTTAACTTAGAACTAACTCTTTTTTTAAATAAACATATGAGAAAATGATTTTCTTTAGATATCACTTTTGTATGTAAATAGAAAAAACTTGAGAAGCAATTTCAAAAGTATTATGTGAAACTTTTAACATTTATCTAACTTATTAGTACATACTGTTTACGGAATATTATAAGTCTATTTATAATATATTTATACTATAGTAATATCTCAAGTATAACATTGTATGGAATAACTAAGTTAGTGATATACAGACAATACAGTGTAACATGGTATATAAATTAATGTATGTTGTTTAGAAAGTTCTTCAATCTTCTTACAATCAATGTCGACTATGGAACAATTGATTCTGCAATCTTGGTCTAAGATATACATATGTTGTCTATATGTTGGGACATCAACACACAACACCATCTAGTTCAATGGTAAGCTACGAGGCTTGTGTTATGGATACCAGATAATTGATACAATACTTATATTTAACTTTAAATATATACCTATTATAATTATAAATATAAACACCCATGACTGGAGTACAAACTTTCGTGAGCATCACACAAATGAATGCTCCCAGCGGGACTCGAACTCGCGACCGTTGGCACAGCAAGTAGGGTTACTACAAACTGAGCCAAATGTGCCGTCAGATATATGTATATACTGGTGCATACTATGAACCGTCGTATATATGTATCTGTAGGTCAAAAGAGATATACAGTCGAATCGTTCTTAGCCGTATATTTTAAGAATATTTGAGTTGATTATTAAACACTAATATATAATCTTAGACTAACTAGATTTAGGTGTTATTTCGTATTGTTTATGATACCTACCTATTATTTCAGTAGCTGTTATGTTCTTGTATGAACACCTAACTTTAGTCACTTAATTTTAAATAATACACATAAACAAATAATTAAATCGATTCCAACTTTGCACTTGACTTTGATTTAGGTACATACTGATTTAGGTACAATTATAATATTACTAACGTAGGGAATTCGGTAATATTTAAAAAAGAAGAGGTCTATCTATTTATTCGGGATAAACTCTCAAATCGATTTTTAATTATTTTAGGGAATGTACGTTGTCGGTTGATGCAGGAGTAAAATATTTTTATTCTAAGAATAAAATAGCGGACAAAATTTGCATGAAAACTGGGTTATAGTGCGGAAATAACCAATTCTTCTAAAATAATACAACTAGCTACTATCTGTGTCTGAGTTTCTAAATATATTGTTCTAATTTAAACTATAGACAGACTGAGGTTATCTGTTCAATAAAAATCCCTTTTCAAAATCCGTCTAACAATTGTCTACATTTAATTAAAGGGCCAATAGCATAATTTTAAGAACTATTGATTTGTTGTCCTTGTCTATTGTCTCAACAAAGTCCTCAATACAAAATTTGCATGACGAATTGAATGTACAATTTTATTGTAGATACAATATTATTATATACGTATGTATAGATTAGAGTATTGAATAATATATATATATATATATATATATATATATATATATATATATATATATATATATATATGGAAAATATTTTTGATAATTTAAATAAAACTATCTTTTCAGATAATCAAAATAAATCCGCGAAATAACCCGAAAAGATAGTTTTATTTAAAATATCAAATATTCGCGTAAATCTAAGAAAGTATTATTTTTGATACAATAACAATGTCAAGTTTATTGTTTACTTTTAATTCTCGGAATATTCTTCTATCTGAGATATGAATTCTGGGAAATATGAGATGAAAGTTATACAACAATTAAGTACTGGAAATCTTTAAGGCGAGTATACAAAGTCATATTATCAAGGTAATTTACTTCAAAACTATGAGAACCTTAATCATAAGTACATAAGAGCAAGGAAGCTTTAAAATAAAATTATGAAACACTAGCACTGCCCGCGACTCCGCCCGCGTTCAGATGACCAAAAACCTAATTCTTAGGTTTTACATATTAGTATACTCTTACAATGCAGTTTTTGTGTTTTTGTATTTTTTCTCAGAAATGAGATATTTTCCCACGGTAAAAAGTAGCCTATATGTTGACCCGGATAACCAGCTATCATCATACCAAATTTCATCAAAATATGTCCAGTAGTTTTCTCGTGATGCGGTAACAGACAGACAGACAGACAGACAGACAGACAAAAATTCTAAAAACTATAGATTTGGACTCTGTATCGATAATAATGTCTATTTCAATTAGATTTCCCAGAAAATATTTAATGTACAGATTTGACTTAGTTAGAATTTTATTATATGTATAGATTATGTAGCTCCACAGCGAAACTCTCAAGCACACGTTTACTAAATGCACGTTATAAGATGGCAAATAACAGGCCAATGGGTGGTAATTAAAACTTTAGAATCGCTTTTAGCGCTACGCCTTAGTTTTTCTGTAATTCATGCATTTCTAGTTAACGTGGAAATTATCCTCAACTTAACGAGCTTCGACTATCTTATCGCGGTACTACTGGCGTGTTCCTCATAATAGCTTAAATTCAAGTCAGGTGTGGCTAGAAATGAGTGTCAATGCAGCTTGAATATACATGGGCTTATCTATGGTGAAACAGTGAAATGGATATATCCATACTAGGTATCAACATCACATAGCATAACTGTTAATTATGTCCTAATTATTAATATGATTTTAAACACACGAACAAAACTATTTTTGAACAATTTTCTTGTTAAGATTGTTTACACCCCTTCCTTCTCTCTTTCTTTTATCTAATAGGCAACCTTTGTTGCTTGGAAGAGATCGCTCTCTAGCGGTAAGACTGTAATGAAAAATAATGGTGTGATATAAACAATTTTATTAAAAAAATGTATTTATAATTTTAAATTGTTCATATTTACTTAACGTTTTTTTTTAAATATATTACTTCAATATAGGACAACTATACAGACCATGGCCACAAGTAAATTGGGATGGTAACTGTCTCTTCATACTAATTGCTACCATAGGTTTCTCAATTCTTTCATGTATTGTCAGGAATTCACCCATATTCGTTGTAGTAACGTATTCTGCAAGCATATGTACATATATCGTTTTCTATACATATAATAAAATTCTAACTAATTCAAATCTGTACATTAAATATTTTTTAGAAAATCTTATTGAAATAAACATTATTATCGATACAGAGGCCGAATCTATAGTTTTTAGAATTTTTATCTATCTATCTGTCTGTCTGTTACCGCATCATAGAAAAACCACTGGAGGGATTTTGATGAAATTTGGTATGGTGATAGCTGGTTATCCGGGTCAACATATAGGATACTTTTAACCGCGGAAAAATATATCATTTTTGAGAAAAAATACAAAAACTGCAATGTAAGAGTATACTAATATGTAAAGCCTAAGAATTTGGTTTTTGGTCATCTGAACGCGGGCGGAGCCGCGGGCAATGCTAATTATACTATGGAAATAAAAAAAAATATTTTAACAAAAGACCAATTATTAAGAAATAAAAATATTGTTATATTGATCGCACGAGTGTCGGAAATTAAGGAGCAATTGTTAGCTCCAAAGTCAATTATTTTTAGGAAATTTTATAAACTTTCCGATAAACGAGAGGCTACACAGTCATAACTGGCAAAATTTGTGTCAACAATTTCATTTTGTCAGAACTTTGTATTCGTAGCATGATAAAAGTTACGCTCAGTCACCTGAAAAAAATAAGAAAAAACTTTTGTTCATTTTGTTTATTTATTCACTGTACTTTTTAGTGCAAAATCTTAATAACAATGAAGTCTAAAACAAATTTTAATAAAAGCATTCATAAGTGTGAATAATCAATAAGTTATTGTACCTACTACCGTATCTTACTTTTTACCACCGTTATATTATACTTTCGAACATGTAAATTGTACCTATTACGTAATATTTTGTAAGGTTCATAACAATAGCGAATATAAATATGTTAGGTCCATTTGTTAAGTATCTCTTGATAAAATTCTACGGACTATATTTGTAGAAAAGATGTCTATTCCTGGCCTGATTTGATTTCTCCGAAGTCAAGATTATTTCAATTAACCTGCCCTTCTTGAAATGAATTCATAGGAAAATATTTGAATGCCTTTATGTTATTATTATTTTATACCTATTACTAGCATTGCCCGCGGCTCCGCTCGCGTTCAGATGACCAAAAACTAAATATTTAGGTTTTACATATTAGTATACTCTTACATTATAGTTTTCGTATTTTTTCTTAGAAATGAGATGTTTTCCTGCAGTAAAAAGTATCCTATATGTTTACCCAGATAACCAGCTATCACCATACCAAATTTCATCAAAATCCCTCCAGTGGTTTTTCCGTGATGTTGTAACAGACAGAAAGACAGACAGACAAAAATTCTAAAAACTATAGATTCGGCCTCTGTATCGATAATAATGATTATTTCAATAAGATTTTCCAAAAAATATTTAATGTACAGATTCGACTTACTTAGAATTTTATTATATGTATAGAAAACGATATATGTACATATGTTACTACAACGAATATGGGTGAATTCCTGACAATATATATATATATATATATATATATATATATATATTCATCATATATATATATATCATATATATATATATATTCAAGTAAGCATATATATATATATATATATATATATATATATATATATATATATATATATGCTTACTTGAATTAATAGCTAAAATAAATTATTTATTCTAACTTGAATACTATTAGATATATAAATATTTTTTCTAATAATCTATTATTTTTCTAGTTACGTCAGGTCAACGTACTAAACAATGTAGCGGGAAGGAAAAGTAATATTTTGGTCGAATTTTACTGGTTATTCAGGAAGTGGGTCGTGATATCGAGCGACGCGCGTCGAGACGGTCGGTGCCCCCGTACCTGCACTTATAATATCTGCATTTCCACCCTTGTTTTATAACTTTGCCGTATTGTTCTTCAGGGTTACTTCTTTAAGCCATGCTTAGAATTTGGTTTTACCTACTCAGCTTTTGTACATCACTAGCGACTAAACCTCGCTCTGTTTGGGTGCGATCCTAGGGGCCTGATAGTAGCCTGTGTGCTACTCCAGGTCATAGACTATCTATGTACTACATTTTACATAAACATACAAACTTTCGCATTTATAATAAGTATTCGATCCAACTTGCAGCTCCACTGCTCGTAAAGTATATATAAAACTTCGTATTTGTTTGTTATGTATAATAGTCATGAGGGCCCATCTCGCCTAATCTATAATTACACTAAACTTTATTGAACGAGAGATTATAACCTTAATTTTGAAAACAAAAAATATCATAATAAATAAAACTGACGGTCATAAAAAGCGCGGACAAATATCTGAGGTGTTCACACACTAACCTAAATAATAATAAATATGGTGGGACATTATCACACAGCACCATCCAGTTCCATGGTAAGCTACGAGGCTTGTGTTATGGATACCAGATAATTGATACACTACATATCTATATCTATATATATATATATATATATATATATATATATATATATATATATATATATATATATATATATATATATATATATATATAACTTTAAATACATACACATTATAAATATAAACGCCCATGACTGGAGTACAAACAGTCGTGCTCAAATGAATGCCCCCAGCGGGATTCGTACCCGCGACTGCGGTCGTCACTACAAACTGAGTCAAATAAAAAAAAAATGTAGTCCGATGAATAGTTATGTATGTTACTGAACTAATTTTCACCCACCACTCGGTTCGCTTGGTAAGTCGATAAAAAGTTGCCAAAGTGTTAATCCACGGTACTCCATTTCAAAACTCATTCAAATCCAAGTTGAGTCAAATCCACTCGAACTTTCGAATTCGTAATATTATTAAGTTAAATGAAACATCAAATAATGCCAAATTTTTCACTTTTACGACTTATTAATTTTAATTTTATATTTTTTCTTATAACGTTAGGTGCGCTATGATAATTTTTTTTAGAACTTTAAGCCTTAATTATTGCTGTTAGAAAATAGATCATTTTTTTCATCCAGACAAGTTACAAGAAATTAATATTGAAGAAAACGTAAAAGCTAAAAATATTTTAAAACAAAACAATGCAGAAAATACAACACAGAAATCATACAAATTACTGCTAATTGCTAACAACTGTACAATAAAGTTTGCAGAGATATCTATTACGGTGTAATAATAAAATGTTTATGAACTATTTGATGCAACATAAATAGGTGTATTACATGATTTTTCAAATTATAATAAGACTAGCAATGCCCGCGGCTCCGCCCGCATCCAGATGACCAAAAACCAAATTCTTAGGTTTTACATATTAGTATACTCTTACAATGCAGTTTTTGTATTTTTTCTTATAAATGAGATATTTTTTCGCGGTGAAAAGTATCCTATATGTTGACCCGGATAACCAGCTTTCATCATACCAAATTTCATCAAAATCTGTCCAGTGGTTTTCTCGTGATGCGGTAACAGACAGACCGCCAGACAGACATACAGACAGACAAAACTGTATCGATAATAATGTCTATTTCAATTAGATTTTCCAAAAAATATTTAATGTACAGATTCGACATAGTTACAATTTTATTATATGTATAGATTATATAAAAATAACATAAAATGACCTCATTTTCTTCACTAAGTAATAGAGGACAAAATTAAAAGCATTAACCTGTTCTTGACAAGTAAGAAACATTGTGACTTTCAGCTAAATTTAATTTCTAAATGTAATGAAAAGACTTTTTTGAAAATAAACATTTCATTCAATTTTTATATACTTATTGATCATTTGAATTTTTTTTACAATATACACATATACTAAAGATTTTTACAAGTACTTATTATTATATTATTAGATATTCTAAGATTTGAGGTTATGTTAAAACGAGGAGTGAGAGGTATTTGAGGTTAAGCTTTATTCCTTTGTTAGTATTCTATGCTTAGAAATCTAAGAAATTCAATATCCTGAACTACGATTTAGCAACACAGATTTATAAAATCATGCTAAAGTACGGTAGAGCGTGCTTAAAATTAAATAAAATATTTGTGCTAAGTGCCTTCCTAAACATTTGCCTAGCACCTACTCTTTACAATACAATATATTATTCCTTATAGACTTTGGAAGTCTAAATATATAAAAAAATATATTTTACTTAATATATCTATAGCGAATAATTTATTTTGGCATAAGTAATTGCTATGTTATACAAAAGGATTTTTAGCATTCAATTCCTAAAGGAGTGAAAAATGGTTAAAAAGTGGCAAAGTTTGGGACAGAGGAATCGGATGTCAAAATTAAATATTACCGATTTCCATTACTGCCTTTTCTGAAGTTCAATCGTGCATTCGGCTTAGAATTCCAAATTCCAATTAATTCAAACTTTTACGTTACTGAAAGTGAACACACGCAACGGTTTTGGATTTATTGCTTCTGCCCCGGAAATTTAGACCTAAATGGTGATCCCTGTGAGACGAGACAGTCGGTAACGATGAATTGAAAGCCATAGCACAGATCATATAGTACTTGTTGAAATTGTATCAAAATATAGCTATTAATAATTGTATTAACTTATATTGTAAACTACTGGCAACATCTAATTCTGTTCTGTATCTGTCTATACTGAATATAATAAAACTTCTTTAGTCTATGACAAGCACGCAACCGTTTATCATTAACTAGCATTGCCCGCGGCTCCGCCCGCGTTCAGATGACCAAAAACTAAATTCTTAGGTGTTACATATTAGTATACTCTTACATTGCAGTTTTTGTATTTTTCCTCAGAAATAAGATATTTTCCCGCGGTAAAAAGTATCCTAGGATCGCGCGCTACATCGCCCGGTTTATATAGCTTGAGCAGGCGGTCGAGCGATGCGGGGCAGAGGGGATGGACTCGCCGTAGGCATCTCAATGCTCGCCAAGCATTAAAAATGTTTCGCTACTAATTACTTCTAACAACGATATCTCAAAAACTATTCATCTGATTGATTTAGTGTAAAGAGCAATTTTAATCTGCATTAAATGACTAAGCTAACTAAAATATTCATTTGGATAAGGATTAATACCGAACTAAAGAAAATAACTTTGAAAATAACGTAATGTTTTTAATTAAAAATGTTAACATAAAAGTGGTTATTGTAAGTCAACCGTAAGAGATAGAGATATGCTATCGCGGACTTTTTTGTAGCATTTTTATAGATTTTGAATTCTCTAGTACATTACTTAACTGTATCTTTGCTAGTTTACGCGGCGTTCGCGTGGAAAGTTCCCATTTGGCGAGATTTTTTGCGACCTCTTCAACATTTGTCGCCGTATTTCAGCTAATTTACATAAAAGCATAATAAATTATATACCTAAACCTTCCTCAAGAATTACTCTTTCTATTGTTGAAAACCGTATAAAAATCCGTTCAGTAGTTTTCGAGTTTATCGCGTTCAGACAGACAGGAGGACAGACAGGAGGACAGACAGGAGGACAGAAAGACGCGGCCGGGGGACTTATTTTTATAATAAGTATAGATACTATACTAGCCATAGTAAAAGCAGATTCAAATTTATTCTCAAATCATGACAATGTTAGCAGCAGCATTTAAGGAAAGTGTCAAAACTACTGGTTGAATGTATTAAACAAATTTAAATCTAGTAAAGGGTCTAGTAAAGGGTCTCTACGTGTTGCACCTGACTCAGTGACGCTAGCGGCCTAAAGGACCAGACTACTCCCTTTGAGCCTGTGAACTCTCAAGCATAAAAGAGTAACAATTTTTTTTATTTTTATGGTACCTGAGCGTCCGAGCTTCACTCGAAGTTTTGTCATTTTGTGCTTTTTCGGAAATGATGTAAAAAATAATTCAGAAAAGACACCTATATAGACAAAGTTGAAATGCAAATTTAACTTTGCGTTTGAAGACATTTACAAAGGCACCACAAAAAATGTAAAAAAATATCTTGATATAGGTATGTAGTATAGATAAATTTTCCGCTTGGTTGGAGATCACATTCATGATCTCTAACGTAATATGCAGTGTATATATTACTAATATATTAATAGTGTTGGCACCTTGGCGGAAATTTGACCGTAATTATTAATGAGAACTCGAAGGAAACATACATAAATATATACGTATATGAATTTAATTTACCTTGTAATATAAAAAAAGCTGTTTCCAAATTCTTTTTATTGATAACACTGAAGCTACTCAATTAATTTGTCTTCGTTTATCACTACATAGTATAAAACAAAGAGGCTTTCTCTGTCCCCATATTCCTATGTATGCTTATATCTTTAAAACTACGCAACGGATTTTGATGCGTTTTTTTTAATAGATAGAGTGATTCAAGAGGAAGGTTTTAATATATAATTTGTTAAGTTTTTGTATACATTGGCTAAAATATAACGATATTAGTTGGAGGTGTCGGAAAAAATAAGACGTCTGGGAGCTTTTAACGAAAACGCTGCCTAAACCCTTTAAGATATAACAAAATAATGTATGGTGGAATTGTGTATCTTATAAAGGTTTACAGAAAAGTCCGCGATGGCATATGTCTATCTCTTAAGGATAACATACTATATCCATTTTAATTTAAAACGTACCTAGGGACGAACCCGAGCGAAGCCAGGGTGAGTCGCTAGTTTATTTATAGATAACAATATAGCGACATCACTTTAGACTTTAGATAACAATATTTAGCGACTCACAATTTTGAATTAAAGATTGAAATGAACGTAAAATTCGAATTATGACATGAACGTGACGTTGAAAATCACTTTATTGTTCAGGTAAAGGGGCATCTATAACGTTGAAAACACACCCCAAAAGGCACGTAGACAGCTTGACATCTATTTAGTTTCATTCATAGAAGGGTCGTTAGCAAAATACGCTCGAGGGTGGAAAAGTGTGGCATTATAGACTCGGAAATAATAAAAACTGGATACTAAAAACTTTTCTGTAACACTATTAAGTTTAATTACGTAATGATATTTTACAAAGTTTAAAAAACATAAGATGTTTATGTTGCTGAAACTATTTTTTGTTTAAAAAAAAAACATTTAAAAAACTTTTTATAATATATCTTCACGATTTCGGTAAATTTTATAATTACTATTAGACCTTATAGAATCTGGACAAACTTGTTTTCTTTCAATATAGAAAAAAATTCTTAAGCAATAGCTGTTCAATGCATTTGAAATTTTAAAAGAATTAAAACATGAAAATTGTGCGTTACACAGAAGTGGTAAACAAGCATACGTCTAATTAAATATCTATACATATGTACTCGTATAATAAAATTGTAACTAAGCTAAATCTATATATCAAACATTTTTTGGAAAGTCTTATTGAAATAGACATTATTATCGATACAGCCGAATCTATAGGTTTTAGAATTTATGTCTGTCTATCTGTCTATCTATCTATCTGTCTGTCTGTTACCGCATCACGGAAAAACTACTAAAGGGATTTTGATGAAATTTGGTACGATGATAGCTGGTTATCCGGGTCAACATATAGGATACTATTTACCGCGGGTAAATATCTCATTTCTGAGAAAAAATACGAAAACTGCAATGTAAGAGTATACTAATATGTAAAACCTAAAAATTTGGTTTTCGGTCATCTGAACGCGAGCGGAGCCGCAGGTAATGCTAGTCTACTATATAAATATGTATTTTAGGTAACTGATATCAATAAAATTTTTACTACCTATATGTATTCATTTTGTTTTATAATCTTAATACGTAAAATGTAATATTTATGAAGTACAACAACCACATCACTTGGGCAGTTTATGAAAACGGGTGGAGTTTACGTCGATTGACATGTTTAATGTGAAGTTGTGCTTCCCCGGGGATTATTTTATTAAAGTAATGGAGTTTGAGCCAACGCTGCTATGGCGATCGATAGTGTCTCCGGGTAAGGTGTAAAAATATTTAACTAGTTCGGGTCAAGTCTATAACGTCATAAGTAAATAATTATGGCTGTTATAATGTGTGAAGGGATAAACTGACATTATCACTATGCATTGTATTAGTCTATACATATGTATAATAAAATTGCAACTAAGCCGAATCTGTACATTAAATATTTTTTGGAACATCTTATTCCGCATCCCCAGAAAAACCACTGGAGGGATTTTGATGAAATTTGGGATGGTGATAGCTGGTATTGAACAACTGTCACAAATAAATAAATCCGCGTAATAATCCGAAATAAGATAGTTTTATTTAAAATGTCAAATATTTATAACTATATATAACTGAACTTGGCCCTATCCGGGACTCGAACCCAGGACCTCTGGGTCTGCAGCTGAACTAGCCACTAGACCACTGAGGCAGTTAATTTAGTGTGAGTATTAAGTAAGTACATCACAAGCGAAGTCTATTTCATGTTTCAAATTGTTATTTTAAACTGATGGACCTTAATTTTAGTTTGCAATAACTAGGTTGTTTAAATTTAGAATTTCTACAATAAAACCATCATATATATATATATATATATATATATATATATATATACACACACTATACGTATGTACGTGCACTAGTAACACGACTGTCTTTTATTTATTTTTATTTATTTATTTTAAATGCTTACTATTGTTAGTAAGCATTTAAAATAAATAAATCAAAATACATAGTATACATAGGGATCTAAGTTTAACAGAACAATACTTCTCTGTTTTCTAGCTTTTCATGACATGATGATTTTATCCAGTTATGTTAGGAGCCATTTAATTTTTTAAACAAATTAAACTGATCTAAGTATTTAAATATAAATTTGTTGCGTTTAAAACAAATTATACTTTTCATAAATAATATTGATAAATGTTAACTAATCAAATATTCTGAGATATGTTTATGTTATTACAAAGAAACATGCGTTCGGAACATATGTATGTTCTGACAATAAATCATTTCACGTTTACAAAATTTGTTACACATTGTTCAGAAAATTGAGGGTAGCCTTTTGTATTGTACATTGCGTATAGATAATTCTTATTGTATTATTTTATATATAGCTAGCATCGCTTCGCTCGGGTTTGGTACGTTTTAACAGTTAGTATGGAATAGGTAGTTGAATTCTCGCTCTGTAAAAAACAAGAACAAATCTATCCCACGGAAACCGTACATTTTTCGGGATAAACAGTAACCTATGTTCTATTTCAGACTACAATCTATCTCTGTGCTAAATTTCATCCTGATTCGTTCAGCCGTTCTGGTTATTATTAGGATAATGGGATTGTTCGTGACTCTACTTACTCTTCTACGAATTTCCACTTTGTCGACAACCACTAATATGTGAAGCCGATTTACATATATGTAGTAACGTACAGAATGACAAGCTGAAGCTAATCTACGTGGATACTTTACTGATTAAAATTTAATTCAGATTTAAACCTGTAAACATACCTCTATAAACGTCGCTGGATTAAGATTCCCAAGTGATATAGTAGGGTGGCAGATAAAAAAAATGAAAAACTCTATATTCGATGGGTCGCAAAAATCAACCAATTTAAAAACAGTTTCCCCTTAAAAAAAAATTGTTTTTTTTTCATCGTTACAATTTTATGGTACGCATAGACAAATATCATTCCTATCCGCCCTTTTAAAAATTAATTAAATCGGACGCGACTGTGGTTGTATATAAAGGTCGAGGGTATAAATGTTTATTAAATGAATCAAGAAAGTTGTCTAGGTACTACAGCCTTTAGTCTCAGCCAATAAAAACTATCTTTTGTACATTCCTATTACTATTTTTCAAAAGGTTTTCCAATGTCTTGTACAAATTAAGTACAAAAATAATAATAATAAATCGTTAAAGTTGTAGTAACAAGATAGCTCGTTAAGGAACTGTACAGAGTCTTCATAATTGAACACATATGTCTTTGTATATAATCTATACCTATAATAAAACTAACTTAGTCAAATCGATCGAAAAAATATATAGTACATTCATGAATAATAATAATAGTTCCTTATCAGATTTTCACTCAAAACAACACATGTGATGCTACTAAAACTTAAATGCGACTCAATTAAAGGATTAATGCCCGATTTCACCAACAACCCATAAGTTACCACCTACGTATGGGATCCCTAGCTTAACATTCCCCTAAACTAGCCCCTAAATTAAATTTCGTTTTACCATCGTCTTTAAGCCCATATTTCGAGCACCTAAATTTAGGGGGCCTTTTTATATTTAGGTGACCCCTAACTGTCGGTGAAACAGAAACTGTCCCCTAACAGCCCCCTAACCATGCTCCCTTAAACTTAGGTGACGTTGGTGAAATCGGGCATTGAGCACGTATAAAAGCACTAATTGCATGAAGAAAATAAAACCTTTCTTGTTGAGCAATACTTGATTTGAACGTTATTTGTTCCAGGTTGACTACATTTTGTGATAAGTGACGAGACAAGTCCAGTGAATGTGCGAACATATTAAATTGTGTTTAAATCAGAAGTAATATATTAATTAATTATATAGTATATAATTAATTAATAGGTTTTTATTCGTGTAACATTTTAAACGGTAGAGTTAGTGATGTCCGCGTGTGTTGTGGAAGAGGGTCGCGATGAGGGCGGCGGCGGCGTGGTGGACGCGAGGGAGAACGAGGTGCAGGAGCGCCCGCGGCGGGATGTCCTATTGAGCGCCCGCGGCCGGCGCGCCTGCTCGGAGCAGGGGCCACAGTCAAACTATAACATGCGTAAGTATATCAATAAAAAAAATCTTTAGATTGCACTTATGAAATATATTACAGGCATTGCATATTAAATGACATGGGCAAAGGTGGACTTATCCCTAAAAGAAATTCCTTCTAGTCAACCCATGCACGGGAGAGATCTTGGTAGCGGGCCAATTAAGTGCAAGAAGGTTTATTCAAATGAAAAAAATATATATAATAATTTACTTTAGTACATATTTAATTTAGTACATATTTCATAAATAACACATACATTCTAAAAAATAAAGTCCCTCGCTGCGTTGAGTTTGTGTTTGTTCGGGATAATCTCAGAAACTTCTATACGGATTTCTTTACAGTCTTAACCAATAAAAAGAGAGAGTATCTAGGAAAGTTAGGCTATAATTTATGAATATTTTGTGAAAATAGGCTACCAATATGACGACTTTTGTAAATGAGCTGGGATAAAGTAGTCCCTGCTGAGTGCTTCCGTATTCCACATATTATAAATGCTTAGGGCATCTACCGGACGCAGTCGAGTGAAGCGAGCAATGTACATTGAAAGGTATATATACGAGTATAGTTTACCTTTCATATACATTGCTTAAAAGGTTACAATAAAGGAGCAAGATACTCGAATCTATGGAACAGTATAAAGATAAAATACTAGCTTTTAGAAACTGCTTGTCGATGTTTAATTTTTTAATCGCATAAATTAATATTTGATTTAAAATTACATTTAAATTGCTTGAATAAACCATAGCTAAAGACTTAAGATGGGCGCTATTAGCACCCCGAGAAGGAAGGCGGCCTGCGCAGTCGTGAACCAAATTAAATTATAATAATAAATAAATAACAACAGGTGTGAATACAGTAAGAAATAGCTACTTTATGTAAGACGTGTGTTTTGTTTAAAGTAAAACAATAATTTAACTCATTGTTGTATAAAAACTCTATATTATATCAATGACTTGCGAATCACCCTTGCTTCGCTCGAGTTCGTCCCTAGGTTGATTCCCCATACAAACTATCATCCCCATTTTCACACCCTTAAGGGATGAATCTCGGGATAAAATGTATCCTATGTCCTTTCCAGAGTCTCAAACTATCTTTTTACCAAATTTTATCTAAAGCGGTTCAGTAAATCCAGACATTACCCTCTACAACCTCACAAACTCACAAACTTTACCTATTTATAATATTAGTATAGATTTAACTAGTCTGATATCTTTCAAGTTTCATTTTTATTACATAGTAGACAATATTAAGTACATTCATATTCACATAATAAATACATACCTAATAAAACCTATATACCTAATCTAAAACACATTATTTGATTAATCGATAATTTTCATGTCTAAAGTACCTACTCGTTATTTATTCATTGTATAAAGGTATAAGTCTAAGTTCATTATTCTATCCCAATTTTTTAAATATATTTTAAGCGACATCTGTGCGGCACCTGCCTTTATAAATAAATAACCTTAATAACAAAGGGCCTTTGAAAGAAAACACCAGGAAAATATTGTACCATTCTCGCTTACAACGGGTTCATTTTTTTCGTTAATTTAGAATTACATTTTTTTAACATAATATATAAAAATATGTAAAAAATATGTTGTGTGACAAGCTTTTAGCTTTAAGCTAAAGCTTGTATTAAGATTTTCAACGTTTTTCTTGACTGATTGCGCGATTGAAGTGTACAATGATTTTGCCTTTATTGAATTTGCTATTTATGACAAAATCTTGTAAGCGAAAAATTAGAATAATGTCTATTGTATTCATGTATATATTAAATGGAATGGTGATTCTGCTTTATATCAAAGAAAAGTAATTTACATGTAAAAAGGCGTTAAAAGCCTGCCACAATAGATTGAAAAGATTGAAATTGAGCTTGTGTTTTGATTAACCTAGTTTAACTTTTCAATATTTTAAACTTTTATGTGGAATTTTGAAAGTATTTGATTTTTAAAATCAAATTAAAGTATCTGAAATCGGTACTAAGACTAAAAAAATATACTAAGTTAATTTTTAACATTATTTGGCACATATTAAACTTTATATTTTGAAACAAATAGTATACAATTTTTAGAGAACAACGCAAGCACTCGCATTGTGTAATAATTAATCGGCTTAAAGCTTATTCTAAATTCTCTTTTGTTCACAACCTCTGTAAAGGCTTCTTTTTGACTAATATGACAGGATTTCATTTGCTAATAAAACGTACTTACTCTTTTCTTAAATAAATATTATTTATCAGCCGCCACCTGTGAGGAATATGAAATGAGTATATTCGTCACCTTATTATGTAGTAAGGTCAATAATTCACCTACTCGAAGCTGAATCTGTATAATTTCTTGTTATACATATTTACTTCTATTCTATCTTTTCTTTTCATTTAGCCAAAACCAAGACATTGTTCGTTAGATGGCCGGTATTCAAAGCCGCCAATATCTTAAATAGTCTGAATAAACATATTTGGGGTTAACAATGAAACTAACCTGATTTTAAATATTAGTTTGATATCATATTGTATAATTTATTGGTATAAAATTGGTAATATAATCCATATTAATATTATAAATGTGTTTGTTTGTACTTCTTTCACGTCGAAACGGAGTGACAGATTCGCGTGATTTTGTTTGTTTGTTTGTTTATTTGTCTTTCTTTCACGTCGAAACGGCTTGGCGTGATTTTCTGTGTGAAGATAGTTGGAGGGCTGGAGAGTGACATAGGCTACTTTTTACCGCGGGAGATCGTCTAATTCTCACGGGAAAACAGGTTATAATACAATCCAAAAAAAATATGATCAGAATTACTTGACACTTGGTATTAATGCTCTTCAATAACAATAAATAAATACGTGTTTTAGCATTTTTCGAAATTCATCCTATAAGGGGGGTAAAATAGGCGTGAAAGTTTGTATGAAACTACCTTTTTAGAGATTTTATTGTAGTTTTAACACGAGCGAAGCCGCGGGTTTTGCTAGTAGATAATAAACTTAAATACGGATCATTTATTACGTAAATAATTCTATTATTTTTATACGACGTTGGTGGAGTTAAATCGGGCGGCAATCTTAGATTAAAAAGTTACGTGTTTAAATTGCATTTGCAATTCATGGCGGGTTCATGGCTAGGAGCAAATGGACTAAACAATGTACGCAATATAAGTTTTGCATAATGAGGTCTTTGTTTCATAAATATTTTTAACATTAACAGTATTTTATAAACGCTAAAAATAAAAATAATGTTTAGAGTTGCATTTTTTCATTTAAAAATACGTGTAGTTTTTAATGCATAGGTATTAATTTACATCGCAGGATAAAAAGTAAAATATTTTTAATCAATTTAACGGATTTTGATTATGTTATCCCATTTCGACTGTTATAGACAATATTTTAATTACTATTCGCGTTCACAATAATTCCATTATATAATAATTTCCTCATATCTGATTACTAATTCTATTGTACAATGTTAATAGATATATTATAGTACACAAGTGTTTGTGAAGACGCAAGTGCACTCTCTTTTCCTGTGGAACGACAAGATAACACGAGCTTTTAGAATAGATAATGGCGAGACCGATAATTCAACGTGCTCTTCGACACGCAGTGGTTTACCGCCAACTTTCCATTTCCGGGCTGTTTTAGTATTTCATTACAGAAAAAAAAACAGTAATTGATTTGGTCCGACTCGGGACTAGAACTCGGGACCTTACGATCTGCACGATCTGAACGAGGCAGTTCAGTTTTATAGCGACTAGTCCCTCAGCTTTTATGGCTTAGGAACACATAAAATCAAACGACAAACCAAATAAAAATAGTTTTTTTTGCACCAAGAACCATCTTATACAGAATACCCACCAAAGTTTTATCGCAATCGGATCAATGGCTTAGGAATGCCTCTACGGACAAAGATACGAACATTCATTTTTATTTATATAAGAGAAGATTAATAATAATAAAGATTAAAAATTGGAGTTATGTTTAAATAAATTGTATTTCATAACAGAACATGGCACGGCTCATCTTTGGGGCGCTAGTAGTGGTCGCCGCGGTTGGAGTCGAAAGCGGACGTCCGCGCCACAGATGGGCAACACACAGGGCTCCATGCCTCGCATTGGACTCGTGCTTCGGTCGAGACGCAGTTGGCCCGTTGCACCACAATCGTATCGCAGGTAATTTACAAAATTTACATGTTATGTTTTGTATTATTAATTATTACGTCTATCTACTTTAAAAAATATATCTTCGACGAGAACAACTTTTCAAAGTCTGCTTTAATATATTGTTTCGGCTAAAAGCCAAAAAAAATATTTTCCTTAAGCTTTTATAAAGTTCAAAATGAGTTTTTTCATACATTTGAACTAAATAATTATAAATTGTTAATTTATAATATTTCAACCCTTAATTTATGAAAGTGTTAACATCTTAGGGCTTAATTCAAGGCGTATCAATTAAACAACTTATTTCACACCATCTTTCCTTTTTAGATGTGTAAGTTCAAGGAAAGCACTAGTTATTTTTCCAATATCATGTAATTTTTTAAAGTCATTTTAAGCAATGTTCTCAGTGTCTTTTTCGTTTTAGATGACAAATATTGTCATTATTTGGTAAAAGTATTAATTACTAAAATGTCTAATTTATTATTATTTTTTTAAATATATAATATCAACGTTCAGTAAAATAAAAAAAAGGAAGAAGGGTAGACCAGAACGGGAATATTTTTATTTATTTTGCAACTCTGCCTTCCTACTTTCTGATTTTTTATGAAACGTGATTACGCCTTCAATTCATAGGTGTACATCATAAAAATGATTAAAAACTACCCTTAAATAGTTCATCTGCCGTGCAGGCAATCAGATAAAGTTCTAAAACCAAAAACAAGATAATATTTTTCCTTAAACAAACTATATTTAAACAATATCATACATCTTTGTTTTAAATTCTTAAAACAATAATATTCAACGAAACTTTAGTCGGTTTTACTTTATTATATGTAGGCATTAAAACACATAAAAATTAAGACTCTATATAACCCCCTTACTGGATCGGTTAGGGTCGGCGCTGACTGACGTCGCGGCTCGGCATGGCACGGCTCGGCACGTTTCGGCAGCCCGAAGAACGCTTTGATATGACCCGTGGCATGCCACGACGTTCCCCCCAACGTGCGTTCACCTTGTCGTAGTGGGGGGGCTCAGTAGTGCCCGGCAATACAGCCGGGCGCGAAGCCAAGAAACGCATAGGGAGGTGACCCACTTCGGTGGGCGGTGGGAGGTGGCCCTCTTCGGGGGGCGGTGTAACCATGCGGGTTGCTCCTGGTACTTCTCTGATAGCAGAGTGGACTTTGGAGCAACCCCATGGTCGTTGTGGTGTGTCTCGGCAGACCTGCCGTCGGGGCATCGTAGTTGAATGCGTAAGCGATCCTGCGACGCGACGCTCCATTAAAACGGAGGAAGGTTTTGTTGGGTTTTAGTGGGTAGTACTGGCTTTGCCGGTGAGTCCCACACCTCGTGCGTAAATGCATTTCCCCACGTTAAAAAAAAAAACATGCCACGACGTGTCGCCGTGTAATTGTATCCAAATAAAGTAATATGAATTCTAAACTCATTGAAATAAGAGTAAAAAGAACTTGATCAGAAATAAAATCCTTTACCGTGCCGTGCCGTACTTGGACGTCAGTCAGTGCTAAGGCGACTATCATTTAAGCTTATAAGCTGATGAGATGCATATAGCGCTTATGAATACGTATAATTGTATTTGCGTTCTATACCTTTTGTTTGGTGACCGATTTAGAACAATAAGTATCTAAGTTATTGAAAATATACTTAGAAATGTTTGTTATTTTCAAGTTAAAATCTGTAACATAATGAGTTGTATTGTAATTGTACTGTACGATATGATAGATTTTAATAATTCAACCTATTCTGTACCTACTATATATATATATATATATATATATATATATATATATATATATATATATAATATATGTATATATATATAATAAAAATAGTTGTAAGAGGCGAGCATACTCTAAAAGGTATAAGCTTTCGCATCCTTATATTTTCTTGTTCTTTTACGTCCTATAATTAGTTTTTGCCGATATATCGATACAAAATAGCAAATGCGCCATTTAAGATATAACCGATCTTCAATCCAAATAATTTTACTAGAATCTGTTAAACCGTAATAACTTGAAGACTAACACACAAACACACTCACTCACAAGCTTTTGAATTTATAATATTAGCGTGATTATTTTGCATTGTTCATTATTCATCCGTCTTGATTATGAATGTTATTTTTCGTAGTAGTAATAACGGCGTGCATAATTATAACATGTTTCATATAAGATTGATGTCAAATATTCACAACGTTTATAAGTGAGCGTGAAAATTGTATGGAAAATGTAGCTGCTTTAGGGTTTATGCAAATATCATGCATATGACACGACGTTATAAAAAGTAAAGCACTATGATTGGATGTATTGAACCAAGCTTTTTTCCATGTTATTAATCTATCTATACATATAATAAACTTTTAACTAAGTCGAATCTGTACATTATTTTTTTTTGAAAATCTTATTGAAATAGACATTATTATCGATACAGAGGCCGAATCTATAGTGTTTAGATTTTTTGTATGTCTGTCTGTCTGTGACCGCATCACGGAAACCACTGGAGGGATTTTGATGGTATGATAAAAGCTGGTTTTTATTGCTGGAAAATATCTCATCTCTGAGAAATCTATACTAAAGCTTAACACGTAAGTAGGGACGACCACGAGCACAACGAGGGTGAGTCGCTGGTAATTATTAATACATAGAATATGTGTATTTAAAACATTGTTTATAGTTAAAAATTATTATTTTATAACTATATATTGTTCTGTCCGCAATTTGGTACGTGTTAATAGTGTATTCTATTAATTTTATTGGGCAGCACCATCTATTGATAAGACAGTATTAGTTTGTAAAAATAACACCAAAGTTGAACTATTAGTACACGAGAACGCGTTACCATTACCGTTTAGTGTGTTATAAAGTCGGTTAACCAAGATAAAGGCACCTCGTGATGGCTTTTCCTAGCGTCGTCAAATGTTCATAAACATTCACATAATATAATAGGGTTGAAAAAAAAATCAATTCCAAAAACTTTTTTCTTTCAAAGCTTATATTTGTTATAGAAAATAATTAGTAGCGATGAAAAGTTTTTTTTTACGTATTTGTTTGTTTGCTTTGTTATTAATGTGTAACGAAAAATATGTTAGCCATGATGTTTATAAAACAATTTATTTCAATTCTCCGGCTGGCTTCCGCCGTGACAAGCTCATCTACCACTTTATCCACTCAGACTCATTTAATGTTTTATATTTCTTTATATATTAAGGAGACAGAGGTCAAGTTTAAAGTAAATTTGTTTGAATTATTATTATAAGATAAACACATAATTATTTTTGAAACTTATCTAACCAAATATTATATTGAATAACTATTTTTAATTTACTTTCAGTTATCAAATACTTGGATGCACTTAATATTTTATATGAATAAATATGAATATGAGTGTTGGGGTCGAAAACACACCGCATTTATTTATATCAATATACGTATGTACATATATGTATTTACGAGTATATCGATGAAAGATATTAAGTAGTACAAGTGATAAAATTTTTCTAAATGATTTTTATTTTATGTACATTTATACTTTGTTTCGCACGTGTCTGTATTTCTGGGTCCGTTCTCCGGGGTAATAAGCGTTGGCACCGACTTCGAAAATATCTGATTAGGTATCTATTCTAAATGAAAACCCTCGTTTAGTCATTTTTTACATTTTGGTGCCTGGAAGTCGGTTTTTTTTAATTTTATTTTTCCATTTTTTGTGTAGACGTAATAAGCAGGTAATTTGTAAGAAGAAAGTTTTTTTAATAACATAATATTCGATTAAACAATTTATTTAAAAAAAAATATTGTTAATTTTTTTATAAACCGCTTGACCCATTTCGAATTCGATAAAATTTATATAAGATCTGGGAAGTAGACTTTGAAACAAAAAAATATATTTCCAAATCGGTTCAGGCGTCTTAGAATAATCGGTGAACATACCTATATAAAAAAAAGATTCTGACGAATCGAGCACCTCCTATATGGAAGTCGGGTAAAAATTCATTTTATCTTTATCGAGACGCCATGAAAGCTTTATTAAGTTTGTCAGCTTTTTAATTTCTTACAATTATAGTATTTACTCTGTCTAAAGTCATTTAATCCTGTCATCAAAATATATTTTAATTATAAAATTCTAGTAATTGGATAACCGTAGCTGTACTTAATAAATAAGTAACTTAATACTTATTTACCTCAATTTATTGTAACAAACATTTGTCCAAAGTGGAAGTTTATCGTGATTTTTGGAGTTCGTAGCTCAAAAGGGACAAAACGCAACTCTTGCTGAGTCTTATCTGACTGTGTTGTTAGCATATTTTTGATAGCAGTATAGCTTATTTTTGGCCAATTTATAAAAAGAAGAGGTCTCTCTAATGTTTTGTGACATTTTACCGATTGTAAACAGATTTCCGATATAAATTTCCAGAGAGAACATACCTTCTATCTACTTCAACTTAAAAGGTAATTTCAAGGCAAACGTGGACGGCCAAGAAAAGACCAGCGAGTATAATTCATATACCTACATATAATTCAGTATTAAAAATCGACGGAAGTTTGTCGTTAAAGGATATTTTTAAACTGATAAATACAGCGAAAATAAGTTTTGTAAATTAGCATCTCATATATTATATAGCGTCATACTATCCATATTAATGTTATAAATGCGAAAGTAACTCTGTCTGCCTGTCTGTTACGTTTTCAGCCTAAACCGTTGAACCAATTTTGATGAAGTTTGGTAATGAAAAATAGGGGTTCAACCCCAGTTTGTATTGGGAACAAATCATTTCTCATGCTATGGACAAAAAATCATTATAACCTATAATGTTAGTAAGAAACAAAAAATGTTTCGAGTTTGAAAGTTTAAAAAAAAGACTTACCTACTTTTCTATACCTATATAAGTTTTTTACTACACACTTCATCACTGTGCATCAGATTTATATATGGTTTGCGTAAATTTGGTCATATCTACCGTACTACGAATACCGTATACAACTAAAATGGCTTTCAATCAGACGTTAGCGCAATTTGCACGTTTTCTCCCTCTTTTTCTCCATCTTCTATAAATCGATCGAACTCTGGTATTCAACTTAGGTCTCAGAGCAATAACTGTCTGAAATTAACACCTAGCACCTCAAATTACTATGGCAACTCTTTCACTGTTAAAGCTGTTAAGCTATGGAACATGCTCGCTCACAATGTTCGCCAGTCAAAGTTGCTACATATTTTTAAACGTCGATCGTCAAACTAATTATTATCGAAATAATATAACTAGAATATGTTTTGTATATATAATTAGGTATTTTTGTAATTTTCTTTTTTGTAAATAAAATATATATTATTACTTTCCTCTTTAGCTATAGCGTATATATATATATATATATATATATATATATATATATATATATATATATATATATATATATATATATATATGTGTATTTGAGCATGTATATAGGTAATATTAATTGTTCCGTCCTGTTTACGGTTTCATTAATCCATTCACGAGAGGTAGTCTGTAAGAGGTTGCTCATAGCAATAAGATCGCCTTGGCATGCCTTTTGTTATCTTTCTTTTTCTTTTCATTATCCTTGTGTGGTGCAATGAAGTATACCTATATAAATAAAATTATTTATCTATTCCATACTAACCATTAAAACGTATCTAGGGACGAACTCGAATGAAGCGAGTGTGAGTCACTAGTAAGAACAATTAGCAATAATTATTATAAAAATAAAAAGAATAATTAACAAGATAATTTTGCTCTGGTACAAATGATTGCTTACTTGTCTGGGTTGATTTTTGAAACAGCTACCTACACAAATTAGAAATTGATCAATCGGGTAGATTTCTTATACAATATGGGCAAGATACGTTTATAAACAAATTAAGACAAAGAAAGACAAACGTTTGATAATTTGTTATTTTATCGTAGAGTTCGTTCTCTAATTACACTAAATTTCAAAATTTTAATACTTTTATATAGATAGATAGAGCAAATTCGAAAGAACGATTTTTTTATAATACTTGTAGAGGATTCTTAATTTTTATCTTTTTGCTTATTTATTATTTGGTAGAAAATATCAATCGGTTATTTATTATAGTGTAGAAGACACAACCCTTTTTAAATTGGCGGACGGATAGGTAAGGCGTTGAAATAGGGTACCAACGGGGCCGAATGACTGATAGACAACACAGTCATAATAATATTGTGATAAACGACATAAACTGAGTATATCGATAAAAATCAGTCTCCGATCGGTTCATCTGACCACGACCGAACAGATTTTAACAAAACTTTCGCGCTTCATCGGGCAGAATTTGATATACACGAGGGTCGTTTGATAAATCTGTGACTTTAAAATTATATAAAAACTTTTTCGAACATTTATTTCTATTTCATAATTAAGAACCCCTTAGTAAAGCTACTGCCGTTCTTTTTTTTTAAATTAACATGAGTATAAAAATTTTATAAAAATTAGATGAGTTCGAAACATTTTGTGAAAATAGATAAAAACGAATTTCGAGTCGTAACTAAACGTCAATATTGACGTGAAAAATCAATAAAGGAGACTGAGGAGAAATCAATAAAGGAGACTGAGGAGAAAATCGACTATAAAGTTTATGATGATTTTTGCCTCTTAGGCTCGTGCAAATCGGCAGATTATTAAATTGGACACTTTTCAGGATGTGACTAGCCTACCACACCTTAATCTGACGGTTTCAAGTATTTTTACCTTATCAAAACATTTTTTAAATATTTTAATCGGCTTCCCTAGACGCGCCCCTTTATATAGAAGACTTATATTTTGGTGAAAGTACTCAATAGAGTGCAAGGTAACCTCTTTTATGTTAATCTGCCGCGCTCGAGTAACTACAGAAAATCCCCTCTTGGGCTCCCCTACTATTATAAAAAAAACAATTTTTAAGATCTTGGCATGTCTGTCTGTCGTTTGTCCCAGCTGATTTCCGAAACAGCTGGACCGATTTTGACGCGATTTAACGGGCAGATAATATAACTGAGACTACTTTTATTTTAGAAAAAGAATTAAGGTTCAGAGCAAAAAAATTTAAGTCCCTGAAATTGCAAAATGTACGTACCCGATAGGGAACCGAACAAAGAAAGGGTAAGTCGCTAGTGGAGATTGAAAATATAAAAAAATTGTTTGTATATACATAATACAACATATTACAATAAACATTGATATACATTGCTTGTGACGACACGTTTGGCTCAGTTTGTAGTGGCCCTACTTTCTGTGCCGGCGTACGCGGGTTCGAGTTCCGCTGGGGGCATTCATTTGTGTGACGACGAAGGTTTGTACTCCAGTCATGGGTGTTTATATTTAAAATATGTATGTATTTAAAGTTATATATGTGTAATGTATCAACTATCTGGTATCCATAACACAAGCCTCGTAGCTTACCATGGAACTAGATGGTGCTGTGTGTTAATGTCCCAACATATTTATATTTTATATTTACATTACCTAGAAAAGTCTTTCATTATGATATATTTCTTATTTTCATGACGCAGTATTAAACTAGCTTAATTTACTTTATAGAGCGAAGGCGTGCGGATTAGCCTGTAATGCTTTGTCGTAAAAAATACCGGCGCTACGTACGCGCACTGTGAGACCCAGAGGTCATATAAATACTTCTTATAGTTCACTAGCATTGCCCGCGGCTCTGCCCGCGTTCAGATGACCAAAAATCAAATTCTTAGGTTTTACATATTAGTATAGTCTTACAATGCAGTTTTAGTATTTTTCCTCAAAAATGAGATATTTTCTCGCGGTAAAAAGTATCCTATATGTTGACCCGGATAAACAGCTATCATCATACCAAATTTCATCAAAATCTGTCGAGTGGTTTTCTCGTTATGCGGTAACAGACAGACAGACAAAAATTCTAAAAACTATAGATTCGGACTCTGTATCGATAATAATGTCTATTTCAATTAGATTTTCCAAAAAATATTTAATGTACAGATTCGACTTAGTTACAATTTTATTATATGTATAGATTATACTTTATAACATCCATATATTTATTTTCCACCAATACCAACGCAAAAACACAAAGTTTTCATTTATATATTTTCATAATGTAATGTTCAAAGTGATATAAAAATAACAAATTGTGAAGCATTATTATAGTAATAAGCATTTTTTTTAAATTTTAATTATATGTAACTGTGTGGTGTTACGAGAACACAATTTGTACTTGTACAATATACATGCATATCTTCGATCAACAATGCTATTGATGAAAGAATGATGAGAATGACAGATGTATACCTATGCACAAAATTGAGTTTAATTATTATCAACTTATCAACTTACAAAGAGCTCTTTAAGCTTCTCAATAAAAATATTTCGGTCAAGTTGAGTGATTCATTTATGATAGATAGTTGCTATAAAGGTCTCTTTTTATTATACATATATGATTTAAAACGGAAATGCTTTATGCCCAATACTTGCAATTTAAAAGCTTACACAAGTACTTTATGTTTATTGTAAAACTAGCGATTCACCCTCACTTCGCTCGGGTTCGTCCCTATGTACGTTTTAATGGTTAGTATGAAAAAGATACATAAATTATAATATATTAGTGATAATTAGTTTCATATCTCTTACTTGAGAAATGAATGATACTCCATACACACTTTCATCTCCCTTTTTACCACTTTAAGGGATGATTTCCGGAATTAAAACTATGTCCTTCCCAGGGTATTAAACTATCTCTATACCAAATTTCATCAAAATTGATTTGCGGATTTTTAGTTTATCCATTACAAACACTCAAACTTAGAAACTTTACCTATTTATAATATTAGTATAGATAATAAATAGTAATAAAATGAAACTTAATATCTGTATTTAATTGACACTCAATAATTACTGTAGAAGTCATCTGATTTTTAAGTTTTTATGTCAATTCAAAATGATGATTTGCACGCTACCAGTTAACCGGATGGGTGTGTTAATCTTTGCAAGAGCTAAATAGATTATAATTAAATTGTTACAGAAACTTTTGCGTTCAAATAAAATTTCTGATTAATTATTGTTATTCTAAATCAATGACACACTTCACACATATTACATTTCGATGTTAGATATTGTAATATATATTACTTTTACTGTAGAAATAAAAGTTTTAACATTTATTTTATTTAATTTTGCCGACAAGCTTCTGCTTTCACTTAGTTCGCCGCCACTGGACATAAACATAGCTTCTTACGAGACCACATCGTATGCAGAGGAGGATTATGAAAGGAATAATTTTATGATTAAATGGAAAGTTTCTCGTGAAATAAAATAAAAACATAATAAAAATAAGAGTAAAACAACATTTTGTACAAACAATCCAGGCTAATGCCAGCTGCGTGTTGTAGAGACATTTTATGGATAATAAAAACTATACCCATTAGTTACTACTCTAGTAATGACTCTGTACTACAAAAGTGATTGATTTGCTTGCATAGTTAAAATTAAAAACGAATGAGAAGAAAAACGATTTAATCTTTAGCAAGAAAACAACATGTTTTTGAATCTAAGGCGGATTTTTATTTATAGTAAATTATGACTTACTAGCATTGCCCACGGCTCCGCCTGCGTTCATATGACCAAAAAGCAAATTCTTAGGTTTTACAAATTAGTCTTATCTTACATTGGAGTTTTTACATTTTTTCTCAGAAATGAGATATGTTGACCCGGACAACCAGCTATCACCATACCAAATTTCATCAAAATCCCTCCAGTGGTTTTTCTGTGATGCGGTAACAGACGGACAGACGGACAGACGGACGGACGGACGGACGGACGGACAGACAGACAGACAGACTAACAAAAATTCTAAAAACTATAGATTCGGCTTCTGTATCGGTAATAATGTCTATTTCAATAAGATTTTCCAAAAAATATTTAATGTAGGTACGGATTTGGCTTAGTTACAATTTTATTATATATTTTATATATATTTATTAATATATTTTGAAACTATTCAGTAAATTTATTTTCCCTTTCCATTTAAAGAAGATAATGATATTTTTTACAAGTATATGATAATGGTTATATTAGTGGAGGCATTTTCTCATATTTAAAAAAATATGTGTAAAATACTTGCGTTCTCGTGGTCCGCACGTTTGATTCTCGCATGAGGTTTATTTAAATATTATATAAATGTTAGATTAAATAGTTAGATAAATGTTAAAATTCTTAATGCCTTAAAATAAAGTTACAACTTATTTTAGGTGAACGGGTGTAGGCAGAAATACCACAGGTTATCTTCTATAATTCTACGACAATAAGAGTCTTCTGTAAGCTATAGTGAGACAGAATGAGCTATAAATTGCAGTTTGGATTTAAATGTTTTAAATATCAAGAAGTAAATTATCTTGAAATTGTCTGTATGTCATCCAATTTCTTTGAAACTCGAATACCATTTCGAAGAATTACTGTATATAATTGTATCAAGAATCAATATTTAACTTGAAAGATTATAAAAAAATGAACAAGTAGAAAAGCAAAAGAATGTTACAATAATCTTTTGGACTTTATAGTTCTAAAGTTCAATTTGATTTATCATACTGAACTTAGTGCGAACTTAAAATGACAAACCCATACTTGTTTCTATTGGGTAAATAAAGAATGGAAATTGATAATATGTCTATAATCCACGTTTTTAATACATACTAATATTATAAATACGGAAGTAGCCTGTCTGTCTGTTACCTTTCATGCTTAATCCGCTGAACCGATTTAGATGAAATTTGGTATGACGATAGTTTAAGCCCCTAGAAAGGACATAGAATAGTTTTTGTCCCGGAAATTATCCCTTAAAGGGGTTAAAAGGCAGGCAGGTTTATATCGGGAATCGATCATTTATCAAGTAAGGGATATATATGTACATTTTTTTTAATTTAAAAAAATGTTATTATACTGCGTTATACTGCGACGGTTATTCTTAAGGACATAAAAAATCGTAACATCCTATATTTTTCTTAAGAAATAGAGAATGTTCATAATGAAAAAGCAAGTTTTTTAAAGAACTAACCTACGTAGTACGTTTCTATACCTATTCACATATGTACATATAATATACTATATATATATATATATATATATATATATATATATATATATATATATATATATATATATATATATATATATATATATATATATATATATATATATATATATATATATCTATTCTATATTAACAGTAACAGTTAACCGCCTCGGTGGTGTAGTGACTAGCAAGTACGGCTGCACACTCGGAGGTCCTGGGTTCGAGTCCCGGGTCAGGCCAAGTTTAGTTATTGAGTCTTTCTGTATAGTAAGTCTCAGTAACCGCCCGCCCGGAGTTGGGAAGTTGGCGGTGTTTCACCCCCGTGCCTCGGAAAGCACGTAAAGCCGTCGGTCCTGCGCCTTAACTCTCACTGGTCGTGTCGAGCAGTCGTCCCACCGGAGTATGAGAGTGACAGGAATAGAGAGTGCACGTTGTGTCTGCGCGTACACTTGTGCACTATAATATCTCCTTGAGATCTCCAATGAGATTGGCCGACGTAGCCGGAATCGGCTAGGAGAACATCAGAACATCATCATTAACAGTAAAAACATATCTAGGGATGCACCAAAGCGAAGCAACGGTAAATCATTAGTATTTTATAAAATTTGCAACTTAGTTCGAAACATATTGCATAGTGACAGCAACGTGATATTTTAATTTATAACTTAATACTAACTACACGTACCTGTATACATATATTTTGTGTTAATGCGTCAGTTTGTTATACCAAATATATTTTAGCAATTTACCCCACTCACATTACGCGCGTTCCAAACGAATTTGGGAAATGTGTAATTCACACTTCAAATCTTCCGGTTTATTCACGAAAAAATAAAGCTGGCATTATGGGCGTTCTAACTTGTTCTTTGCAGGATATAAAGTTTTCCAAAAACAATAATTGTTATAAGCTACGCAGTGTCTTCTCATAATTTCCACCATCGTAATTTCAGCCGAAAGACATATTGCTGGACAGGCCCTCTCTAAAGATATCCACGGTAGTCAACAAACTAATGCCATCCGCGTCCATTTGGTTCCTACATGTTTTGTGTTTTATCTGCACCGACATTAAAATATGGCTAACGCATATATTTGCTGCATAAGTAGCTCTTTTTAGCGTCCCATTGCTGGGCACGGGTCTCCCTTCAGTTTGAGGGGGATCGTGCCATAGTCCACCATATTGGCCAAGTGTAGGTAGGCGGACTTCACATGCCTGTCGAAAACTATATTTGTTACGTTTGCAAATCGAATTCGTCACCACCGCAAAGTAAACACATTGAGTCATTATATACATACTGAGGCTATCTTACGATGTCACCAATTATTATTCGTTACGTGCTTGGTGTAAATTGAATTTGCACATGGGATTGTTAAGTTTAAAGCAAATATTTTCTCTGTATATACATACATATGTATGTATGTAATATCAAATTACAACCAAGGATAACTTTTTATAATTAAAACGTATATATTTTGTGTATATAGTGTTTCAACAATTATCTGAAATTGGTTATACTAATTTAATTATTCCAATAACAATTTGGGACCCACATTTATGGTATGGTCGATTTAAGAAAAAAGTTCTACTCAATATAACTTTTTAAATTATCGCGTTTCATAATTACATATACCATAATTACACTACGGGACTTAACGTCTGTTAACGATATTTATATGATTTATAAATTATTAAATAATTCAATAAAATATTTTTTTTTTATATTATACTAGCACTAGTTTTCGTGTAACGACATTTACTAAAATAAAAAAAGTATGAAGTTAATCGATTTAAACGCTTCTAGTATATTGTTATTTTACCTCACATAATGAAACTTATCCTACGAATACTATTAACTATCTAACTTTTTTTTTTTTAACGTTGGGAAATGCATTTACGCATGAGGTGTGGGACTCACCGGCAAAGCCAGTACTACCCACTAAAACCCAACAAAGCCTTCCCCCGTCTTAATGGGGCGTCGCAGGATCGCTTACGCATTCAACTACGACGCCCCGACGGCAGGTCTGCCAAAGCAGACCACAACAACCACGGGGTTGCTTCAAGGTCCACTCTGCTATCAGAGAAGTACCAGGAGCAACCCGCATGGTACACCGCCCTCCGAAGAGGGCCACCTCCCACCGCCCACCGAAGTGGGCCACCTCCCTGTGCGTTTCTTGGCTTCGCGCCCGGTTGAGTTGCCGGGCACTACTGAGCCCCCCCACCACGACAAGGTGAACGCACGTTGGGGGGGGTTTAACTATCTAACTAATAATACTATCTATACTAATATTATAAAGAGACAGAGTTCGTTCGTTTGTTTGTTTGTTTGTTTGTTTGTTTGTTTGTTTGTTTGTTTGTTTGTTTGTTTGTTTGTTTGTTTGTTTGTTTGTTTGTTTGTTTGTTTGTTTGTTTGAACGCGAATCTCTGAAACTACTAATCCGATTTGAAAAAATCTTTTTGCATTAGATAGCGCGTTTATTGAGAAAGACTATATGCTATATATTATCCCGGAAAAATGTACAGTTTCCGTGGGATAGATTTGTTTTTATCTAGGGACGAACCCAAAGCGAAGTGATGGTGAGTCGCTAGTGGTAAGTAAATATTAATATCGAAATAATGTATCTATTTTATGTTTAAGATACCTATTTAATTTTATTTTTAGATGTTTTTCACGGCAAAACTAACCTCACGATAAGAAGTTTTGCCATTTACATAGTTTATGTAACATAAAGCTTAGTAAAGGATCACTTCTAACATAATTTAAAAGGCGTCTCGGAGGTCTTACGGAAAGGTGTTTGGAGCAGTTTCCTTATTTCGGGACACTTTTTACCAATACCAATAAAGCATTAAATACTTTGCTAAAAGAAGGAGTGAATTTGCTAGTGCAAATTTTGCAGAAAATTTTTGCAAAAAAAATTATTGTATTAAATTATTTAATAATTTATAAATTATATAAATATCGTGCAAATTTTGCACTGGCAAATTCACTCCTAACAAATCTTGTTCAAACTTAAAGAGAAGCGTCTAAATAGGCTTGCGCGGTTTAAAATTAAAAAATATATGTATACAGTTTATTATTTGGCCTTTGTAAATATGACCATGTTACTGAGTTTCTATAAAAGCTCAAATTTCTTCCAATGCGCGTTTGCAGGAACACTCACGTGCTTTATTTTTTCTACTGTAGGTATGCTGTTTACTCCTTCTTCTCCTTTCTACCTTAGAGAGCGTTAATATCTAAAATATATCACTTACACAATAAAGATTAAATATAAACACCTTCAGGAGTTGACCCAAGATATTAACACATAAGAATTTACAAAAATTTGGAAATACTTGACGATTTCAATTTATCCATAGCTAATACGAAACGACCTAAAATACATTTATAAAATTAAGTATCTTTCGTTTGACATGTTGTTGTCACGACAAGGTTATCACATTATTTCGACTCATTAACACTGGCTTAAATGTAATAAGTACCTGGGCGACGAAGCTACGCTTAGCGTAATTCGGACAAATTATAAAAATTGCGTTTTTTCAGAAAAGGCTAATATATATCTTGATAAACTTAAAAAACAAAACCTTACCTAAATACAAAATTTGATGCAAATCGTTTGAACCGCTTCCGAGATACACGAAATGAATTTTAGAATCGCTCATGTAATATTATAAGAATATATACAATATACATATGTATACAAGAATGGTTCATATAATATTATAAGATAAAACTATTGGGAGGCCTGTCAGCTGTGTGTGAATTTCGATTAACTCAAACATGCCAAACAAAGCCAAACAATAGGTATTATTTCTGAGTAAGACAACTGATAACAATATACAAAACAACATAATTGCGAAATACTCGTAGCACAAAATAAATTCACATAGGAAAAATGATGAATGTATTCAGCCCTTTTTAACGTCCCACTGCTGGGCACGGGCCTCCCTTCAGTACGATGGAAATCAGGCCATAGTCCACGACGCAGGCCAAGTTGCGGGTTGGCGGACTTCACATGTCTTTCGAAAATGTGCTAGATTCTCTCAGACATACAGGTTTCCTCACGATGTTTTCCTTCACCGTTAAGACAAATGGTAATCATGTTGGAAATGAATCGCACATGAAAATATCTGAGGTGCGAGACCCGGGATTTGAACCCGCTACAATCGGTTTAAAAAAGATAAAATGATATTAGTGTCAAAATAGGCAGACGAAGTAACACTAAATCATGTAAAGTAGCTGTAGTCAAAAATTAAGGGAAAGTGTCTACGTTGGTTTGACTATATACGTATATTGTATATAATATAACATATACATATACATATATATATATATATATATATATATATATATATATATATATATATATATATATATATATATATATATATATATATATGTATGTATATTATATATCGTGAATATAATATATACGTATATATAATATACATAAACGATCCAGAGGAAGAGGAAAACCCTGTTTGGTGAACTAAAGTGCTAAAAAGATATCAAGGCTGATAACTTTATAACACGCACAGAGTCCATGATATTGAAGAGTTGTGTTGGATATAGAAGAGTTTTCATGTTTTAAGATTGATATTCGTATGTCAAATTTTTATCTCCTGCCCTATAATATGTTGGATTATAGAACACTAAATTGCTTTATATATAACTAGCGGCTCACCCTCGCTTCGCTCGGGTTCGTCGCTAGGTACGTTTTAAATAGAGATAAATAGTTATTAGCCAGCGCTGGCCATATAATTTTTTTTCGTTAATTTTTCTGATGTTTTAACACTTATTATCCTATTCCGGACTAAGAGAAATCCAAAAATTCAAATATCATAAAAATTGGTCCAGCCGTTCTTGAGTTTTACGTCACGTCACACGGGAACGCAATCGAACGGGATAAAAAGTATCCATTGTCCGTCTCCTGGTTCTAAGCTACTTCCCCACCAATTTTCAGCCAAATCGGTTCAGCCGTTGTTGAGTTATAAATAGTGTAACTAACACGACTTTCTTTTATATATATAGACTAGTAACATATCTTCACTTCTTTCGGGTGCGTTCCTAGGTACGTTTTTGTACCTTAGGAGAAAACCTTATGCCATTGCAGATTTTTCTGTAGGCGTTATTAAGAGATAGATCCAGTTATTGTACTTTCCCGTGAGTTTTAAAGATTTTCCTTTAGTAAAATGTATCCTAAATGTTGAGCCGAGTAATAAGTTATCACTACACAAAAGTTTAAACTCAATTCAGAACTTTTTGCGTGAAACGCGCACATAGACTTCGCTAAATTACTGTTTTATTTTATATATAGGTAATTCTAAAAGAAATTCAATTTCTACATCGTAGAATATAAAGTGAAAATTATCATAAATATTGATCTGGGTATAATAAGAATAATATATATTGACCTGGATATAATAAGAAACTGATTTAGCCATTTAGCCTGCACGATTGCGTAAACAAACAAACAGAATGTTTACAATTTTGTAGTGTTTACGATTTTATTACATGAACTTATCTTATTTATTTCATCAGTCCCACGACTCTTAAGATTTGTACCAAACTTTGCAGATTAGTTATTAGTTTATGTTTAATAGTAAAAGCTGGTTGAAACGTAGATGAATGTGGAATTACAAACTTAATAAATCGATATTTGGTTTAGTAGGTCAGCATTTGGTTTCGAATTATATAAAAGTAATTTTATATTATTAATATATTATAATTCAATCACCCGATAATATGTTAACTGTACATCGATTACCTATTGAATTTTAATCATATTTAAACTTATTGTTGGTTAGCACATCGCGTTCTATTGTATAATTCGCATTCATCGTGTCGTTCAATAAACTTTAGCAAACAGGATTTTTATAATATACTAGCGACTCACCCTCGCTCCGCTCGCGTTCGTCCCTAGTGAAAATTTAGGTTTGTATGTATTTTTTAATGCCGAATAATATTTTTTTTTTGGGGTGGACCACCCTTATTACTTAGGGGTATGGAAAATAGATAGTAGCCGATTCTCAGACCTACTGAATACGCATATAAAATTTGGTAAAAATCGGTGAAGCCGTTTCGGAGGAGTACGGTAACAAACATTGTGACATGGAAATTTTATATATTAGACTAGCAGAACCCGCGGCTTCGCTCGCGCTAAAACTATAAAGAAAACTCTAAAATGGTAGGTTTCATATTATAAATTTTCATCCTGTATTTTACCAACTTATAGGGTGTATTTCAAAAAATGCTAAAATATATATTTATTTAAATGTATTGAAGAGCATTAATATCAAGTTTCAGGTAATTCTGATCATAAATATTTTTTTTTGCTTGTAGTATAACGTGTTTTCCCGTAGGAATCAGATTTTTACTATCATTAAAAAGTATGGAGAGTTCGTTGTTTGACGGCTGATACTGTAGTGTAGTAGTCATGTGCCAAGGACCTCTTACCTAGTTTTTAAATGAGTGTAGTTTGTTTTAGAAAATGTATGCATAATTTAAATAGAAATAGATTTTTTTTTATCATTTTGACTTAGTTACTAATATCTAATAAAATAAATATGTTTAGGCCGATTCAACATATCATGAAATGGATTTTTAAATTTGCAATCAATTCTAAGTATACGTCCATGTTTGTATTTGCATTGCATTAAATTTAAAGTAATACACATAAAAAATTGTCCACCAAATAGTAACACTATAGTAAAGTTAAATAAAAATGGTTGCGTAAAAATGTAATTTGGAGCAGCGTGAAATTATTACAGTTTCGAGATAGTAAAATATTTTATAATTGTGACAATATTAAACAAAAAGTTAATAAAAACTTTTTAGGCGTCATCAGCTCGCAAAATGGTTTTACGAGCACTAGTTATATTTAAAGATTTTAATAAGAGTTCTTATAGTTAGCTTTTTAATGTATTTTATTTTGTTATTAAGTAACATTACTCATTAAATAAAAACTAAAAAAAAACGACTTTTACGCACTAAAATGTAAAAAATAACTAAACGGGGGTTTTCATTTAGAATAGATACCTAATCAGATATTTTCGAAGTCGGTGCCAGCCGATGCAAAGCAAATCTATATATTTACCTAAAATATATCAAAATTGATGATTGGTGAACATACATAAAAAATAAATTCCGACGAATTGAGAACGTCCTCCTCTTTGGAAGTCGGCTAATGAGCTAGACAAGTCAATTATAAAATTTTCAAACATTAACATATTATACCTCTAAAGTCGTAACCATTGTGTCCTTTCTCCCCACCATTACTTTATAAGCATGGGCCGAAAAATTTAAAAAAAAAAATAAATAGATAACAGAGCCTCCAAAACACTTTAAACGAAAATTATTTTGAATAAGATACGTTGAGTAGTTTTCGAGATATGGAGTATTTTAAATTTCACGTGTTCAGGCCGCAAATTTTACTTTATATCTCATGATGATGATGATGTTCTCCTAGCAGATTCCGGCTACGGCGGCCAATCTCATCGAGACTAGTCAACTGCGCAGGAGATATTATAGTGCACAAGTGTACGCGCAGACACAACGTGCACTCTCTATTCCTGTCACTCTCATACTCCGGTGGGACGACTGCTCGATACGACCAGTGAGAGTTAAGGCGCAGGACCGACGGCTTACGTGCTCTCCGAGGCACGGGGGTGAAACACCGCCAACTTTCCAACTCCGGGCTGTTACTGAGACTTACTATACAGAAAGACTCAATAACTAAACTTGACCCGACCCGGGACTCGAACCCAGGACCTCCGAGTGTGCAGCCGTACATGCTAGCCACTACACCACCGAGGCAGTATCTCATAGTAATACTATGAAAATACAAACTTATTTATGCTGTCAATGAAGTGAATATCGTATATGAATAAATATTTTATTTCATTTTGACGTTAAAAATTAGTATTAAAACGTAATATTTTGATGTTTCGTGCTACGGAACCTTTGTACGCGAGCCAAACTCGCGTAAATCCGATTTTATTTTGTTACGCAGAAATAACATTTTCCAAATGAACTTAAAATTTAGCTATGTAACTAATGATTTGCACATACTTCAAATACAGATTGTTTAATATCCATACTAATATTATAAATTTGAAAGTGTGTTTGTTTGTTTGTTTGTTTGTTTGTTTGTTTGTTTGTTTGTTTGTTTGTTTGTTTGTTTGTTTGTTTGTTTGTTTGTTTGTTTGTTTGTTTGTTTATTTGTCTTTCTTTCACGTCGAAACGGCTTGGCGTGATTTTTTGTGTGAAGATAGTTGGAGGGCTGGAGAGTGACATAGGCTACATTTTACCGCGGGAGATTATCTCTCTCCCACGGGAAAACACGTTATAATACAATCCAAAAAAATATTTATGATCAGAATTACTTGAAACTTGGTATTAATACTCTTCAATACAATTGATTAAATACGTGTTTTAGCATTTTTCGAAATTCATCTCATAAAATAGCAGATGAAAGTTTGTATGAAACCTACCGTTTTAGAGTTCTTTTTTTGTTGTTTTAGCACGAGCGAAGCCGCGGGTTCTGCTAGTCTTATATATAAAATTTCCATGTCACAATGTTAGTTACCGTACTCCTCCGAAACGGCTTTACCGATTTTTACCAAATTTTATATGCGTATTCAGTAGGTCTGAGAATCGGCTACTATCTATTTTCCATACCCCTAAGTGATAAGGATAAGGGTGGTCCTCCCAGACCCCACCCCAGGGACGAACCCGTGCGGAGCGAGGGTGAGTCGCTAGTATTTCTATAAAAGTATAAAAGAAATAAAATTGTAAAGCGCCACCTAGATCTGAGTTACAGCTTTACGCAATACTTTAACGCCCATTTACGTGAAACTATGACACGAAAAGAAAAACGATAACAGATGGCAGCACTTTGTCGTTCTGAAAATGTTACATCAAAGGTGCCGATAGATAGCATGATTGAGACTATAATTTATGCATTGGAATGCGATAGAGTTTTTAAAATAGATATAGGCTTTGACCTTTATGTAATTACTTTAAACTAAATTTAACAAAAATGAGATAAAATTTTTTTTTACTGCCATGTAAGGTTACGGATATAAAACACAGAATACATATTAAAATACACACTTATGTAATGAACTTTTAATTATTATGATCCTTAAAGCATCTAAGCTATGTTCAGATTAAGTGTTGTTTATTAATATAGGAAAAACGGCAATTTATCAAATAGATATACGAGCTCAGAGTTGAGAGTTGGCCGTTCATTATTTACGCTTGTCAAAAAGGACTTTCTATTAATGCACAACACTAACCTGTATTTCTTGGATACTCATTAATCATTCTCAAAGAGTTAATAGTTCGACAGAGAGAAGGAAAAATTCTACTTTTCGTTTACTCCGCGGGGACGAGCGGCTCGTTACCTTGATGAGGGTCTTTAATAATCTCCATTTTAGGGTAGAAATATCTTTGTGTTTTTGCTGACACTTTATTTTTATTTCACCTGTGTTTGTTTTATCATATTTTTTTTAGTGGCTATATTATTTTGGGCATAATTTTTTTTTGTCAATTGTATTATAATATTTAGGTACTAGCGGCTCACCCTCGCTTCGCTCGGGTTCGTCGCTAGGTACGTTTTGAATATTTAAGTAAATAGTTATTAGCCAGCGTTAGCCATATGAATTTTAATATTTTTTTCGGGAATTTTTCATTTTTTTCTCTTTATTAAAACCTTCCGTGGACCTTAAGGACCATACGAAAAAAATTTAACCGAATTGGTCCAGCCATTCGAGTTATGCGCTTAGTAACATTCATTTTTATTTATATATAAGAAGATAGATGTATGTATACTCGTATACGTACTTGTTGTTCCTGTAAACATGAAAGAGAATATTTTAAATGCACTCTATTTAAATATACTGATATATGAAAATATATATAAGTAGTTCTAATACGTCTACTCGTATATGTACTATAAGTTAATTTTATACATATAAATTACAGCCATTGACTATCCACTGGGAGAATTAACTAACCGCTTAATTATTCACAGCATCATGAAAATTATCACATCTTAAGTGTTACTGTGCACTTCTTAAACCCCTTATCTACGAAATTCACACCAAGCATTGTAGCTCGTGTGTCACCATACAATATTGTGAAATTTTGGCAGTTATTTCTATACTGTTATATGTTTCTATACTGTATATTTATAATATGTATGTATTTAAAGTTGTATATGTGTAGTGTATCAACTATCTGGTATCCATAACACAAGCCTCGTAGCTTACCATGGCACTAGATGGTGTTGTGTGTTACTGTCCCAACATACTGTTATTTCTATTCTATAATGGCTACCTAACCATTTAAAATGATAATTTAATAATTTAAACCGAGGAGGTGAAAAAATCTTTGCAAAAGTTTATTAATTAAGAAAATATTTTTTTACTCCTAAATTGACTGTCAATTTAAAATTATTGCTTAAGGAATATTGAACAAATTTATTTCCTGCTATTTTCAAAGAGTGTGAAATTAAAATAACAGTCAAATGCCATTCATCTCATTCGTATTCATGTACTGAATGAAGGTTTTGGACCAATTCACATTTTTATGTTGTGTATTTAGTATTTACTAATAGGTATAATACATTTGGCCAGTTTCAATTTAGGGTTTTAGTTATTATTACTTCACAATTGATGTTTTTTTCGATACACCTACTAAAAATCTATACATATAATAAAATTGTAACTAAGCCGAATCTGCACATTAAATATTTTTTGGAAAATCTTATTGAAATAACATTATTGTCGATACAGAGGCCGAATCTATAGTTTTTAGAATTTTTGTCTGTCTGTTACCGCATCACGGAAAAACTATTGGAGGGATTTTGATGAAATTTGGTATGGTGATAGCTGATTTCCGGGTCAACATATAGGATACTTATTACCGCGGGAAAATATATCATTTCCGTGAAAAAATACAAAAACTGCATTGTAAGAGTATACTAATATGTATAACCTAAGAATTTGGTTTTTGGTCATCTGAACGCGGGCGGAGCCGCGGGCAATACTACTAATAATATAAAAATTTAAATTGAGTCACAATAGCCTATTACGTGTCACATTGCAATAATAAACCAGAGGTAAAAATTAAAAAGTAAAACTTTTCTAGACTTGAAAAAGATCACAAGCAAAGTCAGGAAAGGTCCATAGTTTTAGCAGAAAATAATAATAATAATTAATATATAAAACTTTACTTCTTATTTAATTTGAAGAAAATTTAATTACTAAAGTTTGAACTTATTGTTAAAATAAATGCTATTAATTGTTATCCTGAAATTCAGATTCAATATACATTTTGGTAATTTATTTATAATTATTATAGATAATAAGAGAGTGGTATCCCACCAAACCTAACCTAACCTTTGAGCGTAGTAGTCTATCCACTTTGTCTTTTATTTTGGCACATTAAATATTGGTGGCAAAAATTTGCAATTCTTATTATTTTAATTTTGTACGAGTCTTTTATGTAGATACATATTTATTTAAGTTTACAATTAACATTCAAAGCAATTCGTATCTTACTGCGATAAAATCTTTAGCGATTCTCTTTTTTGGTAAATGAAACTAATCAATAAGCCTCGGTATATGAAGATGACACATACTATAACAATTTGTTCGTTATGATATAAAATTGTTGTAAAAATTTCATACAAGTTTTTACGATATAACTTCGCAGGAGATGTTATAGTGCATAAGTGTATGCGCAGACACAAGTGTACTGTCTATTCCTGCCACTCATACTCCGGTGGGACGACTAATCGACACGACCGGTGAGAGTTAAGGCACAGGAACGACGACTTTACGTGCTTTCCGAGGTACGGGGGTGAAACACCGCCAACTGCCGGCCGTTACTAAGGCTTAATACACAGAAAGACTCAATAACTAAACTTGGCCCGACCCGGGACTTGAACCCAGGACCTCCGGGTGTGCTGCCGTAGTCACTACACCACTGAGGCAATTAACATTATATATGACAATCTATATAAATAAAAATCAATTGCCAAATGTATATAAGCGAATTACTTCAGAACGGCTGCACCTATTTGGCTAACTCTATTTTTGTTGTTTGTTTGTAACTGTCAGAACAAGGTTTCTATGAGACATGTTTGAAAAATTGTACGGAAAAGTGAAAAATTTGGGTTAAAAATTTCCATATAAAAAGTGATTTGACAGATTGACGTTCTGTTGTTCATTTTCTTATTTATTTTTATTTATTTCTTAGTTCTTACATTGTTTTATTTCATACATCCGAAAAAAATGTTTGTTGTTTTGGTTGTATTGTGAAAAAAGTAGTAAAAAAGTGTTAGAAAGAAATGGACACATTTGTCAAAATGTAAGATTATTTATATTTATATTAAATATTGTCTTAAGTGAAATTATTAAAAAATCGAGACTAAAAATAATATGAATTGGACACGAGAAAGGATTTTTACTATTCTTTAAAAATATGTTTATCTTTAGTAATTACTAATTACTTATTTAGGTATGAAAAATATGATAATTTTGTAACTGTAGGTCTCCACTTTTGACTTCTAAAAAATATTTTTTATATGTATATTTAGACCCCCTATCATCTCTCCTATCCAAAATACCACCCACAAAGCGGCCGCGTCCCATATACTGAACATGTGCTATACCAGCAATTGAACGCGGGCGAAGCCGTGGGGTAATGCTAGTTATATATTATAACTAGCGACTCATTCTTGCTTCGCTCGGGTTCATCCCTAGCTTGCTTCCCGATATAAACTTTCATCCCCATTTTCACCCTTAAGGGATGATTTCCGGGATAAAAAGTATTCTGTCCTTCCCAGGGTCTCAAACTATCTTATCACTCATCTAAATCTGTTCTGTAGACCCAGAGATTATCCCCTAGAACGTCACAAACTCACAAATTCACAAACACACAAACTTTACCTTATATAGGTACTTTAAAATATATGTAATTAGATAAAAAATCCAAATAAATCCGTGAAAAAATCCGAAAAGATAGTTTTATCTAAAAATATTAGTATAGATTTATACAGAAGCTGTAATAACAGTATCTACGAGTACGTAAAAGGCTCTACTTAGAGTATGAGCAAAATAAATGCAATTTAAATTTAATATGAAATTAACTTTATAAAAACTTTATTGGGACAATTTAAATACTTACGAAGTTAATTTATTTTGTTGCTTGATACGACCGTAAAAACAAAATGATTATAATTTAACGAGCATTCAAATGACGATCGATGTCTGCTCGTAATTGATGTTTATTTAATTCGTGTCGTGGAAGAGTAATGGGTGCGAGCAAAAAGAGAAATTATTTTAGTTGTGATAGTAATTCTAACACAATTTGTGACGCAATGTATCCGTATCCAGGAGGCAATGCCTAACAATTATTGACGATTTCATACTCGAACGGACTCTATACTTGAAATTATCTTAGAAATATCTATGACACTGTTTCTAAACTTTCATGGTCACTAACAATGTTAAGACAAAAAAAAAGTTTTTTTTTTGTATATACAGGATGCTCACCATGTTTTGTGGCTGATGTGTGAACCTTTTAAGTGATCATAATGCCTGCAAAAGTTCGAATTTCGAAAGTTAGCTCCCGATATAGTTATTTTTATTACTTATACTAGCACTGCCCGCGGCTCCGCCCGCGTTCAGAAGACCAAAACCAAATTCTTAGGTTTTACATATTAGTATACTCTTACAATGCAGTTTTTGTGTTTTTTCTCAGAAATGAGATGTTTTTTCGCGGTAAAAAGTAGCCTATATGTTGACCCCGATAATCAGCTATCATCATACCAAATTTCATCAAAATCCCTCCAGTAGTTTTTCCGTGATGCGGTAACAGACAGCCAGACAGACAGACAAAAATTCTAAAAACTATAGATTCGGCCTCTGTATCGATAATAATGTCTATTTCAATAAGATTTTCCAAAAAATATTTAATATACAGATTTGGCTTAGTTAAAATTTTATTATATGTATAGATAAGTATTCCGTTTTACGCAGCAAAAATATTACCACTGACGAATATTAAATCCTGACATTAGGTTTCGCCACTCAAAACTTAGTCTCGGTAATGGCGAAAGACGGGGGGGAAACGTGAAAAACGTGTTCTCTTTGTTTTTATGAGGAAAATGCGTAATGGCTAAAATTGAAAGTTATTGGCGTTAATAATTCTTTGTTTTATTTACGCTCGTTAATTTACCTAAAAATACGGACTTTTTAAAGTAAAAGTTACAATAATACTATAGATGCTTGCATTTACTTATATTGTCTTCATTTATGTATATTTGAATAAGTACATATGTACATATTATGTATATTATAGTGGTATATTGTAGTTATTGTACATACGAAAATATACAACCAATTTACGTTCAAGCATTCTTTTGAATATTCCTGTAATAATTTATCGATGTGCCTAACTAAGGCCTATTGAAAGAAAGTTAAAAGCCTGGCGTGTCCAAGTGTCAAGAATTACTGATGATTCGAGGACTTGTATTCCATTAATTTGTAACGTTATTACTCTAGTAACTGCTCTTTTAAAGTTATAATATTTATGTTATGTCTTGATTGGTCTATACCGATTATCTTTTCAAAGGTAATTTACAAATAAATTATATATTTGTTAATTAATAAACAAAAATATGAATTTTGAGATAGATAATTACAAAAGTCATAAACGTCGATCGATGAAGGCGATGTCACAAAAGCTAAATGGGCAAGTAGACAAAGTGGCTTTGTAGTAAGCTAATGTTTCAAATATCGACATTGCACGCTCCTATTTTAAGCACGTGAAAAGTGGGGTGGGGAAGGTCTTGGGGCGATAGGGTGTAGGGAGTTGTCGGCATTCAACAGGCGGCGGTCGATACGAGCGGCGCCGCGGCGCAACGGCACGCTCACCTACCCTTCATACCATGCTTGCCATGCCAGTACTAGCCTACGTGCCATCATCTGATACCTATAAACGAAAGAAACTAATAATAATATAGAAATATAATATTATTATTTTAAATTACCTCTCTGATGTTTTGGTGTACTATGTATAATAAACGTAATTAATCTTAGAAAGAAAGCTCTATACAAAATATTAAAAGACTAAATCAATAGAAAGCTTACTGAACGTGACATGGAACTTATAATGTTAATAAGTATCGCTATTTTTAAATAAGCTCATTTTCATTATTTCGTGAGAAACTAAAGTACCTAAAGAAAATTTAAAAACTGTACTTTAAATAAATTGAAGTATTTATACATATTTTAAAATAGATACCCTAAATTAAGCTAATATTATGTATACCTACTGTGTATTGTGCAACCATATATGCCCAATAAGATGTAGCTATTTTGAAATTACACTCAGACAGTTCAATTGTTTGTTACTAAAGCCAGTATCGTTAAAAAAGTTGTTTATTCGTCAGCTATATCTCTACTTTCATATTAGCTGCCTCGGTGGTGTAGTGGCTAACATGCACGGCTGCACACCCGGAGGTCCTGGGTTCGATTCCCGGATCGGGTCAAGTTTAGTAACAGCTCGGAGTTGGGAAGTTGGCGGTGTTTCACCCCCATGTTTCGGAGAGCACGTAAAGCCGTTGGTCCTGCGCCTTAATTCTCACCGGTCGTGTCGAGCAGTCGTCCCACCGGAGTATGAGAGTGACAGGAATAGAGAGTTCACTTGTGTTTGCGCGTACACTTGTGCACTATAATATCTCCTGCGCAGTTGGCTAATCGCAATGAGATTGGCCGCCGTGGCTGGAATCAGGAGTACATTATTATTATTACTTTCATATATAGATACTTTTGGATTATTGTAGAATTAAATACGAAAACGGGCTTCTACCACCCGACTTAGTCGAAAATGACAAAGCTATATTTTATTTTTGGAAATAAAGTCGAAGGTGTTCGTAGAGTTGTATCGACATCGTGGGGTTACTAGTATACAGTACAGTATAATATATTTAAAACATATGAAATAATATTACACGTAGGTACGTTTACACGTAACAAACTGTTCTCGTGCAAAGAATAAGCCAACGTTCATTATAGAAAAAACTATAAAAAGTTTAATACTTTATTTTTATTAAAGAATTTTTACACACACTTTCTTAATATAAATAATAAACAAAAATAAGCTACATTTCATATGAGGATAGCGTAAAAGCTCAATAAATTACGCAATATATTTAAATAATGTATCATGTAAATGTACTCATAGCATGCTAAGGAAAATGAATGAAAAATATTTTTAATAAAATTAATTTAGCCTAAAACGTCCCACTGCTGGAAATGGAGCCCGCATTGCGAGTTAGCGTAAGTGTGTTGGCGAATTCCGAATTTAATCCGTAAATTTCCGTCTTTGAAAAATTTGTCCTTCGACGAGGAAGTGGATATCATGTTGAAAATGATAATATTAGTGGGCTGCGTGACCCGGATTTAAACCCGCTTCACCTGGCTTTCCAAGCGAGTGCGTTATCATTAGGCTATTACTTTTATAACTTTATAATATAAGATTTAATATGTATGTATGTATTCAGCCCTTTTTAACGTCTCACTGCTGAGCACGGGCCTCCGTTCAATACGAGTTGGATCAGGCCATAGTCCACCAAGCTGGCCAAGTGTGGTTGGCGGACTTCACGTCTTTTGAAAACTTGCTAGGTTCTGTCAGACATGCAGGTTTCCTCACGACGTTTCCTTCACCGTAAGACAAGTCGCAATCAGGTTGGAAATGATTCGCACATGGAAATATCAGAGATGCGAGACCCGGAATTTAGACCCGCTTCACTCGCTCGCTAAAAAAATATAAAAAGATTCAAATTTTTCAACAAAAAAAAATATTTGAAACTTTCCAACTTCAGTATTGAAAGATAATTGATCGTGAAGGTTATATTCGTAAGACTTATTTTCAGGCAATTTGTGTTGCCGGTTACACTTACATTGTTCATGTAAATTCGGTGGGTACTAATGGGATGTATATCGTTATTTATTTACAAAACCAAAGCCTATAATCTCTGTTTCGAACCGAAAACTGTGGGTGAGTAATGTTAATGAAACTTCTAAATGGTTATACTTGCAGATTTTGCTTGATACTTTCTGTGTTAAGAACTTCATCAAATATGGCGGCAAATATTTTGACGGGTGTCGGTAAGTACCAAGTCAAGTTTAAGCATTTAGAAAATTATTCTTTGACAGCTCAAATATAAGGATACTCAAACGTTCGCTGTACCTTTTAATAAAATTTTATCATTTATACTTTACGACTTAAAATATAACTTCACCAGTAATTAAAGGATGGATGTAAAAATTTTACATAAATAATATTGGGGATTAAAATTTAAATCATTGGCCTGAATATATATTTACTATAATTATTTTAGTAAATGTAAACGTAACTCTTAATGATATTATTATGTTAGCTTATGCAAGTTCCGGAGGTGAACGGTACATACACACATATATATATATATATATATATATATATATATATATATATATATATATATATATATATATATATATATATATATTATGTACATTGTAAATATGTATATATTTAGGTTTTGAATACAGTTTTACATATTTTCGCTCTAGTTATGAGTAGGTAAAAAAGAAAAATGATAACCACACACGCACACATACATATATTATATGTATATATATATATATATATATATATATATATATATATATATATATATATATATATATATCGTTAAGCTATTAATAGAATAAAATATATCTAATAATTCTTAACACACTTTTATTCTTTCGATAACTAAAGGCTACCTTAGAAGTCAAGTAGCGAATTCTTAGAAATACACCTTAAAGTAACTAATATTTATATAAGAAATAATATAATTGAAATTGCTATTTATCTTAAATTAGTAGTAGATGTGTTTCATCTATATCTATACATATCATAAAATTGTAACTAAGCCGAATCTGTACATATACAAATATTTTCTGGAAAATCTTATTGAAATAGACATAATTATCGATATGTCTGTCTGTCTGTTACCGCATCACAGAAAAACCACTGGAGGGATTGTGATGAAATTTAGTATGGTGATAGTTGGTTATCCGGTTCAACATATAGGATACTTTTTGCAGCGGGAAAATATCTCATATCTGAGAAATCTATATAAGCGTTAAAACGTAAGTAGAGACGAACCCGAGCGGAGAGATGGTGAGTCGCTAGTGTTTCAATAAAATATATAAAATTGTACAAACATTAGTTACTATTACAAATAGTTAATTACTCTATGTAAATTTACATATATTAGCTTCCTCTCATGAATTATTTAAGTTATTTAATGTGTTTTGTTCTTGAATTAGATACCATTTGCAATAATAATTATGTATCTATTTTGCTGTAAATATAAAAATAACCTTCATAAAAAAAGCAAAAAACTTTTTAAAGTAGGTAATAAACCAACATCGAACTAGTACGTAAAAACGTTTTCACCCAAGATTGCTCACTTAAGTTATAAACCAGTTTAGAAAACATGAAAATGTATATTTCTTATAAGTTAACAACAACTACTACTTCGAATAGACTTGAAATCATTTCTTTGACGTTTACAAAATCCTGTAATATGAACCACACAATATAGAACCTATATAAGGAGAAAATGTTTGTATTCAACCCTTTTTCACGTCCCACTGCTGGGCCTCCTTTCAATGCGGGGGGATCAAGTCTACCACGCTGGCCAAGTGCGGGTTGGCGGACTTCACGTGTTTCGAAAACACGTTACGTTCTCGCAGGCGTGCAGGAATCCTCATGATGATTTCCTTCACCGTAAGATAAGTAGTATTCATGTTGAAAATGATTCGCACATGAAAATATCAGAGTTGCGAGACCCGGGATTTGAACATGCTCCACTCGGTTGTCCAAGCAAGCGCATTACCACTCTCTCTTTTTTTTTATATATATTTATTTATGAATAAACTTTATTATGTTCTTTTACGTCACTGATAGTATAGAAAAAATATGTACGTGGAGATATAAAGAATTATATATTGTTGAAATGATTAAGTATTTTAACCAAACTTATAACAAATATTTTGATGGAAAAATAATAATTAATTATTATTGGCCTTATCCAATATATTTTAATCCAGGGCTTCAGGATCAGCAGACATACATGATAGCCACTACACCAACGAAACTGTGTTCACTATCAAAGTATGTAAAAATACAAAATCAATAGTAAATTACGGTATGTCTACATCAAGATTTATTAGTACAACTAGCGACACACCCTCGCTCCGCTCGGGTTCGTCTCTACTTACGTTTTAACGTTTAGTATAGATTTCTCAGAGACGAGATATTTTCCCGCAGTAAAAACTATCCTATATGTTGATTTGAATAACCAGCTATCATCATACCAAATTTCACCAAAATCCATCTAGTGGTTTTTCCGTGATGCGGTCAGAGACAGACAGACAGACACAAATTCTAAAAACTATAGATTCGGCCTCTGTATTAAAAATAATGACTATTTCAATACAATTTTCCAAAAAAATATTTAATGTACAGATTCGACTCAGAATTTTATTATATGTACCTACCTATACATTGGATATAAAATATCTGACTCGTATCTACTTTTATGATGACAGCTGCGAGAATAAACTACGTGTCGTCAAACCTTCTAGCTATTTAAGTGCATAACTATCTCTCGAAAGAATCCCAAAGAATCCTTATAGCGTTAATATATTTCATTTTTCTTTTCCTTCTTGTATTTTATCCTCATACGTGTCTATTCAAACGCTAGTTTTGGAATGCAAACAGTTTGATTGCACGTAATGGCTTCCTTCAGCGTATCATGAAATGTTTTCTTACACGAATACTTGATATTATATAAACTGCCTCGGTGGTGTAGTGGCTAGCATGTACGGCTGCACACTCGGAGGTCCTGGGCTCGAGTCCCGGGTCGGGCCAAGTTTAGTTATTGAGTCTCTCTGTATATTAAGTCTCAGTAACAGCCCGGAGTTGGAAAGTTGGCGGTGTTTCACCCCCGTGCCTCGGAGAGCACGTAAAGCCGTCGGTCCTGCGCCTTAACTCTCACCGGTCGTGTCGAGTGGTCGTCCCACCGGAGTATGAGAGTGACAGGAATAGAGAGTGCACGTTGTGTCTCCGCGTACATTTGTGCACTATAATATCTCCTGCGCAGTTGGCTAGTCTCAATGAGATTGACCGCCGTAGCCGGAATCAGCTAGGAGAACATCACTTGATATTACAATTGCCGGCATTACATAACTTAATAAGAGTCGTAATTTTTACTTTAATATATTATATAACTAGTGACTCACCCTCGCTTCGCTAGGGTTTGTCCCTGGGTACGTTTTAACGGTTAGTGTGAAATACAAATCTTTGAATTTCTCGGCTTTTCTGTATTATAATATGCATGTATTATACATATAGACCTTCCTCTTGAATCGCTCTCTTTATTAAAAAAATCTTATCAAAATCCGTTGCGTAGTTTTAAAGATCTAAGCATACATATGGACAGACAGATGGCGGGAAGTGACTTTGTTTTATACTATATATATATATATATATATATATATATATATATATATATATATATTATATATATATATATATATATATATATTTAAATTTTGAATTAACCTCTACTCATACATATTTTTAGCGGCAATCTGGATAACTTTAATTAAATACCATACACGCCAAGCGTGTTGGCTGCTACATGGATATTTATATTAATTTACAGAAATAATCCTTGAAACCTTAAAGCTTTATTACCTACTTACTATTTAATAGTTTAAGCACCAGTTAATCTTATAACTCTTATATATCTATTAAATGTAATTTAATGGTTGAGTTATTAAAATATATTTGAAATAGCATTGCCCGCGGCTCTGCCTGCGTTCAGATGACCAAAAACCAAATTCTTAGGTTTTACATATAAGTATACTCTTACATTGCAGTTTTTGTATTTTTTATCAAAAATGAGATATTTTCCCGCGGTAAAAAGTATCCTATATGTTGATCCGCATAACCAGCTATCATCATACCCAATTTCATCAAAATCCTTCCAGTGGTTTTTCTGTGATGCGGTAACAGACAGACAGACAAAAATTCTAAAAACTATAGATTCGGCCTCTGTGTCGATAATGATGTCTATTTCAATAAGATTTTCCAAAAAATATTTAATGTACAGATTCGGCTTCGTAACAACTTTATTATATGTATAGATTATAATAATTATTATATTCAATGAATTTTTAATTTTTCGTGGCATTGCTTTTTACAGTTATAGTTCATTTCGATTATTGATACTGTTTATGTATTTATATAATATATTATATGCATATTTA